>NW_026844101.1:4634765-5180356 GCF_029531705.1 Pantherophis guttatus
TTGTTGCCGAAAAGCTTCGCCAACACTGCTATAGAGATTCTCTGTCATCAAAAATTATTAGGAAAATGTTGGATTGTGCCGAAATGAGTAAATTGATATTTGAAATAAGAGAGCAGGAAGGAAAAACGATATTATTTGATATGGGATTTATTTTATCCTTGGGTAGGTAGTAAAAAATGGTGATATGGAAGTAAATGTTGAAATACTTTAAATGATGATACCAACTGATATATTTTATATAAGAATTAAGTTTTGGATATGTAGTGATATTGTGAAGAGAGGAGAGGGCACTAGGGATGCAAACCGACCGATGTACTGTCTGTACTTGATTGAATGAATGATGTTTGTATGTTTTTCTTTTTTTTTTGTTTTAAAATAAAAAATGATTTTGAAAAAAAAAAAAAAAAGAGAGATTCTCTGTCATCCAAGTCATGGTTGTCCCAAAGGTGCTTTTTCCCAAGAGGCAAAAGGTCTCTGGCTTTGAAGAAAAGCCAGAGATAGTTATTATTATTTTTTTATTTGATTTATATGCCGCCCTTCTCCGGAGACTCAGGGCGGCTTACAATGCATTAAGCAATAGCCTTCATACTATTGTATATTTTATACAAAGTCAGCTTATTGCCCCCACAATCTGGGTCCTCATTTTACCTACCTTAGAAAGGATGGAAGGCTGAGTCAACCTTGAGCCTTGGAGAGATTCGAACCTGCAGAAATTGCAGGCAGCTGTTCTTAATAACAGGGTGCTTTAGACCACTGTACTACCAAGGCTCCTTAAGCAATAGCCTTCATCCTTTTGTATATTTATACAAAGTCAGCTTATTGCCCCCACAACTGGGTCCTCAATTTACCTACCTTAGAAAGGATGGAAGGCTGAGTCAACCTTGAGCCTGGTGGGATTCGAACTTACTTTAATTGCAAGCAGCAGATGTTAATAACAGTGCTTTAGTCCACTGTACTACAGGCTCCTTTGCTTCTCATCCAAGAGCTGAAGAAGCTTCTTGGATGAGAAGCGAAACGTCTTCCAAGAAAAACCAGAGAAAGTCCACTTGCCTCTTGGGATAAAAAAAAAAAAAGGACCTTTGGGACAATTTTGGCCTCTGATTTCTTGAACCAAAACACTCTTTTTCTGCTTTATCTGGGCAGTTCAGTGCAGATATTAATTAACTGTATCCCAAAAGGCTCAAAGCTTTTTTTTTGTGTTGTTGTTGTCCTGGCAGTGGTTTTGTAACTGAACCGCTTGAAGGACATTTAGAACAAAAATGTTGTGATTTATTCAGTTTATCTTTCGCCTCTCTTCAGAGGTCCAAGGCAGCACGCAGAATATTATTCCCTCTTGATGGGGCCAAGGGAGAGAGACTGGTCCAAGGGCGGAGGATCTGGGCCTCCCTGGTGCCAGCTTGATAACAATCATTCATTTACTGACCGTGAAAAAAGTGATTTACGAGCGTATTTTCAGACTTATGACCATTGCAGCATCCCTCTGGTCCGTAACAGTAATAGAGTTGGAAGGGACCTTGGAGGTCATCTAGTCCAACCCGATATTCACGCAGGAGACCTCTACTAGGGATTCGAACCGCCGAACTGCCGACCTTTCCGATCGACAAGCTCAGTGTCTTAGCCACCTGAGCCATCACGTGATCAAAATTCAGACGCTTGGCAACGGACTCCTATTTATGACGGCCGCAGCATCCCGGGGTCATGCGATCGATCCCCTTTTGTGACCTTTTGACAAGCCGAGTCAACGGGGAAACCGGGTTCACTTTAAGAACTATGTTCTGCAGTGATTCACTTAACAACCATGGCAAGAAAGGTCATAAAACGGGGCAAAAGTCACCACAGCTGTCGCGCTTAGCAACAGAAATTCGGGTCTCCGTTACGGTCGTAAGTCGAGGACAGCCTGTACTTAGCTTCTGCCCTGCTCAGTTGATGGCCCCATCCTCTTCTCTGTGCATCCAGATGCTCCCCCTAGGACGTGATCTCTCAGACACGAAGGGACACAGCTTGTTACAGGACGTGTTGAGAGAATGCCAGGCAGAAGGAAATATTTCAGCCGTGGCAGAATTGAAAGATAAGACACCCAAGTAAGAGGGAGATTTATCCTTGAATGAGGAATCTTTGAGATCTCTTTCCCCGAGTCCCAAAACAATTAGCTGGCTTTTTTGTGAGTGCGGAGTTGCCTCCTGGGATGCGTATTAAGTGAAATAACAAATCAAAGCCAAACTGAGAATGCACGAAAAGCAGAACGATATTAGAGCGATGAAAGTCTGTATTTTGTTATGCTAATAAAACCAGGCAAGGAGAAGAGAGATTTATACTCTTAGTTGTGTTTTTTTTTTTAATATGATGATGATGATGATGATGATGATCTTTAGTGTCTGTCCCTGGATGGTAGGAAATCTACCAAATGGGATTTCTCATCCCCTCACAAAGTCCTGCACGTCCCATCCGCCTGTCCTTTTGCGAGAAAGGAAAACGCTTCTCTCCGCTTCCACCACCCAAGGATCCCCTCTGCCACGTATCACCTTATTTTGATGCTTTCCCTCCCTCCCTCCCTTGTCCAAATTTCCTGGGAATGACATCAACCTCAAGTTGATGTTAAAACCCTGACATTTTGCTTTGATACATGTTTATTCATTGTGTCCCTATTTCCTTTTTTCTATTCACCTGGCATGGCCTCGCCGTCTTGAGCAAGTCTGTCTTTTCCTTCCCTATGTGATTTTCCCCTCAAATGATTGCGAGCAGTCCTCGACTTACAAACAGTTCATTTAGTGACCGCTGGGAAAAAAAAAAGCGACTGAAGAGCCTTTTTTCATACTTAACGATCTTTGCATAAAAGAAAAGATACATTCGTCAAGAATCATAAGGTGCAACACTTAATGGTAGTCATAGGGTACAAATAAGCAATCGAATCATACAGTCAATATTAAATTGTAAGGATACAAGCAACAAAGTTACAGTCATACAGTCATAAGTGGAAGGAGATGGATGGTAGGAACAATGAGAAGATTAATAGTAGTGCAGAGTTAGTGAATAGTTTGACAGTGTTGAGGGAATTATTTGTTTAGCAGAGTGATGGAGTTCGGGAAAAAACTGTCCTTGTGTCTAGTTGTTCTGGTGTGCAGTGCTCTATAGCGTCGTTTTGAGGGTAGGAGTTGAAACAGTTGATGTCCAGGATGCGAGGGGTCTGTAGATATTTTCACAGCCCTCTTTTTGACTTGTGCAGTATACAGGTCCTCAATGGGAAGGCAGGTTGGTAGCCATGGTTTTTTCTGCGGTTCTAATGATCCTCTGAAGTCTGTGTCTGTCTTGTTGGGTTGCAGAATCAAACCTGTTACTGATTTAACAACTGACAAACGGGATAAGAAAAGTCGTAAAACGAGGCAAAACTCGCTTAACAAATTTCTCACTTAGCAACATAAATTCTGGGTTCCATTGTGGTTGGAACCAGTCCCTGGTCCCCAAAAGGTTGTGGGGGGGAAGGGTGTCACTGCTTTAGAAGCATAGAAGCTAAGAGCAAGATCTGAAGGTGTTCCTGGAATCACCCCAAAGGTTGAGTCCTTTGCTTGGGAAAAGGGAATCCTGCGCATAACTGCCAGGAGGAGCAGTCAGAAAAAGCAACCCATCTTCTAAAGATGGTCTCCAGACTTTGGACAATTAAGACGGTTGGCAAGAGTTGATAACTACATGGACACCTCTGGAAGAAAAAACTGCTCCTAGATCTTGAACGGCTACTGCAGGGCCGTAAGAGTTGGACCATAAGGAAGGTTGAGCGCTGAAGAATGGATGCCTTCGAATTGTGGTGCCTGAGAAAACTTTCTGAGAGTTCCTTGGACTGCAAGGAGATCCAATCTTGTCAATCCTAAAGGAAATCAACCCCGACTGTCCTTTGGTAGGACAGATCCTGTAACTGAAGCTCAGATACATTGGCTATCAAATGAGAAGGGAGGACTCCTTGGAAAAGACCCAGATGTTGGGAAAGATGGAAGGCGAAAGGAGAAGTCAGCGGCAGAGGATGAAATGGTTAGATAGTGTCCTCAATGTAATGAACATGGATTTGGGTAGACTCAGGAAGACCGTTTGGCCACCTAATGAGAAGGAAGGACTCACCGGAGAAGAGCCTAATGCTGGGAACAATGGAGGGCAAAAGAAGAAGTGGACGGCAGAGAACGAGGTAGCTGGATGGAGTCACTGAAGCAGTCGGGGTGAGCTTAAATGGACTCCGAGGGATGGTAGAGGACAGGAAGGCCTGGAGGAACGTTGTCCATGGGGTCGCGATGGGTTGGACACAACTTCCCAACCAACAAAAAACAACAACAAGGGAGACAATGGAAGATGGGGGGGGGGGGGCGACCTGCTGTGGTCCATGGGGCCGCGAAGAGTCGGACAAGACTTAGAAATTGAACCATAAAGATCTGGATGGAGAATCTGGTTGGAACAGAAGTTTTGGACTTTTTGCAATGCATTCTTTGCTGTTGCATAGGGAAGCTTACTATATTTTCAACTTCCTTTTCTCATGCGTGATCCCATAAGGAGAGAAGATCTAATTGGCCTAGTCTGACAGGCCTCTTAACATTCTGAGTAACCGTACAAACCACAGCCTTCCTTGTAAATTTCACCACAGCTCATTAAGCCGCTGAGATGTCTGAAGGGTTTTATCGTAGCTGGTCACCTGGTTTAGCTTGTATAGATTGGGGCTTTATGGAGTAACATGCTTCTAGTCTATTTCCTGACCTATTGGCCTCGCTTTTTAGAAGGGATTTGACTCTTCTCCTCATCTTTGCCAGGTGAAAATAAAAAAAAAAAAGTTTGATTAAACCTCTGCTCCACATACTCTAAAATCCCAGGTTAAACCTTGGCTTCTGCAGATAATTTGAAACCTTGGGAAATTGCTGCTAGCCAATATAAATGAGCTGAAAGTGTTGCATCAGGAAATACCTAGCGCTTAGCATTTTGTAAACGTTTGTTGAAAAAAAAATCAAGGCTGTAGCAAGCTTTAAAAAGAGTCAGAATTGAATTTGTTACCCATTGTTATCAAACTCAAATGCTTGGTCTGGCCTGCTTCCATTTATTCATTCTTTTCTAAACTGATAAATTACATGTTGGTTACTCCCTAGATCAGAATTCTTTTTTTTGTTGTTGTTAAGTTTTTAAAACTGAATTTATTATAAAATTTCGATGTGTTATTTTGGGGGAAAAAAGACCAGCAATATCTTAGGAAAATACTACTAAAAGAGGACAACAGACATGGCAGTGTTATAGAAATGAGCTACATTAATCCAATCCCAATGAAGATAAAATAATGTTGCCATTCACCATTCAGAATAAGGTCTGTTATTAATATCCATACAGATAATTGTCATTTGATAAGGATGCCCATCCTGGGCTCCAAGATCACCACAGATGGGGACTGCAGCCAAGAAATTAAAAGACGCTTGCTCCTGGGGAGGAAAGCTATGGCAAATCTAGATAGTTTACTAAAAAGCAGAGACATCACCCTGCCAATAAAAGTGTGTATAGTCAAGGCTATGGTTTTCCCAGCTGAAATGTATGGCTCTGAAAGTTGGACCATAAGGAAGCCTGAACGCCAAAGAATGGAGGCCTTTGAACTCTGGTGCTGGAGAAGACTCCTGCAAGTCCCTTGGACAGCAAGACGATCCAACCGGTCAGTCCTAGAGGAGATCAACCCTGACTGCTCTTTAGAATGCCAGATCCTGAAGATGAAACTCAAATACTTTGGCCACCTAATGAGAAGGAAGGACTCACTGGAGAAGAGCCTAATGCTGGGAACAATGGAGGACAAAAGAAGAAGGGGACGATAGAAAAGGAGGTTGCTGGATGGAGTCATTGAAGCAGTCGGCATGAGCTTCAAGAGGACTCCAGAGGATGGTAGAGGACAGGAAGGCCTGGAGGAACATTGTCCATGGGGTCACGATGGGTCGGATACGACTTTGCAACTAACAGCAACAAGGATGCCCAATTCCAGGACCTGGATGAAAAAAAGGAATGTTTTCACAGTCTTTCAGTTGTGTGTATGTGTGTGTGTGTAACCAACATAATTTTAGATTTTTTTGAAAGTGAACAAGCTGCTGCTGAAATAGCCATCTCTGATTTGGGCATTTATGGCAGCCTCTTCTGGTTAAATTATAGGTTGAACAAAATTCCACCATAACTTGATGGACGTTAACATAACTCTTAGAATACTGCATCCAGTTTTGGTCACCACGATCTTAAAAAAAGACTTGTTGAGACTCTGGAAAGAGTGCAGAAAAGAGCAACAAAGGCGCTTGTTAGCAGGAGGCTAAAACATATGGAGAATGCTTGCAGGAATTGGGTATGTCTTATCTAGTGAAAAGAAGGACTAGGGATGACATGATAGCTGTATTCCGGTATTTGAGGGGCTGCCACAAAGAAGAGGGGAGGGGTCACATTATTCTCCAAAGCACCTGAGGGCAGGAGAAGAAAAAAATGGATGGAAACTAATCAAGGAGAGAAGCAACCTAGAACTAAGGAGAAACTTCCTGACAGTGAGAACAATTAACCAGTGGAACATCTTGCCTCCAGAAGTTGTGGGTGCTCTATCACTGGAGGCTTTTAAGAATAGATTGGACAGCCACTTACCTGGAATGGTATGGGATCTCTTGAGCAAGGGGTTGGACTAGAAGACCTCCAAGTTCCCTTCCAGCTCTTATTCTGTTAAGTTTGCTAGTTCTTACCACAAACATCTGTTTCCATGTTTTGGAGATTGTAATATTTGAAACTAATCAGTGCTTCTTATGCTAATTAACAGTGGCTTTCAGTGGGAGAGAAATCTATTTTTCTTCTCCACGCTTCTTAGAGTAAGATTAATAGGACTTGAACATTGTCTTATTTAATGACCAACGTGATCAAGGCAGGTCATCTTTCATCCGTTGAGCGTGCAGATTTTTTTTTTTTTTTGAAATTATTATTGCCAAGGGCATATGCATATTTTACACGTTCCTTTCGAGAACTATTACTGAGGAGTCGGGATTTTTGTTAAAAATAGGTTAGTTTTGTAAAAATATTAATTTACAAGAGCACCAGCATTTGTCTAGGGCCATTGTCCATTTTTTAGCAAGTCATACTCACCATTGCTATTTAATTGCATTGTCCCACTGATGCATAAATAATCAAGGTTACCTGAAGGAGGTAATTTAATGTTGTTAAAAGTCATGCGTCTCCGCTAATAATCATCTGCAGGGTTGACTATTGCAGGGATAATTAAAACATTATTTCACCCTTGGTTGGTTTTTTTTTTTTTTTCATGAATCTTAATATACTTGGCTTCTGGTTTTATTGCAGCCATGTAGCATAGGATGCTCATGGTGGCTTGATTGACAGCCAAACATTTTTGCAAATGCTTCTAGCATTGCTGGTCTTCAATCAAGACCAAGTGAGCTACTAATACCATTCTATAAAGCCTTACTAAGACCACACCTAGAGTCCTGCATCCAGTTTTGGTCGCCATACTATAAACACGATGTTGAGAGTGCAGAGAAGAGCAACCAGGATGATGATGGGACTGGAGGCTAAAACGTACTATGAATGATTGCAGGAACTGGACATGGCTAGTCTAATGAAGAGAAGGACCAGGGGGGAGACATGATAGCAGTCTTCCAATATCTCAGGGGCTGCCACAAAGACGAGGGAGTCAAACTATTCTTCAAAGCAACTGAGGGCAGGACAATTAACAATGATAGCAGTCTTCCAATATTTGAAGGGCTGCCACAGAGAGGAGGGGGTTGAGCTATTTTCCAAAGCACCCGAAGGCCAGACAAGGAATAATGGATGGAAACTGAACAAGGAGAGATTCAACCTGGAAATAGGGAGACATTTTTTGACAATGAAAGCAATCAACCAATGGAACAGAAGTTGTGGAAGCTTCATCACTTGAGATTTTCAAGAAGAGATTGGATTGCCATCTGTCAGAAATGGTGTAGGGTCTCCTGCTTGGGCGGTGGGGGGTTGGACTAGATGACCTACAAGGTCTCTTTCAGCTCTGTTAAATCTGAATCTATCTAAGATTATCAAAGGCCTGGAGGCTAAAATGATGAAGAACGGTTGCAGGAACTGGGCCTGGCTAGTCTAGTGAAGAGAAGGAGCAGGGGAGACAGGATATTGGAGGGGCTGCCACAGAGAGGAGAAGGGGGTCAAGCTATTTTCCAAGGCACCCGAAGGCCAGACAAGGAATAATGGATGCAAACTGAACCAGGAGAGATTCAACCTGGAAATAGGGAGACATTTTCTGACTAAGAGAGCAATTAAGCAATGGAACAGAAGTTGCCTTTGGAAGTTGTGGGAGCTTCATCACTGAAAGCTTTCAAGAAGAGACGGGACTGCCATCTGTTCAGAAATGGTGTAGAGTTTCCTGCTCGAGCTGGGGTTTGGACTGGATGACCTACAAGGTCCCTCCCAACTCTGTTAATCTGTTAAAAAGGTTATGACATGGATTGCTGGCCTGAGGGATAGGAGATCCGTCGATCCTGGCGAGGGAACCACCCGTGCTGTTAACACATTCTGGATTAAGAATTGACTGACACTATTATAATTTTTCGTCTTCTTTCCTTGCTTTAAGCTACTCCTCTCCAAATTCTGTGCGCAGGTAGACGTTGTGAAACCAGTAGAATCGGTTTGGTTAAAGGAAACCCTATTTCTAGCAAACTGTGCCTCTGGTGAAACAATATATTTCTTTCTAATGGGCCCTTCACCTTTTCCAGATTATGCAAAACGAAAGCCGTTTTAGGCACTCTTTGCACATTAAGAGTTTCCACCTCTGGAAGAAGTTGCAGAGGCATTGCGTGTGCACATGTCTCCTGTTTATCAAAGCAACAACAAGAAGATTGGTCTTTCGAAGGCAGGAAACAAACCCAGTTTCTGCTTAGCACAATGGTTTAGGTTTAAAATTTTGAACCATTGCACGAGGACAGAAGCCCAAACGCTAAAAAAAATAAAATAAAAAATAAAAAATGGTCCAGGGGTCCTTGCATTTTGCAATCGCCGACCTTTTTCAATAAAACGCTCGCTCCGTTTGAATCCAGCTGGTGGATTGTCTGTCGAGAAATATTCCCAGGACTAAGTGAAGCCTTGGTTTAAGCAGATTTGGACAATTGCCCAGGAAGCTTTGTTCTGGCCACCCACACAGTCCCTCCAAAGGCAGGTTGACGGTTCAGCCCCCCCTCTCCCTCCTCCCCCCCTCTTTTTGTGAGCAGAAATCCAAAGTCGCACGCTCTCCATTTTGGCAACCTGCCTTTCAAATTAACCAGTTTTCCTACTCTCACGTACGCTACGGAGGTTAGCAACCAAAAGCGAAGCCAGTTGGTGTCCTTAAATTGGGACACAGAACTTTATTCGAGTAGCTGTTGGAGGTGGAGAAAACAGGGTGGGGCCGGGAGTGAACTAAATACAGGTTGGCCTCGACTTCACGACCCCAATTGAGCCCAACGTTTCCGTTGCTAAGCGGAACTCACTTTGTTAAGTGAGTTTTGCTGAACTTTTCTGCCACAGTTGTTCAGTGAAGCACAGCAGCTGTTAAATTAATGACTCGGTTGTTAAGTGGCCTCCTTGCTTGCCAGAAGGCCTCAAAAGGCAATCCCACGACCACGGGAGACTGCAACTGTCATAAGTATGAGTCAGTAACAGTAACAGAGTTGGAAGGGACCTTGGAGGTCATCTAGTCCAACCCCCTGCTCACCCAGGAGACCTGTCCTAGGGATTCGAACCGCCCGAACTGCCGACCTTTCTGATAGACAAGCTCAGTGTCTTAGCCACTGAGCCACCTGGTCAGGCACCTAGTGTCTGAATTTTGATCGCACGACCTTGTGAAAAGTCCTTTTTTCCCCAGTAACTTTCGGTCGCTAAACCAACTGTTGTAAGTCGAGGACTACCTACCTGTACAGTTGTTTTAGTTTAAATCCAGAAAATTAAAACATTCCCCGTAGGATCACACTTTTTTCTGTCCTAAGCATATGCTGCTTTGCAAAGATGTAAAGCAGGGGTATCAAACTCAAGGTCCCGGGGCCCAGATCTGCCCCGTGAGGTGCTTAAATCTGGTCCATGGGGCCAGCCTGGAAATAGCAACAGACTGGCCCTTCGGTGTGTCTGGCAAACAAAACAGGGCGCGGGAGGCCGTGCGTGGCATTTCCGCACCGTTTTCAGCCTGGACGGCCTCCTGCAGCACCCTGCCAGCCAAAACGGGGCACGGGGAGGCTGTGCACAGCCCCCCCTGTATTCCATTTTTGACCTGGCCGGTCTCCTGCAGCACCCTGGAGTCTGTGCAAGAGGCCGTCCAGGTTGAAAATGCGCCCCCCCCCTCCGTGCCCCATTTTGGTCGGCAGCGTGCTGCAGAATGCATGCGTTCCGGTCTCTCCCACCCACTCACCCGGGCCCAAGGAGGAGAACTACAATGCCGATCCGGCCCTCGAAGAAATCCAGTTTGACACCCCCTGATGTAAAGCCATCCATTGAGAGTGTTCACAGACCCCCCCCAGATCCCCAAAGATGAAAATGAAAAAACGAACGCTCCTTTGCGTTTTTCATCTTCTTACGGCAGCCTTTTATTGAAGAGTTCCACCCCCCCCGTCCTCTCCCTCCCCTCCTTCGCTATCTATCATGTGGCAGTACTTTTCTAAGCTACCGGTTTTGTGAGTTGTGTCAGCCGTTCAGGGTGGGGGGTGGGGGAAAGGCTTGACGTGCCAAGACTTTACACGGAGGGAAAACTAATGTTGATTTATTTATTTATTTATTGGGGGGGGGGCTCCAGCATTGCGTAACCAGTTCTATTTTAACTGGGATAGTCTTGTGAGTTTTGGGTGTTTGGGCGAAGACGGGATGGGGAAGGGATTTCTTTTCGTAACTGGCATTTTAGGAAGCTTGGGAAAACACACACACACACACACACACACACACACACACACACACACACAAACCCTCCATCAACCGGTGAAAAGATCTCTTGTTTAAATGTACTAAGCCTTCAGCAGCCAAAAGGGAATCCATGAAGAATTGTAGATTCATTCGCCAGGCTAAAAATGTCCTGATGTTCCGCCAAAGGGACATATTTATTTAGCTTCTTTGTGTTGATAGTGCTGGCGCTTGCGTTTGGGACAAAAAAGTAACATTGCAAACGCTGAATGGGGACCCAGAGGTTGGTGGGATGAGGCTGGGTTCAAATTTCAAACATTTCAATGGCTCGGGGGGGGGGGGGGGGATCCAGTTTCAGAATTGTACCCGTTGATCTTTGTATAATTAGGAGAGGGTTTCTCAACCATGGTAATGTTAAGCTAGGATCTAATGTGGCGGTACAGGCCTGGCTCACCCCTTTAAAGCCATGTTTCTGAACCTTAGCAACGTTAAACTATGATCCAATATGGCGGTACAGGCCTGGTTCACCCCTCTAAAGCTGTGTTTCTCAACATGGCTACTTTAAGCTATGATTCAGTGTGGCAGTACAGACCTAGTTCACTCCTCTAAAGCCATGTTTCTCAACCATGGCAACTTTAAGCTATGATGTAATGCAGTGGTATAGGCCTGGTTCACCCCTCTAAATCCGTGTTTCTGGACCTTGGCTACTTAAAGCTATGATCTAATGTGGCAGTACAGGCCTGGTTCATTTTTCTCAACCATGGCAACTTTAAAATGTCTGGACTTCGACTCCCAGAATTCCCCAGTCAGCAGGAAGGCAGTGAGATTATATACAGGTAGTCCTTGATTTACAACAATTCACTTAATTGTTGAACGAGGACTGAGATTGTGATGGCTCAAGTGAGCATTTGAACTGGACACTATCTGGAAAGAAAAAGAAGATATCGCATGGACTTTGAAACTGAAGTATAAGTAAATGAAAATAATAAATTGGAAAATTCTAACCTTCTAAAGTGACAATATGGAGAATTGGGAGGATGAATGTGAGATATTAAGGGAGATGTTTGAAAAAATAAGAGAAGCATTTAAGGGAAATAAGGAAGCAGAGGATTGGTTAGAATGTAAGAAAAAAGAAAAGATGAATGAGAAGCAAGAGAAACAAGGAGAAAATATTGAAAAGGAAATAAATGAAAATAAAGATAAAGATGGTTACACTGGGATTAACAGTGATAGAATAAAAATGGATAAGAGAGAATACATCTCAAAACTGAAAAGAAGAGAAATAAATGGAAATATTAAGAGGGAAAATTAACAGAGTGAAAATTAAAGAAAAGAGGCAGAAAGGGAGATATAAGAAAAGGAAGAGGAAGAAGGGAACAATTCACTTAATGACCATTCAAAGTTACGACTTAGGGCCGTTTTTCACCCTTATGACCATGGCAGCATCCTCTCCGTCACGTGATATTTGCATTTGGACACTTGACAGCCGACTCACAAAATTTATGTTGCTAGATTCCTCCTAAGTTCTTTCCTAAGTTATGTTCCTCCAACACTGGAAGTTTTTAACTCCCAACACTGGAAGTGTTTAAGAAGAGGTTGGATAGCAGTTTGTCCGAAGTGGTGTAGGGTTCCCCGCCTAGGCAGGGGGTTGGACTAGAAGACCTCCAAGGTCCCTCCCAACTCTGTGGATTCTGTGTTCTAAGTGAGAAATTTGTTAAGTGACTCTTGCCCCATTTTACGATTTTTCTTCCCATGTGTTACGTGAAACACTGCCGTTGTTAAATTACCAACCTGGTTGTTAAGTGAATCCGGGTTTCCCCCAACTGACTTTGCTTGTCAGGAGGTCGCAAAAGAGGAATCACGTGACTTTACCCCGGGGGGCACTGCAGCCGTAAGTCACTCTCCCCCCCCCCCCGGTTCCTGTGTAGTTTTGAACAGTCCCCAAACAAACTCGGGCAGCCTTTGAATAACAGTTGCTGGAATTCCATTCTTCGCGTTCAGTTTCCTCTCTACTTTCTAAACATTTGCATGGAAAAGCAGGGCCGTTGTTAGCTCAAACAGATGTCCTCATCCAGTCATCGGTGTGAAGGACACATGTCAGCTGCCAAGATCTTTTAAGCTGCTAATGTTGCGTTGAAGGACACGCTTCATCATAGTTTATTCAGAAGAAACACGGGGTGCTCCCGCTTGTTGAATCGGTGTGAGTGTTTTCCCGCTGAAATTGCACGAAACAAACGCCACCAAAATGACGATGGGTGGAGATTTGGGGGGTTTCCTTCGGCAGAATTATTTGTGGTTCTGTAAAAGCATCTCACCATAAGGAAGGCCGAGGGCCAAAGAATGGAGGCCTTTGAACTCTGGTGCTGGAGAAGACTCCTGCGAGTTCCTTGGACTGATCCAACCGGTCAGTCCTAGAGGAGACCAACCCTGACTGCTCTTTAGAAGGCCAGATCCTGAAGAGGAAACTCAAATCCTTTGGCCACCTAATGAGAAGGAAGGACTCCTTGGAGAAGAGCCTAATGCTGGGAACGATGGAGGGCAAAAGAAGAAGAAGGGGATGGCAGAGAACGAGGTGGCTGGATGGAGTCATTGAGACAGTCGGCCTGAGCTTAAATGGACTCCAGAGGATGGTAGAGGACAGGAAGGCCTGGAGGAACGTTGTCCAGGGGGTCATTTTTTTTATTTATTTTAATTTGATTTATATGCCGCCCTTCTCCGGAGACTTAGGGCGGCTTACAATGCGTTAAGCAATAGCCTTCATACTTTTGTATATTTATACAAAGTCAGCTTATTGCCCCCACAAACTGGGTCCTCATTTCACCTACCTTAGAAAGGATGGAAGGCTGAGTCAACCTTGAGCCTGGTAAGATTCGAACCTGTAGAAATTGCAGGCAGCTGTGTTAATAACAGGGTGCATTAAACCACTGTACTACCAAAGCTCCTGATGGGTCATGATGGGTTGGACACAGTGGTGAAATGTAAAATTCGTTACTACCGGTTCTGTGGGCGTGGCTTGGTGGGGGGGGTTTAATATGATTGACTGGGCGTGGCCAACTTTTTTTTTTTTTTTTTACTTTTAAAACCATTTTTTCTACAACCTTTTCGGCTGAAGAGGTTGTAGAAAAAATGCTTTTAAAAGCCTCTGATGATCCCAGCTGAGCCGCGCGATCATCAGAGGCTTTTTTTTTTTTTTTTTACTTTTAAAAGCATTTTTTCGGCCAAAGAGGTTGTAGAAAAAAATGCTTTTAAAAATAATAATAAAAAAAGCCTCTTATGAGTGTGCGGCTCAGCTGGGCAATGGGGGGGGGGGGGCAGGGATTTTTGCTACCGGTTCTCCGAACCAGGAAGGGCTTTGGGGTAAAAAAAAAAAAAAAAAACACAAAATTCATCCTGTATTATTCCAGGCACTCAAAGGGAGTAAACGTAGGCAGGTAGCCTTCGACTCACAACAGCTCATTTAGTGACCGTTCAAAGTTATAACGGCACTGACAAAGAGAACTTGGGGCCATTTTTCATACTTATCGACTATTGTAACAGCCCCCCCAAGGTCATGTGATCAAAATTCAGACGTTTGATAACTGACTCATATTTAGGATGGTTGCGGTGTCCCCGGGGTTATGTGATCCCTTTTACGACCTTCTGACGAGCCAAGTCAGTGGAGAAGCCAAATTCACTTAACAACCACGTTACTAACTTAACGACTGCAGTGACTCAACTCCACAGCCGTGCCAAGAGAGTTGGCAAAATGGGCCGAGACTCACTTATCAACCGTCTTGCTGAGCAGCAGAAATGTTGGGCTCCATTGCGGTCGTAAGTCAAAAACTCCCTGTATATAGTTCCAACAATTTGTAGAGGTCATAATTCAGTCGCAAAATATTTTTTGCATTATCCAAGACGTGCAAGAACGTAAAATAAATCTCTTTGCTTCGTAGATGAGCGACTTCGGGCCTGGCTTATAGGCAAAGCTGCAGTTGTTGACAAATGTAATGCCTCTTATTTAATTCTTACTCATTTCAGTTGTTTTTGTATTCTATAAACAGGTTGTGAGCCATCCAGAGTCACTTCCACGGTGTGATGAGCAGCCTATAAATTTAATAAAAGCATAAATAGATGGAACAAATACATTCATAAATTAATTTAACACATAAATATAATGAGTTAACCATGATTTAAGGGACACGGTGGCTCAGTGGCTAAGACGCTGGGCTTGTCAATTGAAAGGTTGGCAGTTTGGCGGTTTGAATCCCTAGTGCCGCGTAATTGGGGTGAGCTCCCGTGACTTGTCCCAGCTTCTGCCAACCTAGCAGTTCGAAAGCAGGTAAAAAATGCAAGTAGAAAAATAGGGACCACCTTTGGTGGGAAGGTAACAGCATTCCATGCGCCTTTGGAGTTGAGTCATGCCGGCCACATGACCACGGAGACGTCTTCGGAAGCGCTGGCTCCTCGGCTTTGAAACGGAGATGAGCACCGCCCCCTAGAGTCGGGAACAACGAGCATATATATGCGACGGGAACCTTTACCTTTACCTAACCATGATTTGCAAATCATACTAGCTTTTGTTTTCATATTTGGGCTGATCCTGAAGTGTGAATCAAGCTTTCTTATTATGTCATAAAAAGAGGACTTGACCTGGGACGCTCACATTGCAGCACTGGTCAAAAGGGCCCCAGCAGAGATTACACTACCTGAAGACTTCTCAGGAAACAACAACTGAATGAAAAACTGCTGGTGACCTTCTACCGCTGCACCATAGAGAGTATTTTAACTGTGTGTGGTTTGCCAATGGCACAGTGGCAGATAGGACAGCGCTCCAGAGGGTCAACATCATTGCCCAGAGGATCATTGGTTTCCCTCTCCCCTCTTTGGAAGAGCTTTATAGCTCCCGCTGCCTTCAGAAAGTTCAAAACGTCCTTAAAGATCCATCTCATCATGGGCACCCTTTTTTTTTTGAACTATTACCATCTGGCAGACGGTACAGGATAAAAAAAAAACAACAACCCAAGGACAAATAGGCTGAAAAACAGCTCCTACCCCAGAGCAGTAACTATATTGAATTCTACTGTATAGTGCAATATTAATGCAATATCAGGGGTTTTCAATTCAGTTGTAGAGAATGTGAAGGATGTGTGTTTTGTTTTATTTTTATAGTTATAATGTACACTGAAGATGGCATTTAATTTCGTTGTACGAGGTGCAATGACAACTCAACTATAAACTAAACTAAATGCTCAAGTTTAAGGGTGATGTTTTCTTGTATTTACCTTTTAAGAGATAATATCTAACAAGGTTGTGGGGTAGTTTGTCTTCAAATCTCAAGCTTTTATCAATGTGTTACTTAAGCATTTCGGAAAAAAATGTCTATTTTGAGCGCTCACCTCTTGGGGATTTGAATTGGTTTAGGTCAGTCACGGGGGTCTTAAAGAATAGAAGAATAAACAAGTGAGAAAGGAATACAACAGGGTCGGCTTTATCCGGTAATATTAGCTTCGATATTATCTGTATCTGTAAACACCTGGCAGTTATTCTTATTAGAGATAGTCTTACATTCTGATAGATTCGGCAACGGGATTGAAAGAAAGCCGAATGCAATGGGCAGTTCTGATTTAGGATGTTGATAGCTGCAATCTGGAACTTGCTTTTCTTTTTGAGGTGGAAGTGAACTGGGTACCTCCCTCTAGACACGCATAGGAATAGGGGGCTGTACGCTCACAATTAGCTTTGAGATAAAAACAGTAATATCCTATCGGAGCCCGATATTGCTTTATTTTTATTGCAAAGATAATTGTTAATATCACAGGCTACTTTCTACATGTTTTAGTGTGCAGGAAGTCCTCAGCTTATGACCACAATTGAACCCAAATTTTATGTTGCTAAATGAGAAATGTGTTGTGAACCACGTTGGTTAAGGGACTCCCTACAGTTGTTTAAAACAGTCACACGGTTGTTAAGCGAATCCGGCTTCTTGAGTTGTCAATTCTTCTTATTTCTAGGTTGAATCTCTCCTTGATCAGTTTCCATCCATTGTTCCTTGTCTGGCTTTCGGGTGCTTTGGAAAATAGCTTGACCCCCTTCCTCCTCTCTGTGGCAGCACCCCAAAGAACATCTGGGGGTGCTGCTTTGGTGACGCATCTATTCATAAAAGGACTGCCTGGGCATATCTTAGAAAGCATCCATTCACCGATGGTGACATTTCCTTCCAGGAAGTTGTCTACACCCCTGATAAGATCTCTACGAGGCCCAAAGGCCTTGTTGGAAGTAAATAATGACGCTAGCATTATTTAGCCAACTTCCCCTTTATTTTTTTAAATCATTAAAATAATATATTTTTTTTCCCCCTGAAGTCACAAAGGACAGGAAATCTAGTGAGCACCCAAGAAGGAATTTGGAGCAGATCAGAGTGTTGACACCTTACCCAAAACAAAGCAGTCCATGTAATGGCTTAGCTGGGTATATTAAAAGGCCAGGATAATGTATTAATTAAGGTGTCACGAGTCTCTACTCAACCACAAAGCACTTGAGAAGGTAGGGAGTCAACTTCAGACCAGTTACTTTCTTGACCAACTCACACCATTTTTTTTTTTTTTTTTGATGTGAAGATAATAAGAATTAAATAAAAAATGCTTGTAATTACCTCCTAAGAAGATGCTGTGGCTTGAATGACCTAAAAGCCTGAAAGGAGTCATGCTACCTGTCTCATAACACGTATGCCCTTCCTGCCATTTGTCCCCCGTGACATTATTTAAGAGAGAAACCGGATCTTCCTTGTTTCCACTCTGGACAGATGTGATTATTTTGACCTTGCCCTGTGCTCGATTTGTGCGGTGCCGTTGTAATGATTTTTGGAAAGGGAGGAGTGCACAAACACACCGATCGGTGCTGTTTTGATTGTGGTGTAACCCAGGAAATCATCTCTCCCGTCGTCTTGAGTTCTTAGCTGTCACTATGCAAACCTGAGTGTTCCTTTTGAGTAATTGTGTTAAACAGGGTAGGCCTATTTTTAAAAAATTCCTTCCAGTTGACTTGAGCTAGCTTTCTGCTTGTGTTAAATTTATATTTTACCGACAGAGAAAAAAAGGGAGACTAATATCGATCTATTTCAAGCTATTTAGCTCTCGTCGAATTCGAACCAGATTCGAATCTGGGATGTTTTGGATGTTGGAGCCAAAGCCAATTAGAACTTTCCTCGATCCTTGCTTAACGGGGTTCAGAAGAGCCAGCTCTCATTTGCCACTGCCCCGGGGGTGAGGAGGGGGAAGTGGGAGAGGAAGAAACCTAATCCAAACTTTCTCCAGTAATACAAAGATTTGGCGTGCTTCTCTCTCACCGCTCATCCCAACCAGGAGAAGAGGTTTAAATTTGGGCGCGCTCGCTCTCAAGCCAAGATGGTTTTTTGTTGTGGCTGGTATTTTTTGGGTTCGGAAGCGTGAGCAACCTTCTCCCTCGTCTTTTGCAGAGCTGCGTTGCATCCCCGGGCAATTCACTTGCCGCAGCGGTTCAGTCCAGTGCATCCCCTCCAAGTGGCAGTGCGATGGGTGGCCCACCTGTGAGGATGAAAGCGATGAAGTTGGCTGCCCAAGTAAGTTCCCCCCACCCCCTCCAAAGAACACAGAACGTAAAGCATAGAATCCTAGGGCTGGGAGGGGCCTTAGAGGTTTTCTAGCCCAACCCCTGCACAAGGCAGGAGACTTTATACCAGGGGTGTCAAACTCAAGGCCCAGGAGCTGGATCTGGCCTGCAGAGTGCTAAGATCTGGCCCATGTGGTGCTAAGATTTGGCCCGTGGGGTGCTTAGACCTGGCCTGCGGGGTGCTTCGATCTGGCTTATGGGGTGCTTAGATGCAGTTTTTTATTCTAGGCTGTGCACCGCCCTGAGTCCAGCAGGAGAAGGGCGGTATAAAAATTTAATAAAATAAATAAATAAATAAACTACCTCTACCCAGGAGAATGCAGTCAGTCTGGGGAGGTTCTTGTCAATAGATGATCAACAATAAAGTTCTTTTATCCTATGCATGGAGTTGTTTTGGTTCCTTGTCCCTGCTAGGCTCCAGGACATTTTTGTCAGCAAAAACTAGGAAGGAAATATAATTATATCGTCTGTCTCCCTTTTCTCCCATCTTATCCAGAAGCTTTGTGTTAAACTTAGTTTGCAGCCCAGGGAGTGTAGGATTCAGATATCACAAAAGTGTCCTCCACGTAAGCTGTTTGTCTACTCCTGAAAAGCATTTGAAATGCAGTAGTTGTGCAGCTGAAAAGTATTTCTGTGTTTCTTGCTTACTTTAGGATAGTTGGGGTTAGCTTTTATTTTCTTGTTTCAAAGTTTCCTTCTAAGTTTTTACATATATACATGTACAGCAGTGGCCAAAATTGTGGAAACCTTTTAGGAAAGGTGTATTTTTGAGGTTTGATGGCTAATAACACCACTTTTTTGGGGGAGTTTCAAGATAATCCAATTCCACTGCTGGAATGGCCTGGGAATAGCCCAGACCTTCACCCAATTGAAAATCTATGGAGCCGACTAAAGAAACTGGTTAGTCAGAAGCCACCCAGCAATAAAACCCAGTTAATAGAAGCCATCCTTCAATCTTGGTTTCACATTATAGCAGCTGCAGAACTAAAAGACTTGGTTCACTCCATGGGAAGACGTTGTAAGGCCATCATTCATGCTAAAGGTTACCCAACGAAGTATTAACTGACATGGTGATCATTTTTGTATATCTCATTTTTTCTATTGTGATCAGTTTTGTATATCTTGTTTTTTCTACGTGTTTCACTTTTCTTCTTTATACTGTTAACTGCTATTCTAATAGCAAATCCTTCGTAAAAGTTATTGCATTACATTTTTGATTAAATTATCTTTCCATTGATATATAATTTTATGGTACTACTCCAAAAAAAAAAAAAAGTGGTGTTATTAGCTAGTTTTAGAAAACACACTTTTCCCAAAAGGTTTCCACAATTTTGGCCACTACTGTATATGTACCACAGCTTGAATAAGGAAGTGAGGACAGAATGAGCCCACATGTCCACTCCTACCTGTTGTGAGTTCAAATACCGCACACCCCTCTTAATCCATAGCCATTTTCTTGATGTACTTGAGAAACAACTATGGACAAGTTTATTATCCATTTCAAGCAGCTCTTCCTCCCCGTTTCCCCCCAATTTTAATCAAGTTTAACTCTTATAGTCGTATTCTTGTTTTTGTTTTTGTTTTTAAACAAGGAAAGTCTCCTGCCTCCCCAAGGCCGAATAATATCCGCAGAATCTCTTCTGCTCCAAATGGCTGACCACTGCTTGTGTTTTCTGCCTTTCAGAGGCAGGAAATGTGAAAAGTTTACATAAGCTCCAAAACAAGATTAATGGTTCTTTGCAAGCCAAGAAACTCCACACAACTCAGAAAAACAAAATTCCGTTTCCAGTGGGTCCCTGATTTTAAGTGTGGTCTTCAGCAGCAAACTCTTGCCCACCCCTCTCAAATCCAGCGTTAAAAACCACGGAGATGAATCCAAGCTCCACTTCATATAAGTGCAGTTGGGTTATTATTATTATTTTAATAAATTGCCTTTGACTGAACCTGAAAAACCAGAATGTTGAGTGACATTGGCAGAGAGAGGAAGCCTGCAGAACGAAGTTTCATACAATCGGAGTGGCCCAATAAGATTACATAAGAGGCATCTCTTTTTAAAAAAAAAACAAAAAAACCCCTTCTTTTTAATCATTGGCTTAAGTTTGCCAACTTGGATTCTTGGGCTCGCTGTCGGTTTTGTCTTCGTGCAGCTAGCGAAATCAGTTTTGGGGGCCTGATTTCCCTCTTGATTTCAGTGAAAGGGATTTTTTCCCCCCCTTGATTTTCAACAAAAGTAGAACGGCATATGTGCGGCCCTAGCAGGAAGTGACTCGTATTGCATGGAACAGGGGTCCTCAATCTTTCAGACCTCAGGGACCACTAAATTCATAATTTTAAATCCCGTGGACCACTAATACGATCTGCCTAATGACCAGCTGGGTGGGCGTGGCTAGGTGGTCATGTGACTGAATGGGCATGGCCACTCACATCGAGGGGCACCTCGCTGGCCTCTACTCACCCCTCCCCTCCCAGCCACTCCTCGCCTCCCCCCCCCCACAGGCTCCTTAGGGCCCCAACAGGAAGCAGTTGCTGGAGCTAAGCAGCCACCATGAGAAAGAGTTGGCAAAACAGCTCAGTTCAAATTGGATCTGGCTGAGAAGGAGGCTCAGCAGAAGTACCTCACTGAGGACTAGGAGCATAGGCTTTCCAAGCAGAGGGAAGACCTGCGGGAGTGCAAGGCCAGCTACCAGCGCCTGGAGGCTCAGTGGGCTGAGATGGTCAGCCAGTTCCAGGCCATGATGCAGTCCCACTGGAACAAGGCCCTCCGGCTCTTTGCCACCAGCGGCGTTTCCCTCCAGCCTTCGCCCAAAGCCCCACACCAGGAGGCTGAAGCAGACCCTAGTCGGAATTTCTGACCCCCTCTGACCCACACAAAAGGACCCCGAAGGGGGAGACCCTCTGTAGCAACCCTACAAGATTTCGTAGCCTGCAGTCCCTTCTCTTGCAGATGGATGAAGTTGTTCTTCTTTGAACCCCTTTAGCATCTGATGGAGATCCAATTTGCTGCATTTTCTCAGCTGAGCGAGATCTTCGGTTGGTTTTTAATACAGCTGCTTTTTTGCTCCTGTGCTGCCAAAGAATCTAATCTACTCGGTGTTTTTACACAACCTTCGAGGGCTCCTTCCGACAGTTTCAATCTCCAGCCCTCATTTTGCTCTCTGCTCCCAGCATCTCTCTTTTCTTCGTTGCGTAACTTTTCTTACAGTTGAGCCTCAAATTCCCTTTACGGTATCTCGAGAACCAAATTAAATCAAAGCCTCAGAGCTACAAAGCCTTTGGGGCCAGAAGAAAATTCTTGCCTTTGCCTCCAACTCTCCTTTCCTTTTTAAAAATAATTTTGTATTTATTTTTTTTCAAAATACAAACATTCCATCTTTCCTTAAACCCTTGTCTGGGTTCAAATATCTCCATGTGCCAACCTTCAACATTTACAACATCAGTATAACAGTATATTACAGTATAATTCTCTAATCTTAAAATTATAATATATTAAACAGTTAAACAGGGACGTGGTGGCTCAGTGACTAAGACGCTGAGCTTGTCGATCGAAAGGTCGGCAGTTCGGCGGTTTGAATCCCTAGCGCCGCGTAACGGGGTGAGCTCCCGTTACTTGTCCCAGCTTCTGCCAACCTAGCAGTTCAAAACCACGTAAAAAAATGCAAGTAGAAAAATAGGGACCACCTTTGGTGGGAAGGGAACGGCGTTCCGTGCGCCTTTGGCGTTGAGTCATGCTGGCCACATGACCACGGAGACATTTTTGGACAGTGCTGGTTCTTCGGCTTTGAAACGGAGATGAGCACCGCCCCTAGAGTCAGGAACAACTAGCACATATGTGTAAGGGGAACCTTTATCTTCTTAAACAGTTAAACATTGTAAGTATTCATTTTTCCTCTTAACATGTCTTCTAGTGAATATACAATAATAATAACATTACACGTAATTATCCTCATCCTAATGCTAACAATTATCATTTTATTTCTACCTGTATCTCAACGTGTTTTCTTTTCTTCTTTAATCTTCTTTTATTTCCAGTTCCCCTTTTTACTCACTAACCATTGATAAAATACTTCCCATAACATATAATATTCAGTTCGTTCCTTCTCTTCGATTGCTAATGTTAACCTGTTCATTTCTGCACGTTCTTAATATTTTCCTAATCACCACCTCTTCAGTAGGAATCTCTTCACTTTTTCCAACGTTGTGCAAATACAATTCTAGCTGCAGTTAAGAGAGTTTGCAGCCTCCAACTCTCCTTTCCGTTTCCCCCTCCCCACAAGGCCCCTAACCCCAGTGATTTCCAGATCTTTGATCTCCTGCTCTGAAAGCAGGAGGCTCGCATGCTTGGCATTGCTTGCAGGATTTATGCAACAGGCAGGCCTGGAAGCCTCGGTCACACGGAATAAAGGCTCAGCTGCTTCGGAGGAATGAATCGCTTGGTTGGTTCGAGCAAGAACACCCAAGCTTCTTCAAAAGCCTCGAGGCTGGGGATTGCTACTCTGGGTGCGTGTGATGTTTTGAGGCGTTTCTCAAGCTTTTTCGGTGGTTGGGAGCGATGGGTTCTCTTTTGTGCATACTTGGCAAACAGCACGTGGAGCTGCCGTGCGCCCACCTGCACTCCAGGAGCTCTCGTTTAGAACTTCCCGCAAAGAAACGATTCTGCTAAGAAAAGACATTTTTCTCTCTTGCAGCTTCTTGTTCAGAAGAAACAGAAGTGGCTGTCAGGAAGAGATATATTTTATTCATTGTCCTGGGTTATTTAAAAGTCCTCCTCCTCCTCCTCCTCCTCCTCCTCCTCCTCCTCCTCCTCCTCCTCCTCCTCCTCCTCCTCCTTCTCATTCTCATTCTCATTCTCATTCTTATTCTTATTCTTATTCTTATTCCATCCTATGCCAAGCACATTGGACTACAAACGTACACAACAGATCTCAGACTACAACTACAGTCTCCACATCCTTCCATTTAAGATTGATATTTTTCAGATCTTCCTGAAAAATTGTCTCATTATTATTTTCCTTCCTTCCTTCCTTCCTTCCTTCCTTCCTTCCTTCCTTCCTTCCTTCCTTCCTTCCTACCTTCCTTCCTTCCTTCCTTCCTTCCTTCCTTCCTTCCTTCCTTCCTTCGTTCCTTCCTTCTTACCTACCTACCTACCTACCTACCTACCTACCCATCATTGCCGACCATAAGTTTTTAACATGGTCATTTTGACTAAACCAGAGTTGGCTGAGTTTTCCCAAAACGTTAGATCAACAGAGGACTGCAAACCACATCATAACAGCTCAACATGAAATGTGATCTAAGGCTGTGCAAAAAAATAAATAAATAAAAATGTTTGGAATCTGAAATATTTTGATATTTAAAACAGTTTGCTTTTGAGCTTGGGGGTATTCCGACTCTTTGAAGGCCTTCCAATTTAATTGAGAGAACCTGCATCAACTTGAAGCAGTTGTTTCAGCCTCCGAGGAGAATGTCCCAACCTCAAAACATTCTCACTTTGGGATTTATTTATTTTGTTGTTGTTGTCTGTTCCTATCAGGAACCCAGCTACAGGTCTTAAATTTGTTTTCCTCTGGAGCCTGTGCTAGTTTGAAGCACATGCAACCTATTAATAAAAGAATATTTGTAGCTAATGGTTGACATGAGGGCTGCTCTCACAGTTTGCTTGTCTAGAAAGTTAGTTATATGTTGAGATTCTAGCAAGAGTGCAGACAAGAGCAACTAAGATGATTAGGAGATTGCGGGCTAAATAAAACATGAAGAACGGTTGCAGGAACTGGGTATGCTTAGTTTAATGAAAAGGAGGACTAGGGGAGACATGATAGCAGTCTTCTGATATCTCAGGGGCTGCCCCAAAGAAGAGGGAGTCAAGCTATTCTCCAAAGCCCCTGAAGGCAGGACAAGAAGCAATGGGTGGAAACTAATCAAGGAGAGAAGCAACTTAGAACTAAGGAGAAAATTTCCTGACAGTTAGAACAATTAACCAGTGGAACCACTTGCCTCCAGAAGTTGCGAATGCTCCAGTACCGGAGGTTTTTAAGAAGAGATTGCACAACCATTTGTCTAAAATGGTACAGGGTTTCCTGCCTGAGCAGGGGGTTGGACTAGAAGACCTCCAAGATCCCTTCCAACTCTTTTGTTATTCTGAGAAATTTAACTCTTGATAGTACAGAACTCTTGATAGTACAGAGCCTTGATAATACAGTGGTCTAAGCACCCTGTTATTAACACAGCTGCCTGCAATTTACTGCTGGTTCGAATCTCTCCAAGGCTCAAGGTTGACTCAGCCTTCCATCCTTTCTAAGGTAGGTGAAATGAGGACCCAGTTTGTGGGGGCAATAAGCTGACTTTGTATAAATATACAAAAGGATGAAGGCTATTGCTTAACGCACTGTAAGCCGCCCTGAGTCTCCGGAGAAGGGCGGCATATAAATCAAATTTAAAAAAACAACAACAACAACTCCAGCTTTGTTCAGCTTCTCCGTGGACTGCTGGAAACACAGTCCCATTTCCTCATTTCTGCAACTGATGGTGGAAATGAGAAGTTGTTCTTGTTTTGCAGAAAATAAGACAACCCACTGGTAGTTTCCAAACATCCCCTTCCTTGAATGCTTCCCATTTTTTGAGGGGAGGTAATCCTACGAGTTAGCGGCTTTACAGTCGTGCATTGGACTCTATTCCTCATCCTTTAGAAGATGCTTTCGTTTCCGGTGTTTCAGTTCTCCATCCCAGCTGAGCAGTTTTAGTTGGCTGCCCCTGAGCTAAACTTTGCAAGATTATATTTTTTTAGGGGTGGATTGTTATTTAATCTAGGGCTAAACTTCCTACAAACATCGTTGTATCTTCCAGCTATCTCACTTAGGTACCTACCACGGTTCTCTGCCCCATCGGAGATGATCGAATGATGATACCTAACTAGTACATCGACTTACGACCACAATTGAGGCCAAACTTTCTGTTGCTAACCGAGGCAGTTCTTAAGTGGGTTTTGCCCCATTTTATGACTTTCCTCGCCACAGCCGTTAAGCAAATCCCTGCCGTTGTGAAGTTAGTAACACAGTTGTTAAGTGAACCCAGGTGACTTCCCCGGTGACTTTGCTTATCAAAAGGCTGCAAAAGGGGATCGCCTGACAACCCCCCCCCCCCGGACACTGCGACCGTGGCACTGTGGCCATTATCTGAATTTTGAGCCAGGTAACCACGGGGATGCTGTAAAAGTCGGGTGACAGCGGTCATAAATCCCTTTTTTCAGTACCGTCGTAATTTGAACGGTCACTAAACAAACTTGTCGTAAGACGAGGGCCACCTGTACAATTTCTCAAGCTGAGAGGGCACAGTAATTAACGTGACATCCAACATTGCAAAAACCCATCTCAAAACCTCTTAGGAATACCTCAATAATACATTTCTATCGGCTGATTCTGTCTCTTTTATTTGGGTCAACGTACCTCCGCGGTCTTTTGAAGTGCGTTTGCCCACTGGTTTTTGAGCCAAAAATTTTGCTGACACCAGCAGAGTGATTTAAAAAAATCATTTTAACATCCAGTTAACAGTTTGCATGTATTCCCTTTTATCTCCGTTATTATATGCTGCTAACGAAAGCCAAAGTATAATAAGAATTCCCCCAGTACAGAAGAAACAACACAGGCAAAAATAATTTCACATTTTTTTAATCAAAGAAAGAAGGATATTAAGCAAATCTCGCAATGGTATAACAGCCAAAAGGATCAGCTGAATTGATCTAACCTTTGTATTCTGTCCACTTCCCAAGGCCCTTTTATGTATTTTCATGACTCAAAACACAAATTCATAGGCCTATTTGAATATTTTAATAATAGATAATTCTAAACTATTTTCTGGGGAAAAACTAATGGTTACTGTATTTTTCAGACTATAAAATGCACCTACCTTTTTCGGGGAGGAAAACAAGAATTTTTTTAAAAAAAATCTTTGGAAATTTAATAAATATTATTTTTTTTAAAAAAAGAAAAAAAATCTGCCTCTGCCTCCCAGCAATTTGCCTCCTTGCAGCAAACAGCCTGTTTCATTTTCATTTTCAGCACAGCCTGTTTGGCACAAGAAAAAAAAATCTGCCTCTGCCTCCCAGCAATTTGCCTCCTTGCAGCAAATGGGGCGCGTGGCAATGGCAATCCCTGCAGCCTGAAACAGCTGATGGTCGGGAGGCTGATCTAACCGACAATCAGCTGCTTGTGCTAATCAGGCTGTGCTGAAGCTAAAACGGGCTGTTTGCTGCAAGGAGGCAAATTGCTGGGAGGCAGAGGCCAAAGGGTGGGGGCCGGTGGGTGGGCGGGGTTACATTTGGTGTATAAGACTCACCCAAATTTTCACCCTCTTTTAGGGGGGAAAACGTGTGTCTTATACTCTGAAAAATACGGTAAATTAAATTGTGATTAAATATGGAGGGGGGGGGAAATCCACCTGCTCATCCTTGCTTACCTGAAGCTTCCCCTGCTTACCTTTCTCCTAGACTATACAGGGGACCAACGAACTTATCACGGGAAGGAAAATGTGGACTCCAGGCACAATCGCGGAAGAGGAGGGGACACGACACGGTTCCACACCATCAACATGGCACAGCCGGTTCGATTTAGTAGTAAGTTGCAGACTTGGAAACAAGAACCAGATCTTGAGGGCATGGAGAAGAGCCTTGAAGGGCAGGGAGGAAATGCTTGTTACCAAGGCAACGATCGAGGGGCTTCTGCTGCTTCTGACTTTGCGATCAGAAGAAGTTTGGAGGCTGTTACTAAAGATACTTTGGGGATCTGGTGCCAATGTTGATCCCTGGTCAAGATTGAGAAGTCTGTACAAACATTACTTACTTCGTACTTAACATTAAACGAAACCTCCAAAGGAAGCGATTCCAATTAACTTCCCTTAGCGAGATAACAGCATAGTGAACCATTCTTGCTCTCCAGTCTTTTAAGGCTGCAAATAAATCCCCCCCTTTTTTTTGGAGAGTATAAAGCAAATGCAGCTTGGCTTTTCTCCAAAAGATATCGCAAACCCATTTTCTTCCCTGCGCCTACAATAAGCCGAAAATGTCTTCAAACGAGAACATCCGCCTCGATCTGATTACCGGAGGCAGAATAATATATGTAGAAGGAAAGGATTATAGAATCACGGATGTAGAAGCTGCTCTAGATTCTGAGTGGAGACTCAAATGTTTTTTGTTTTTTTTAAAAAAAAACCATCCATTTGGATGGGCGGGTTGTTGCTTAAAAAGAACCTGGCGTTATTTTTTTTTTATTTTATTTTAACAAAACAGACACACGGAAAGGTAATTTCTCCCGAATCAAACCGTTGATCCATCAGTTCGATACTTAACTCTGCCGAGCGTCAGCAGCTCTCTGGATGGCTCTACATCGTGATCCAGCGAGGCCTTGCCCGCTATTAAACCAGCAATATAGGGTCCACAAGAATGAAAGGTTGTGTTGTGGCCCGCAGAGCAGTGAGGAGGTTGGGGAGGAACAAGGGCCAGTCCTGGAGTCTGGGGAAGGCTCTGATGAGGTCTCTGCGTCGGAGGCAGAGAGGGGGCCAGGACCATCCGACAGTTATCAGCTACCTTGGGAGTTCAAGAGAAGTGGGGCTGAAGAACAGCTGGAGCCTCTTCCCGATGTGCTCATGCGCAGAGATGTCAGGAGAAGGGAACAATTAAGGAGCAGAGGTCGACTCAGGAGTAAAGGCACAAGGGGACACTGAATGGCCCCTCCCATAGGGAATAAAGGGGGGCAAAAGGGGAGTAGTGTTTGCAGGAGACAATTAGTTCATTTAATAGTGTGAAGATTTGCTTATCTGAGTTGTGCCTCCTGAGTTGAGACTCCTTTCCAAGTATTTCTTTGTATAGCGTTGAGTCAAGAAGCTCTCGATAAGGACCGATAAGGTCCGTGGTTGCAATTCACCCTTGAAAGACTGTTTGCCGGGACTTTGCTGGATGTGAATGCTAGGAATTCACATTAGCCAAATGAAAAGGGGTTTTTTTTTTTTTTTTTCGGGGCAAGGAGTCTGTGTCGTACTTTGGTGAAGCCTAGGTCAGAACAGGTTGATTTTGATTTTCCAGGAAAGATTAGGAGTTGCTAGAAGATGGGCAGCTGTGTTTCTCGCAGCAGCCTTGTCCGTGATCATCCCGGATGGAGTCTGCATGTTTTGCATGTCAAGTCTAAAGCTTTTTCATTTCAGGCATTTCGAATATAAGCAGTTTTTAGAATGGCGCTCTTCCTGCATTGTGTACAGGAAGTGTTGTGACCCAGGCCCAAGTAGGTAGTAATCGATGCAAATAGTTCGAAAACAAACAGACTTTTATTATTATTATTGCTTAACGCATTTTAAGCCGCCCTGACTCTCCGGAGAAGGGCGGCATATAAATCAAATTAAAAAAATAATAATAGAACAGTTGAGGATTAACTCATTCTCAGCATAGACCAAACTAAATCAAACAAAATCTTCATAAAGTCTTATCACCAACCTTGGTATAATTGGGCAAACTGCCAGAGGCTTCGCTTGACAAAAGTTCAGAAGCAGAGGATGCTGAGCAAGATAAGAACCAAGTTTATCAAGTTGTTTTCAGACAAAAAATCCAAGAGAGGTTGCTGGTCTTTTAAGCCTTATGGAAAGGGCCAATC
This sequence comes from Pantherophis guttatus, assembly GCF_029531705.1. Next base: position 4,663,901 of record NW_026844101.1, read on the forward strand.
ATCTCTTGGCCTTACTCCCGAGTTGTCCTTTTTGCTTTAGCTGCTCCTGCCTTCTGGCAGCTCTTCTCCTACGTGCACTAGGAACAGGCTCCTCTTGTTCCTCTGCCTCTCTACTGTCAGCCTCTGGAGGCTCCGGAGTCCGCACATCACTCCCTGATGGCCCTGGCCCCATCTCTGCCTCCGACGCAGAGCCCTCATCCGGGCCTTCCCCAGCCTCCAGGACTGGCCCATGTTCTTCCTCAGCCTCATCGTTGTCCGACTCCGCTGCCAGCTCTGCAGGCTGCTGGCGTACCACAACAGGAAGAGCTTTCCCCCCCCAAATCTCTTCTTTGCTAGATTTGAACTAAGGCTAATGCAGTGTTTCTCGACCTTGGCAGTTTTAAGATGGTTGGACTTCAACTCCCAGAATTCCCCCAGCCAGTTGAAATCCACCCATCTTAAAGTTGCCATGGTTGAGAAATACCAGCCTGATGTCTTTAACAACATGACTAAAAACATGCTTTTTGTGTGTGTGTCTCTCTCTCTCTGTGTGTTGAGGTCCTAACTGGGTGGGGAATTGTTTTCCCTTCTCTCTTTCATGTTTCCTAGGGAAATGCCCATCAGGGTGGCACCACTACGAGGGCACTGCCAGTTGCTACCGGGTGTACCTAAACGGAGAGAACTACTGGGACGCTGTACAAACCTGCCAGAAGGTGAATGCTTCCTTGGCTACCTTTACCACCGACCAGGAGCTGAAGTTCATTCTGCAGCAAGAGTGGGACTCTGAGGAGAAGACCTTTGGCCGGAAAGATCAACGCCGGTGAGTGCGCCCAGAACATCAGCATTTTATTTTTTGGGGGGGGAAAACACCCCACTTCTTATTTTGGACTTGGGATGGACATGTCTCATTCCTTGGAGAGGAACTCCAGGGTTCCATTGGAGACATTGAGTTTCGCTTCTGGAGCTGCTGTTGTCATCACCGGCATCCTATTTGTCAACATCAAACAGTCATCTACCACCTTATGTTTGCTTGTGCTTTGCTGCTATGTGGTGATAGACGGCCATGAACTGTGGGGAGGAGGAAGCGAAAGTAAATGCTGTATCTCCTTGAGATGCTGCCTCAAGGACAGCCAGCTGGAAAGAGGGGGCCGCCTAACGAACTGCGCTTGGACTGACTGTTATGAAAACATCTTGCATGAACCTGATTGGTTACATTAGGGTGGGCAATGAGAGATAGTTTAGGGAGAGAAAAGTAGAATTTGGGAATTTTGGCGGGCGATTCTCCGTTCTGGCTTTGCAATACCGCAGAACATTTGATCTCTAACAATGCCTTTCTCTGGGTATCGTTAATTTTGATATCAAATAGTAGGGATAGTATTGGTATTATTAATTGCAGTAATCCTACTCACATCGTTATTATAACATTATACATTTTGTTTATAATTGAAGTTTTTAAGGTATATACTCCACCTTGCGTATAATCCTTTATATACCGTATTTTTTGGAGTATAAGATGCTCCGAACTATAAGACACATCTACCTTTTTTGGTGAGGAAAAGAAGAAAAAGAAATCTGCCTCTGCCTCCCAGCAATTTTGCCTCGTTGCAGCAAACAGCCTGCTTTACTTTCATTTTCGTTTTCAGCATACCTTGATTAGCACAAGAAAAAAAAAATCTGCTCCCAGCAATTTACCTCCTTCCAGCAAGCAACAGAGGCCCACGCAAAACAGCTCAGAGCAAAACAGCTGAGAGTCGGGTGGCCGATCCAATCAACTTGTGCTAAATAGGCTGTGCTGAAGCTGAAACGAGCTGTTTCTTCTTGCTGCTTGCTGCAAGGAGGTAAATTGCTGGGAGGCAGAGGCCAAAGGGTGGGGGCCAGTGGGTGGGTGGGCTACATTCGGTGTATAAGACGCACTTAAATTTTCACCCCCTTTTAGGGGGGAAAAAGGTGCGTCTTATACTCCGAAAAATACGGTATATATAAAGAATACCTTTCTCAAGAAATGGAGCCAAAGATTGTTTCTATTTAGAGGCTTAAGTTGTGGTAGGTTCGACACAAACCTTGAACAGGTTTAATTTTGCCCACCTCACCCTTAGGTTTTTAGGATTGAACGGTGCGTCAAAGATATTTTATGCCCTCAGTTATACCGGAAGAGAGTTTGGATATAACAATGAACCCTCGGTGCAGAATTTGAACCCGTTTCTCGTGGCATATTTTTTTTAAAAAAATTTGCATTAACTTTCTCCAATGCAGTCTTATCCTCGCTGAAGTGTTACAACTTGTCTTTTTTTTCTCTTAAATTTCCAATGGAAGGTTTTGGGTTGGATATCAGTTCGTCATCACCAACCGAAACAATTCTCTCGAAGGCCACTGGGAAGTCGCTTATAAAGGCAAGTCTCAAAATCGGAATCTTTGGGCTTCTTAAACTAAAACCAGAACCTTTTTCATGCAGCTTGAATGCACTTTTATGTCTCCTCGTATATTGAATAGCTTCCTACTTCTGATACATAAAATATTAAATACCTTCATGCCAACTTCCAGAGGGACCGGAAGGCACACCCAGAATTTCCAGGAAACACCCCCCCCCCTTAGGGGAAGTGAGTTACAAAAATGTGTACGCTAAAGAAGTATGAATAAGAATATTTTGCCCACTAGGAGAAACGCCAGGCTTCCTAATACAAAAACCAAATGCCAGCTAGCTAATGTATCAATGAGTGGACTCCTTGGTGCTCTTTGAGCTTGGTTGCAGATGTTTCATTACCCAGCTAGATAGCATCTTCAATGCTGGGAGTCGGATGTGCGGAAGAGGAGGAGGAGGAGGACTTGGTCTTCATCCTTGGTGCTTTCTGACATTCATTGCTTTCTTGAAGACATTTCATGACCCAGCTAGGTAACATCATCCGTGCTGGAAGGGAGGAGGGTTTGCTCTCTGCTTATAACTCCCTTCTAATACTGATGATGCTCCCTAGTTGTGTTGTGATCCTGACTCCCAAGCCTGTCCTAACAGAGGAAGAGGACTCAGAAGGTGATGGGGAGGAACTGACAAGGCCTCCCTCTCCAGGACCCTCCTCTCTGGCAATGCCTCAGGTTCCATCCGAAGGCCAGGAGGAACAGCCTGGGATGTGCCAGGAGGAAGGCATATCGGAGCACCCATTGATAGGGAGCGAGGATGTTGAATCCTGGCTTGATCCCAGGCAGCGTCGGAGGGAGAAGCGTGCGCAGCAACGGAAGAGGCGTGGGAGGGCCAGAGATTGAGCTGAGTCACAGAGCCACACCCCACCAGGAATAAAAATGGGTGTGATTGTTCTTCAGGCTTTGTGATGGACAAAGTTAAACCCTGAAAGTCACATTGTGATCTCTGAAATTCGGCTTGGATATATTTTGGACTGGACATTGACTAAACTCTTGTCTCGTGGATAATTTGTTGCTCCTGGAACGGACTGAAGATAAGTCCTCTTCCGCTTTATGGGAGTGAAAACGGTCTTGGCAGGCATTCGGCAGTTTGCTGCCAAAACCTTGGTCTGCCAAGAATTCTAATCTGTTTACCTAATAAAATACTGGCAGGCGTGCTTGGTATTACGATTGCCTGTGTGAGGAAGGGGGACAGAACAAGTTGGGTCATGTCTGCAAGAAAACCACCCAGCTCAAAGAGCACCAAGGACCCCATAGCCGCCGCCTCCTCCCCCTCCCCTCCTCCTCCTCCTCCTCCTTCCTCCCCTCCCACCTCCTCCAACTCCTCTCTCTCTCTAGCACTGATAATGTTACCTAGTTGGATCATGAAACGTCTCCAAGAAAACCACCCAGCTCAGAGAGCACCAAGGACCCCATAGCCGCCTCCTTCCTCCTTCTCTTCTTCCTCCTCTATCATCACCTCAAACCCCACTGATAATGTTACCTAGTTGGATCATGAAACGTCTACAAGAAAACCACCCAGCTCAGAGAGCACCAAGGACCCCATAGCCTCCTCCTCCTCCCCTTCCCCCTCCCCCCTCCTCCTCTATCACCACTACAAATCCCACTCTCTCCAGCACTGATAATTTATTTATTTATTTATTGGTTCGATTTATATGCCGTCCTTCTCTGGAGACTCAGGGCGGCTTACAATGCGTTAAGCAATAATGTAATAATGTTACCTGGTTGGATCATGCAACGCCTGCAAGAAAACCACCAAGTTCAGAGAGCACCAAGGGACCCTTCATTTCAACCCTGAGCTACAAATACTCTCTTCTGTTTTGCATCAATAAGTGTCAAGCTCAACGAGCCAAAAATAACAACAGGAATTGCTTCTTTCTTTCTTGTTCCTCGCCTGCAGACAGGAATCTTGCCCGATTAAAGCCCAAATCTGCCTAACTATCCCATGCAAAGTTAGGGAGAGATCCACCCTGGCTCTCTTCCTGTATACCAGAGATTCCAGGCTGCGTTGCTTCTTCATTCCTTTCAAAAGACCCCCCCTCTTTTCCTGTGATTCTAAGCGCTCCTTCCACCACAATGAGGAAAGTGAGACGCCGAATCAAAGGCAGCGCGGATCGATCTGTTGAGCTTTTAAGTGTTTTTTTTTCCCAGCGCGCGGGTTGACGCGGACGGACGGCACCGCACAGCGTGACCCAATCCTCATCTTCCTCCGTTTTTGTCGTTTCAGGCTCGTCGGAAGTATTTCTGCCCCCGAATCCTACATTTAGCACATCCCTCTCTGAAAACGAAAACATCCTCTGCGCCCAATTTCAGTGCTCCCATTTTCCAATTCTCCGGCACCACGGTTTTCACAGCTGGTACGCCGAGAACTGCTACGAAAAATCGTCCTTTCTTTGCAAGAGAAGTAAGTTAGTTTCTCTCCCTCCCCCCTTTTGATAAACCCACTGGATCAAACACACCTGAAGAGAATGGGCCAAAATAGAGATGGCTTTTTTTCCCCCTCCCGTCTCCCCCTGTTCCAGGTCAGACTTGCGTGGATATCAAAGACAACATTGTTGACGAAGGCTACAATTTCACACCTAAAGGGGACGACCCTTGCTTAAGTTGCACATGTCACAACGGTGAGCCGGAGATGTGCGTGGCGGCGTTGTGCGAGCGTCCGCAGGGCTGTCAGCATTACCTGAAGGACCCCAAGGAATGCTGCAAGTTTACCTGTTCGGATCCTGGTAGGTCCAGCTTCTCTCAAATCCAATCTTTATTGCAGTCATAGAGCAGTGTAGGAGGGGTAAAATGCAAAGCGTTACTGATTTTTAAAAAACTAAAATACCGTATTTTTCGGAGTATAAGACGCACCGGAGTATAAGACGCACCTACCTTTTTTGATGAGGAAAAGAAGAAAAAGAAATCTGTCTCTGCCTCTGAGCAATTTTGCCTGGTTGCAGCAAACAGCAAACAGCCTGCTTTACTTTCATTTTCGTTTTCGGCATAGCTTGATTAGCACAAGAAAAAAAAAAATCTGCTCCCAGCAATTTACCTCCTTGCAGCAAGTAGCAGAGGCCCACACAAAACAGCTGAGAGCAAATCAGCTGAGAGTCGGGAGGCTAATTAGATTGTGCTGAAGCTGAAAGGAGCTGTTTTTTCTTGCTGTTTGCTTGCAAGGAGGTAAACTGCTGGGAGGCAGAGGCCAAAGGGTGGGGGCCAGTGGATGGACGGGGCTACATTCGGTGTATAAGACGCACCTAAATTTTCATCCCCTTTTAGGGGGGGGAAAAGGTGCGTCTTATACTCCAGAAAATACGGTAAATAAGACATAAAACAAGTATATGTATATGTATATGTATATGTATATGTATATGTATATGTATATGTATATGTATATGTATATGTATATGTATTCCTTCCTTCCTTCCACCCACCCACCCATGTGCACAGTGGTTAGAATGCAGTATTGCAAGCTAACTCTGCCCACTGCCAGAAGTTTGATGCTGACTGGCTCAAACTTAATTCAGCCTTCCATCCTTTCAAGGTCAGGTAAATGAGGACCCAGATTGCTGGTGCAATAGGCTGACCCTGTAAATCGCTCAGAGAGGACTGTAAAGCACTGTGGAGTGATATATAAATCTAAGTGCTTTTGCTATTGGTATCATAACCATCTTCGTAAAAACACACCTTCCCTCTCCCATTGGTTCACAAGGATGAAACCCGAGAGGTTTTAGTCCTCCCATCACAGGGGTGATGACCCCCGTTCTCTTTTCCCTCTTGCAGACGGCAACAGTCTGTTCGATTCCATGGCCAGCGGCATGCGTCTCATCGTCAGCTGCGTCTCTTCTTTCCTCATTTTGTCCCTCCTGCTCTTCATGGTCCACCGGCTGCGACAGAGACGCCGGGAGCGCATCGAGTCTCTGATCGGAGCCAACCGTAAGTTTGTGCGGGTTCACCTTTTCTGAAGGACGCACGGGAAAAAGTTTGGGCGACTAAACAATTTCGGACTTTCCATGACTTGCCTCGGAGGGTCTTTTCAAAAGTTGGGGATGAGGATGCTTGCAGCCGGAAACTCCCCTTTCCAGCAAGTGTTGCCGGACACGGGTCCCCAGTTCCCGGTCCATGGATTGGCACCGGTCTGCGGCATGCCAGAAACCGGGCCCCGTAAACAAGCGAAGTGTCAGCCATGAAGTCAATTTTCCCCTGGCACCTTCGCGGCTGACTCGGAGATGAGTCAAGCTGTGGGAACGGGAGAGGGGAGGTAGAGATAGCTGAGGATTGTAGCCAAAGTAAAATTCTTTCCTCTGAGAACCAAGGATTTTCCCATCAGGTGCAAGGAGGTGGGATGTGACAGTGATCACCAACTGGTGGTCCACGGACCACTGATGGTTGGTGAGAAAATGTTGGTGGTCTGCAGAAAAATTACTTAACATTTTTTTATATTGCACTAAATACTACCGTGTTTCCCCGAAAATAAGACCCTGTCTTATATTTATAAGCGCTTGGCCTTATTTTCGGGGATGTCTTATTATTTTGGGGCATTTGGAGCATGACGGGACTCCACTTGCCATCTTACCTGAGAGGGTCTCCTCAGGGTGCCGTCGGTCAGGCAATGTCGACTGGCGACCCCCTCCCCCCCCCCGGGGAAGAGCCTTCTCTGTGGGGGCACCCGCCCTCTGGAATGAGCTACCCCCAAGGATACGACTGATCCCAGACCTCCGAACCTTTTGCCGGGCTCTGAAAATGTTTTGATTTCGGCAAGCCGGGCTATCTTAGAATTTTTATTGGTGAATTTTATGGGTAAGGGGTTTTTAAATTGGGGGAAGCCATTGGATTTAATTTTGTTTTAAATGCATTTTAATGTTTGTATTGGATGTTTCTTGATTTTGGCTGTTCACCGCCCCGAGTCCTTCGGGAGAGGAGGCGGCAAAATAAATAAATAAATAAATAAATAAATAAATAAATAATAAATAAATAAATAAATAAATAAATAAATAAATAAATAAATAAATAAATAATAATTAATTAATTTCCAGCTCTGTCCGGAAAATACGGTATAACTAAGTTTTAAACCTAAAGAGCGAAAGCTTCACAGTTCTACTCTGAACTGGATTCTCCTTTGCAGAAGGAACGAAACGATGAAATTGTAACGATGATGCCCACGTGTCTTTTTATGTCCCTGCATCCCTCTTTTACAGTGCATCATTTTAACCTGGGCCGAAGGATGCCCGGTTTCGATTACGGTCCAGACGGCTTTGGAACGGGACTCACACCGCTGCATCTTTCCGACGACGGAGAAGGCGGAGCCTTTCATTTCCACGACCCGCCTCCTCCCTACACAGCGTACAAATACCCGGACATCCAACATCCGGATGACCCTCCGCCGCCTTACGAAGCTTCCATCAACCCGGACAACATTCTTTGTTCTCATCCAGGTATCGTTACTTGCTCCGAAATCTCGCCCAAAACCATCTTGTTGACTTCTGGTTTCAGCGTTTCCCATTCAGTAAAGAATTACGTGAAGTCTTTGGTGCTGACTGAGCTTGGTTGTTTTCTTGCAAATGCTTCCTTACCCAACTAGCTAACTTCCCTCTGTGCTAGAAGGGAGTGGGGTTGGCGGAGTGAAGGAAAAGGAAAGGGGAGGAGGAAGAGGAAAAGGAAGAGAGTAGAACTGGACTCTGGGGTTCTTTGTGTAAGGAGTGAGGTTTGGTCTCCGATTATATTCTCGTGGCTTGTCCTGTCAATGTTGGTGAGATATATAAACAGAGACCAAACACAACTCCCATCTAGCACTGATGATGTTACCTAGTTGGGTAATAAAATGTCTTCAAGAAACAAGCTCAGAGACACCAAGAACCCCATAATCTTCCTCCTCCTCCTCCTCCCCTCCAGTACTCCCACCTAGCACTGATGTTACCTACTTGGGTCATGAAACATCTGCAAGACAGATGAAACATATGCAAGAAGTCAACCAAGGACCCCATAATCTTCCTCGTCCTCCTCCTCCCCTTATTCCCATCTAGCATAATTCAGCTGGGCATGGGGCGGGGGCAGGGATTTTTGCTACCAGTTCTCCGAACCACCCGCCAGATCTGAACCCTAACCCTAACCCTAATCCATCACTACCGGATCGGGTGATCCGGTCCGAACCGGGAACATTTCACTCCTGCTACTACTCCCCCCCCCCCCCACAAAAAAGTGGTGTTATTAGCCAGTTTTAGAAAATACACTTTCTCCAAAAGGTTCCCACAATTTTGGCCACTCCTGTATCTGGGGCTCACTCACACAGGATCCCAACCTGCAAAAAAGTAAGCAGTAATGATCTGGAAGTAGCTAAGGACCTCCAGGAATGCATTGATTTGGGCCTTGACGCTGTCCTGTATTTTCCCTTCCTTAGATGGGGTCCATTCTCAGACAGGCCCTAACGCTCCGCTGTCCTTAGGAAGTGCCGACACATCTCCGCCGCTCCCCAACGACTCTCTTCCTCCTTCCGTGGGCCCGTCTCCGATGGACCTTGAAAACTCTGCTGACAGCAGCACCCTCCTTGTCCTACCAGACACTCCTTTAAGTGAAAATACTCTCTCAGAGAGCCTGGCTGGCAACCACCACAGCCACTGTTCTCTAAATACCATTGTATAAAAAAAAAAGGAAACACAATCAAAACGAGAGACATGCCCCCCCTACCCCCCATTAACTGCCAGTCAGCAATAAATGTTGGGCAGCTGCTTGGCCGGCCCGATGTACGATGGGGGAAATGCTGAATCCATGGACTGAAGTTCGGAAATAAAGAAAAACTCCCGTGTCTGGCCTTTTTCAGATTCTCCTTTTGAGTTTAGACTTGGCCTGGGCAGTCATGTCCCATTCTTAACCTGACCCTCTTCAGAAGAAAAACCAAGTTGTTAAAGACACTTTGTTTGTTTTTCTACTGGCAAATGGAAAAAAAGAGCAGAAGATGTCCAGTTTTTAATTTCTTTCTTTCTTTCTTTCTTTTTTTAAAGCGGAGGAAAATTATGGATAGATTTTTTTTGGGGTGAGGGAGGAAGCGGATCGTAAAATCATGGAGATGAAACACCAGGCGGTGTAACTTCTGGAATGCCAGGGCGTTTAGGGATCTTCCAGGAACAGAGTGCAGTTGTTGGTTCTCCTGCTTTATCAGTCTTTGGTTAATCTTCAAGTCCAGAAGACTCGATGTTGGGTTGTTGGGTATTTCTGAACGGCGCACAGGACCATCATGGTTTGAAATACGAACCCAAGGAGAAAGAGACAGGCAATGGGTTCCATAAAGTCATCATCTTCACATGGCTTCCAGTCTTGGTTGCAAAGAAGAACTACACGAGTTGGCCAAACACTTGTTCGCGTCCTGGAAGGAAGCACGTAAGGTTCAAATCTCGATCCGGTCGCTTCGCCGTAACCTGTTTTAATACTCGACTGGACCATTTCAACTCAGTGACTTGTATATGGCATTCCCCTCCTGACTTTTTCTCTTGTTATAAATTTGGGGTATTGAGTTTTTTTGGGGGGACTGAGTTGGTGTGGGGATAATAGAATTTCCAAGTGGGGAAAAACAAAATTGTGATTGGACCAATCAGTCCGCCTTTAATTTTTCTCTTTTATCTCTGTTCGTTTTGCTTTTCGTTCTCAATAGTTTAAGATTCCGAGCTTTCTTTATCCTTGCAGGATTCATTCGAACGCCTTATAACAGGAGACAAGCAAGGGAAATAATTTGGGGTTAGGAGGAAAAAAAAAATCGTACAGATCGTAAAAAATCGGTGACGTCACAAACCTAACCTCTTGATGTATTTGGAGTTTGGAATTTAGACCTGTTTGGAGATGGGTGATCAGTAGTAGTCCAGCTTGAATCTCTTCAGAAGGACATCTGGAAGGTACAGGGATCTCTTCCCCTAGTGCTTCCTCTCACCCTTCCCACCGAGAGATCTTGGCGAGAACTTGTAAAACGTTGAGTTGATTGCAACTTATAGCCAAGCCGATCTCGATCCATCGCTGCCCTCTTGCCTCCTGAGTAAGCATGCCCAGGTTTAATTAAGAGAAACTTCATACTTCCAGTCCTTCATTTGTGTGTTCCTGTTGCCTTATGAAAGGCAGGAGGCCTAGAAGGACAGGAGAAACACAATCCATGGTTCAGTACTTCAATGTAACAGGGTGCCTTCTCATTTCAACCCTTTTTTTTTCCTTTCTCATTCTTCTTCTGCATTTCTTATCTACCCCCAGTGTAATATTGATGGTAGGTTAGGTTTTGGGCCGTTCTAGGAAAGAGAGTTCTAGCTCGGCCAATAACACTCCAGGGTTGTCCTTGCAGAAGACCGCAGATTTAATCTTCCACATGTCCAGGGATCGCTTGGGAAGACTCCAGCCTGAAAGGTGGGTCTCCCATCGGTGTAGACTTCAGAGACCCTGAAGCGGCTCAGCAGAAAAGAAACCCAAGTTGTACTTAACGTCGATTGGTGATAACCTGCTTGCAAGCAATCACGGATCCATTCGTGTCTCATTTTACGGTACCACAATCGCGCCGCCAGGCTGTTGCATCTAGACAATGCTTTCCCCTTGGAAGCCGAGGTAGAAATCCACAATTCTGCTTCAGTGACCTCTTAGATCTTGCCCCACGAAATTCGGAAATCTGGTTTCAAAAAAAAAAAAAAGGGCCTTCTCACCAACCTCGGAGGCATGAAGCAACGTCTTGAGAGACAAACAACGATTTTGCCTAGAGGGAGACAGACAGAAACTTTGATCTCTCTTTGGAGGAGTGTGGAAATGGCCACGGGACACTGGAGGAAAAGCAATCGTGGATTTTCCCACTCATTACCGTATTTTTCGGAGTATAAGACGCAACCTTCCCCCCCCTAAAAGGGGGTGAAAATTTAGGTGCGTCTTACACACCGAATGTAGCCCCACCCACCCACTGGCCCCCACCCTTTGGCCTCTGCCTCCCAGCAGTTTACCTCCTTGCAAGCAAACAGCAAGAAAAAACAGCTCCTTTCAGCTTCAGCACAGCCTAATTAGCAGAGGTTGATTGGATCGGCCTCCCGACTCTCAGCTGATTTGCTTTCAGCTGTTTTGCGCAGGGCTCTGCTGCTTGCTGCAAGGAGATAAATTGCTGGAGCAGATTTTTTTTCCCCCTTGTGCTAATCAAGCTATGCTGAAAACGAAAATGAAAGTAAAGCAGGCTGTTTGCTGCAAAGAGGCAAAATTGCTGGGAGGCAGAGGCAGATGTCTTTTTCTTCTTTTCCTCACCAAAAAAGGTAGGTGCGTCTTATACTCCGGTGCGTCTTATACTCCGAAAAAGACGGTACTTTCTTTCCTTCCTCCTGGCTGTCTCAGCCTGGTAACCAAGCAGCGTTCCCTCTCTCCTTCCCAAAGTCTGAGGTCAGAATTGGGGATCCAGGGCAGGTACTGAACGTTTCTGAAGTATGGGAAAAATAATAATAATAATAATAAAAAAAGAAATAAAAAGCGGGTTATGTGCGTTTTTAGCACACTCATCAGTTTTATACATTGTAGGTACGGACTTCTTCCTTTGGTTTTATATATGTAAGTGTGAATGGGCTTGGGTGATTGAGTGTTTACGACGAATGTTTTTCAACCTCGGCAACCGGGAGAGGACTGACTCCCAGAATTCCCTAGGCTGGGGAATTCTGGGAGTTGAAGTCCTCCCCCTCTTAAAAGTTGCCAAGATGGAGAAACGCTGGTGTTATGATCTTGAGCAAAGTATAACAGCGACACGGGATTGGAAGCTGATGGCCAAGCTTCCCGTCCATGTAAAGAGAAGACGAATTTAGAAGGAGAAATACAGAACTAGGGGTACTGTTACATTTTGAAATTTTATTTTTATTTTTATTTTTATTTCAAATTTATATACCGCGCCTTCTCCCGAGGGACTCAGGGCGGTGTACAGCCAGATAAAAACGTACAATACAAACATTAAAAACAATTAAAAGAATATATATTAATTTGGCCCCAGTTTAAAATGACAAACCAATTAAAAATATTTAAAAATATGTTAAGCCAGCCTGCCTTGCTGAAAAAAGAAAGTTTTAAGGGCACGGCGGAAGGCACCGAGGTCTTGGATTCTCCTTATCTTGGGAAAGGCAAACCTTTCCCGAAAATAAGACCCAACCGGAAAATAAGTCCTAACATGATTTTTCAGGATGCTCGTAATATAAGCCCTACCCCCCAAAATAAGCCCCAGTTAAGGATGCATTTAGTACCGTTATTTCCCCCAAAATAAGACCTAGCCTTGTCAGTTCCTCACCACTTCAGTGTGAGCGTCAACAGCTCCTTTAAGGTTGCCACGTGGGAATAAAACTTTTTAAATGCTTACTGCACCCTCCCACGGGAAGTATTGGGGTATGGTTCACACCACTCTCAGTCCATTGGCTGAAGCTCACTCGTGGGCCATAGCTTGCCATTTCTTACCCTAAAGCAAATTTTAAAAGCTCCTTTTCCATCTCAATAAACTCCATTTGACAAAATGCCCTTTGGTATTTGATGTCAGCTTCCTAGAGGAGACGTTTCTCGCTGGGTGTGATTTTGAGTTTCATGCTTTGTGCTGTTTTTAAGTTAGGGCACGTAGCAGTTTATAGAAGTCAAGACTCCCCACTCAGTAAAACCTGGTTGTATGGCCTGAACGCATTTTTTTGAAAAGCATTGTTGCCTAGAATCCAAGTCTTTGTTTGTTTGCACCCTCAAATGGGTCAGATGTCCTAATTACGGTATGGAACTTGGAGACCTGTGGTTAAAAGTCCACCATTCATTTCAACCAGGCTGGTAATGGGGAGAAAGAAGTAGGATGGATTGTCCAACTTCTAAATCTCAAGAGAAATGGACTAAATTTTATTTCAACCAGGCTGGTACAGCTGTAGAAGAAGGTGGATGGATTGTCCCAACTGCTAAGTATCAGGAGAAGTGAACTAAATTTCATTTCAACCAGGCTGGTACAGGTGGAGAAGAAGGTGGATGGATTGTCCAACTTCTAAGTATCAGGAGAAGTGGACTAAATTTCATTTTAAGCAGGCTGGTACAGCTGTAGAAGAAGGTGGATGGATTGTCCCAACTGCTAAGTATCAGAAGAAGTGGACTAAATTTCATTTCAACCAGGCTGGTACAGCTGTAGAAGAAGGTGGATGGATTGTCCAACTTCTAAGTATCAGGAGAAGTGGGCTAAATTTCATTTCAACCAGGCTGGTACAGCTGTAGAAGAAGGTGGATGGATTGTCCAACTTCTAAGTATCAGGAGAAGTGGGCTAAATTTCATTTTAGCCAGGCTGGAACAGCTGTAGAAGAAGATGGATGGATTGTCCAACTTCCAAGCTTTAGTGGAAGTGAACTAAATCGGTACTATTTGGTGAGAAACCACTGTTTGCCCACTCAATCCTTCCACCTTTCATTATTTTTATTCCTCCCCCCTCCCCAAAAAATCAAATAGCTTATTGAAACCAAAAATCCCTTCTTGCTTCAAGGCCTTAGCAGGAAAGATAGAATTGGGAAAACCTGAAGTCAACCATTGGGGGTCAAACAAACACAAAGTTCTACAAATTTGGAACTCCAGGCCCATTCGGGTGTGCCCAGCTCTTTTCTAGCTACATCATGCAAAGGGGGATGCCCCGACTTTCTGTACGCTTGAGAAAGGACGATAGGTGTGCATGTGTGAGCCAGTGTGCCAATCAAGTGAATCACTGCTTTTAAATTTTCTTTGGAAAGACATTTTCGGCTGAATTTGCCAGTCTCGTGGTGTCAGTTTGTGGCTGAATTGAACCGTGGCATGTGTGTGTACAAAAAAAATAAAATAAAAGAGGGGGGGGAAAAAATTAAGATTTTTATATTTCATGGAACGGTATGCAGAAATGAAATTTGATACTGTAATAAGTTGGTCCCTGTGACATTTTTATGTTCTAATATTTTGATTTTTTTTTTAAAAAAAAGGTTTTTATTTCAGGGAAAGGGTGGAGAAGGGTAGGGGTTTTTTTTGGGACACTAATCTTTATTTTATTTTTTTTCCAAGATGCTGTGAGAGACATTCCATCTAGATGCCAAATAAATTGTGTTTTGTTGAGAGAAATCAATCTTCAACTTTTGTGTGTGTTTATTCTAAGGCAGGGGTCAGCATCCTTAAACACTCAAAAGAGCCACCAAGGTCCTAACCGGAAGCCCCCCATTCAATTCTGGAGCCAACCGGAAGTCTGATTCCCTCCACCATAGAGGCAACTCCTAGTGGGGCGTCCTTTTTCCTCCGAAGACCGGAAGTCCAGTTCCCCTACCATAGAGTCTCCTCCTAGCGCGGCGTCTTTTTTCCCTTACCTCTCCTAACTGAAAGCCCTATCAATTGTGGAGCTGACCAGTGACAGGGAGCCTCAGCAGAGGGATGAAAGAGCCACATGCGGCTCCAGAGCCGCAGGTTGCTGACCCCTGTTCTAAGGGAAGGAAGGTGAACACTCACCAATTCTAATGGCTCTCAAAAGGAAGTGCTCAGAAAGATTTTTATTATTAAAAGATTATTTTAACATGTCAAAATTGCAGATGTCTTTTCCAGCAGCCTTGATTTCTGGGCAAGAAATCTGATCTGCTATCAAGCAATTACCTAGTTTCCTCTTAATCGGAGCTGGACACAATTTTAATTGGAAGTAGAATTTTTCTACCTTGGAGAGCTCCTGCAGTACCCTTGTTGTAACTGCAGAGGGCAGTGGTTTCAAACATATTCTTAAACTACCAAGTTCTGTAAGATTTCAAAAGCAATACCTTGAAAAGAAGAAACATGGAAATGACAAAGAAACATGGCAGATTTTTGGCCCGTTAGAGATGGGAAGAAAATTAAGGGACGTGAAGGAATTTGGAATTCGACTTGAAGAATGAAACGGAGAAAGGAGCGAACAGGAGGGGTTTGAAGAGAAGAGATTACATGTTGGTTGACAAGGAAGGGTGAGAAAGAACCTCAAAGAATCCTTCCCTTGATTTTGTTTAGTATGGATTCGGATAGAAAGAAATTTGGGACGGTTTCAATATTCTTGTAATATATCGACCACAATAAATTAGGATTCCTCCCCTCTGACCCCCTTTCTCTATCCCATCAGCTGAAGGTACAGTCTGAACCATGTTTATTCATTTGTATTCCATCTTGATTGTTTTTTACAAATAAGGTGGCAAATATATCCAACGCACCTTCGTCCTACTTTCCCACCCACAACAACTACCCTTTGAGGTGGGCTGGAGTAGGGGAGTGACTGGTCTTAAGTCACCTATCTGGCTTTCGTGCCTAAGGCTGGACTAG
This sequence comes from Pantherophis guttatus, assembly GCF_029531705.1. The sequence goes on from NW_026844101.1 coordinate 4,679,553, forward strand.
AACTCGTCGTCTCCTGGTCACTGGCCCAAAGTCACCCATCTGGCTTTCATGCCTAAGGTTGGACTAGAACTCATTGTCTCCTGGTCACTGGTCTAAAGTCACCCAGCTGGCTTCCATGCTTAAGGTTGGACTAGAACTCACCGTCTCCTGGTCACTGGCCCAAAGTCACCCAGATGGCTTTCATGCTTAAGGCTGGACTAGAACTCATATTTTCCTGTTGATTGGCCCAAAGTCACCCAGGTGGCCTTCGTGCCCAAGGCAGGACTAGAAATCACAGTCGCCTGGCTTCTAGTCTGGTTTCTTAACTGCTAGATCGAACTGACTGTCACTAGATAGGTTTTCCCATCTAATTGAATGGAAAACATTGAGGAAAAAAAATACAGGAGAATTGGTTAATCCAGCACGGGCAGCGTTAACAATGGAGATACGTGGCCCTGGGAGTAAATTTCAATCTTCGCCCAAAACAATGGCTTCAAACAAATTGAGCTTCGCTGATATCATTCTGCTTATTTGGAAGGATCCAACGATGTTCTCACATCCAACTGACACAGCCCTGAATTATTGGATTTGAAGCTAAGTAAGTTGGCTGTTTTGGGCTGACGACTAACACAGCTGGTGTTTTGTCTGCCGCTCAAAATATACATTGTGAGCCTGTAGTACAGTGGACTAAAGCACTGTTATTAACAACTGCTGCTTGCAATTACTGCAAGTTCGAATCTCACCAGGCTCAAGGTTGACTCAGCCTTCCATCCTTTCTAAGGTAGGTAAATTGAGGACCCAATTTCTACCCAGAATAACATTAGTCATTTAACAGAGTCACTTCAACAGGGAGATGGACAACCTAATACGTACAATAAAGAAAGAAAAATTAAAATTGTACAGTTGAATGTCATCTACCTGAAACCAGGAGAAATGTAAAAGATTTGTCCTTGTAAAAAAAAAATATTTTTTTTAATGATTAATGTTCAACATTACGTTATTTGCAGTTTGCCCTTTGCTTCAGAAGCATTCTTGCTGAAGGCATCACAACAAACATAAATTTAAATAAATATTCCCTGAAAGCTGTCCCTTTTATGTTCTAAAAATCAATGTTTTTTCGCTCTCTTGGCAACTAAAATCTGGAATTTGTGGATCTTGGCTCGCTTGCTTAAGAGCCCACGTTCGAGGCAGCTGGCTGGTCCCCTAAAGCTTTTGAGATGAGATGGCTTTGATGGAGAATCACGAGAAGTTACCACCATCCTTTCTCTGGGATTAGTGAAGAAAACAGACCCCAAATCAGAAAAGTCCCTGTTACTGGGCTGAAGAGAAGACAGAAGATGGATTTCGGTTTGTTCGTGCATAGAGTTTTTCTCTTTCTTCATCCAGTTGGTTCTATTTTCTACATCTCCTGCTTCATTAGATGTTTGGAGATGCCTTCCAGCTCTTTCTGAAGAATTTATTCACTACTTCTGAATCCTAGAATAGGGACACTTCTCTGGGGAGAGAGCTAAAGTCACTAAAGTTTCCAGAGTGTCTTATTTCATCCATTGCTGTTCTGTTCTCCTCCCTCCAAAAACAGAAGGGATGTCCTCAGGGGTGGGCTTCAAAAATTTTAGCAAGGGGTTCTCTGCCCGGTTACTGGGTGGGCGTGGCCATGGTGGGCGTGGCCTAGTCGGCCTCCTGCACCATGGTGGAGGGGGCCCTTTTTGTCCTCCCTGGGTTCCAGAGGCTTTCCTTCAGTCTCCGGTAGGGTGAAAATGGCCTCCCCAGGCTCCGGAGGCCCTCCGGAGGCCAGAAATGGGCCCTGAACTTCCAGTAGGCCCATTTTTCACCCTCTCCAAGCCTCTGTGCGTTTCCTGCACTTACCTGCATCCAAAATGGGCCGTGTGGGGACTCCTGAAGGGGTGGGGCAGGGTGGGAGGGGCCAGCCAGGAGTGGGATTTGGGGGGTTCTCCGAACTGCACAGAATCTTAGCTAGAGGTTCTCCCGAACCCCTGCGAACCCCCAGCAGCCCAACCCTTGGATATCCTTTTTTCCTAAGGTTTCTACTATAATCTCCCTGAAGGTCTTCAAAAATCTGAAATACCTCGTCCCACTCCCTCCCCGTCCCCCCTTCCCTCCTTTGCATATCAGAGCTTTACAGATTTGGCTGCGTCTCCCACCATCTGTTCCAAGTCAAGTTGGCTAACGTTACGCTCGATCCGAGCAGGGGAATGTTCAGAGATATTCCCATCATGCATTTGGCTTTTCATCTTCCGGCGTATGCCCTTTCTTGCCAACATTATTTGGCCCCTGTTCTGACAATCCTCTGCTTGTCTTTTTTTTTTATATATATAAATTTCTTTTTCAAATATTTAGCACGAGCAGGTAATTTTCTCCCAACTTTAGGGGAATTGAAGACATGCAGGTGTCTTTTAAAAAAATTGCAATTTTATATCACTGTTGTTGTTAGTTGCGAAGTCGTGTCTGACCCATCGCAACCCCCATGGACAATGTTTCTCCAGGCCTTCCTGTCCTCTACCATCCTCTGGAGTCCATTTAAGCTCACGCCGACTGCTTCAGTGACTCCATCCAGCCACCTCCTTCTCTGCCGTCCCCTTCTTCTTCTTTTGCCCTCCATCGTTCCCAGCATTAGGCTCTTCTCCAGGGAGTCCTTCCTTCTCATTAGGTGGCCAAAGGATTTGAGTTTCATCTTCAGGATCTGGCCTTCTAAAGAGCATAAGAGGTTTCCAATCAGCAATTTTGTGTGTTGTTGTTGTTAGTTGCGAAGTCGTGTCCGACCCATCGCAACCCCCATGGACAATGTTCCTCCAGGCCTTCCTGTCCTCTACCATCCTCTGGGGTTCATTGAAGCTCATGCCAACTGCTTCAGTGACTCCATCCATCCAGACATCCATCCAGTTCTCTGTCATCCCCTTCTTCTTTTGCCCTCAATCGTTCCCAGCATTAGGCTCTTCTCCAGAGAGTCCTTCCTTCAGGGAAATCAGGGGCTGCCACAAAGAAGAAGGGAGGTCAACTTATTCCCCAAAGCACCTGTGGGCAGGACAAGAAGCAACGGGTGGAAACTCATCAAGGAGAGAAGCAACCTAGAACTAAGGAGAAACTTCCTGACAGAACAATTCATCAGTGGAACAACTTGCCTGCAGAAGTTGTGAATGCTCCAACACTGTTTTTAAGAAGAGGTTGGACAACCATTTGTCTGAAGTGGTGTAGGATTTCCTGCCTGTGCAGGGGGTTGGACTAGAAGACCTCCAAGCTCCCTTCCAACTCTGTTATTCGGTTCTTTTCTGATCAGTAATTTTTGTTAGATGAAATCATGAAAGAATTCTGATGACTGTTGGGGTTTCAACCACAAACCCTAATCCAGATTCAAACTCTTGTTTGCTTCTCTGGTTTGTCCTACAGAAGAGGCTGGTTATCCTCTTCGTTTGAGAAGGAGGCTTTCCTTCCATCTGTTCCTTTTTTTTTTTTTTTGGCAGTTGTGTCATTTTGTTGTTATCTGTGTGAAGCCCACCTCCTACCATCAGGTGTGCGTGTTCTTGCTTCGCCCAAGGAGCAATTCCCCCACACCGTCAGCTGACAAAGACAGATTCCTTTCCCCCTGCCTTCGACTGCTTTCTTTCAACCCACATCTGTTGCGTTTGGCAGCAAAACTGTGGAATCTCTACTGCCTGCTGTTAAGCCAACTGCTCGATTTAGCTCATTTTGGGATTTGGAAGCCCTTTCTGAATCGACTTGTGCCATTTTCAACCGAGGTCAACTGGGAGAAGAACTGCAGTGAAGATCAGGGGTGGGTTTCCAAAATTTGAGCAAGGAGTTCTCTGCCCGGTTGCTGGGTGGAGGTGGCCATGGGGTGTGTGGCTTAGCTGGACTCCTGCACCACAGGGAGCCGCAGCAGAGGGATGAAAGAGCCACATGCGGCTCCAGAGCCGCAAGTTGCTGACCCCTGGACTAAAAGGTCTGTGTTCTGTCCCCCCCACCTCACATAGGCAGGCACACGAGCAAAAGACGTCCGTTATTCTACAAAGCACCAGAGGGCAGGACCTCAAAACAACGTTATAGGGCACTGCACACCAGAACAACTAGACACAAGAACAGTTTATTCCTGAATGCCATCACCATGCTAAACAAATAATTCCCTCAACACTGTCAAACTATTCACTAAGTCTGCATTACTATTACTATTAGTCTTCTCCGCGTTCCTATCACCCATCTCCTCCCACTTAGGACTCTAGGACTGTAACCTTGTTACTGGTATCCTTATGATTTATACTGACTGTTTCCTAATATGATTTGACTGCTTATTTGTAGTATGACTATCATTAACTGTTGTACCTTATGATTCTTGACGAATGTATCTTTTCTTTTACGTACACTGAGAGCGTATGCACCAAGAGAAATTCCTTGTGTGTCCAATCACACTTGGCCAATAAAGAATTCTCTTCTCTTCTCTTCTCTTCTCTTCTCTTCTCTTCTCTTCTCTTCTCTTCTCTTCTATTCTATTCTATTCTATTCTATTCTATTCTATCTGGCTTTGTGGGGTCCTGGATGCTCTCGGAGCTTGCTTGCAGACAGAGTTAGCTTGAACTGAAGACGTTGCCTAGTTGGGTAATGAAATGTCTGCAAGCAAACAACCAAACTCACTCACTCTCTCTCTCTCTCTCTCTCTCTCTCTCTCTCTCTCTCTCTCTCTCTCTCTCTCTCTCTCTCTCTCTCTATATATATATATATATATATATATATACCTGACTAGGTGGCTCAGTGGCTAAGACACTGAGCTTGTCGATCAGAAAGTTCAGCAATTTGGCGGTTCGACTCCCTAGTACAGGTCTCCTGCGTGAGCAGGGGGTTGGACTAGATGACCTCTAAGGTCCCTTCCAACTCTGTTACTGTTAAGCTCAGAGAGCATCCAGGACCCCACAAAGCCAGATAGATTAGACTAGATTAGACTAGATTAGACTAGAGTAGAGTAGAGTAGAGTAGAGTAGAGTAGAGTAGAGTAGAGTAGAGTAGAATAGAATAGAATTGAAGAGAGAAGAGAAGAGAAGAAGAGAAGAGAAGAGAAGAGGAGAAAAGAAATGAAAAGAAAAAAAGAAGAAAAGAAAAAAGAAAAGAAAAAGAAAGAAAAAAGAAAGAAAGAAAGAAAGAAAGAAAGGAAAAGAAGAGAAGAGAAATAAGGAATAGAATAGAATAGAATAGAATAGAATAGAATAGAATAGGGAATATAGAGTAGAGTAGAGTAGAGTAGAGTAGAGTAGAGTAGAGTAGAGTAGAATCGAAGAGAAGAGAAAAGAGAAGAGAAGAGAAGAGAAGAGAAGAGAAGAGAAGAGAAGAGAAGAGAATTCTTTGTTGGCCAAGTGTGATTGGACACACAAGGAATTTCTCTTGGTGCATACGCTCTCAGTGTACATAAAAGAAAAGAAATCCAGATAGTTTAAGTCTTGGTTAGAACTTTTGTTGAGGCTCATCAATTTCGCTTTTTAAAAGTCTTCTGGAGTTGGAGAGATCACTGCCCAATTTCTGCTTCCAAAGAATTCTTGCTTGGGCCACCGGTCTTCTACTGCCTGGACTCCTGGTTTCCTACAGGGGTCAACTTGTACCAAGAGAAGTACCAAGGACTCCACAATTCAACCCTGAGCTACATAAAAAAAAATATGGAGTAGCTTTATAGTACCGCTGTGTATATTTGTAAGGGAAGAAAGTGCAGAGTCCTTGGTGCTCTCTAAGCTGAGTTGTTTGTTTGCCGATGTTTTATTACCCAACTAGGTAACATCTCGCTGAGCTACATACAGTTATATTCTCTTCTATAGCCATCTGGCTTTGCTCACAGCTGTCCAGGGTACCAGTGAGGTTGGGGTGAGAAATACTCGCCCTCTAAAGAAGCCTTTGTCTGATTTTCAGGGCAGCTGCGAAAATCTCCGATCACCATGGCTGTTGAACACAAAAGAGTTTTTCTGGGGAAAAAACCCAGGGAGACAAGAGACTAGAAGAAACCAAACTTCCTCTATTTTTCAGATCATTGGTACCTTCCAGATGTAATGAAAATACAATTCCCAGCTTCAAAAAGTCAACCTCCAGGCTCCTCGAGTTAATGAAAATAACGAAGTTGGAAGGGACCTTGGAGGTCTTCTAGTCCAACCCCCTGCTTAGGCAGGAAACCCTACGCCACTTCAGACCAATGGTTATCCAACCTCTTCTTAAAAACTTCCAGTGTTGGAGCATTCACAACTTCTGGAGGCAAGTAGTTCCACTGATTAATTGTTCTCTCCTTGATTAGTTTCCACCCATTGCTTCTTGTCCTGCAGTATCCTTCTCCTGGAGTGGGGAGGGAATGGAGATTTTGCAACATCCTTCCCCCAGGAGCGGGGAGGGAATGGGGATTTAGCAGTATCTTCCCCTGGAGTGGGGAGGGAATGGAGATTTTGCAACATCCTTCCCCCAGGAGTGGGGCTTTTGCAGAATCCTTCTCCTGGAGTAGGGAGGGAATGGAGATTTTGCAATATCCTTCCTCCAGGAGCGGGGAGGGAATGGGGATTTTGCAGTACCCTTCCCCTAGAGTGGGGAGGGAATGGGGATTTTGCAGTATCCTTCCCCTGCCACGCCCACCAAGCCACACCACGCCCACCAAGCCACAGCCACAGAACCAGTTGTAAAAAAATTTGAAATTCATCACTGCATCCAATATAGTTGTAGAATTTTGACCAAACGTTCTAAATAACGAAAGAAATGAGAAATAGAAAGAAAAGAAATGAGATCGATGAGAAAGAAGCAATATCTCGGGGAAGATCAAAAGCCTGGACCGAAAAATGGTTGACTTTTCAGGAGTAGACCACCTCTTCTCGGCCGAGGGGGTATACTTGTATTATTCCCACCCTTCCTTCCAAGATCTTAGTCGACTGCTGTGTGAGAAAAGAGTTGGTACTAAAGGAATACTAACACACGCAGCATGAAAAGTCCCTTCAGGGTAAACGAAACGATCCAAAATCAACTCAAGGACAATTAAAAAAAATAAAAAATATTGGAAAAACCCAGGGAGATCAAACGTGGCAGGAGGAAAATCCCAGGGGATCCAAGCACCGAAGCGACTTCAAAGTACAGAACGAGACTGTGTCTTGTTCAAAGGCAAGTTCTTAAAAGCCCGCCTCCCACCATTCCAGCGCAAACGAGTGAGAAATGAAGAAAAAGCAAAAATCCATGATATTATTTATCTGTATCCCGCCTTTTCTGTTTCTATACATAGCTCGATGTGGCAGATATATCCTCCTACTTTCCCCACAACAACAACCCTGTGAGTGGCGGAAGGGGGGGGTTGGGCTGAGAGAGAGGGACTGGCCCAAAGTCACCCAACTGGCTTTCATGCCTAAGGCGGGACTAGAACTCACCGTCTCCTGGTGATTGGCCCAAAGTCACCCAACTGGCTTTCATCTCTAAGGCAGGACTAAAACTCACCATCTCCTGGTGATTGGTCCAAAGTCACCCAGCTGGCTTTCATCTCTAAGGCGGGACTAGAACTCACCATCTCCCAGTGATTGGCCCAAAGTCACCCAGCTGGCTTTCATCTCTAAGGCAGGACTAGAACTCACCGTCTCCCAGTGATTGGCCCAAAGTCACCCAGCTGGCTTTCATCTCTAAGGCAGGACTAGAACTCACCGTCTCCTGATGATTGGCCCAAAGTCACCCAGCCGGCTTTATATACCTAAGACGGCACTAGAATTCACCGTCTCCTGGTTTCTAGCCTGGTGCCTTCCCCTCTAGACCAAACTGCCTCTTTATATAGACAGCAGAAAAGTGACATTCTTTTCATTCATTCTTGCATTCTGCAAGAGACTGTGAGTTCTAGTCCTCCCTTAGGCATGAAAGACGGCTGGGTACCTGTAGGCCAATCACCAGGAGACAGTGAATTCTAGCCCCGTCTTAGCCATGAAAACAAGCTGGGTGCTTTTGAGCCAGGAGATGGTGAGTTCGAATCCCACCTTAGCCATGAAAGCCCACTGGGTGTCTTTGGGCCTCTCTCTCTCTCTCTCTCTCCCCCCCCTCCCCCATCTCTCCTTCCCTCCTCCTTCCTCTCTTCTCCCTCCCCCCTCTCTCCCACCCACCCTCCCTCTCCCTCCCTCCCTCTCCCTCCCTCTCTCTGCCTCTCTCTCCTGTTCCCTTCCCCTCCCCCTCTCTTGCTCCTTCCCTCCCTCCCTCTCTCCCTCTCCTTCTCCCTCTCCCTCCCTCCCTTTCTCTCTCCTTCCCTCCCTTCCCTCTCAGCCCACCCTACCTCCCAGGGTTGTCGTTTGTGGGGAAAAGAAAAGATGGAGGAAGTTGTGCTGAATATGTTCGCCGCCTCAAGTGATGTATATATAATAATAATAATAATAATAATAATAATAATACAGGCAGGATATAAATAAATAATGAGTAATAAATTTTTTAAAAAAATATTCTTGTACATTTTTAAGGCTGCTGCTGCTGGTGGTGGGGGATAAAGCAGAAGATTCGTGCCAAACCTTCCTCGTTTTCCTCACCGCCTTCCCTTCCCACCTCCGTGCAATCTTGGCTAGCATCCTTTCCCCCCCCCCCCCACCCCGTCCCTCTCGACATCCATCCCCGGTCCAGGAAACAGGAGCTCCTAAGGAAAAACCCCCCTCCTCCTCCCCCAGATGTCGGCCTCTTCTCTCGCATCCAAGGCAGTTCCTCTTTAGGGTTCCCTCCCCTATAAATATAAATAGACACCCCCCACCCCTCATCTTTCTTTCTTGCTCTCCCTCCATCCCTCCGTTCTCAGGAGACAAGGAGTTAAAAAAAAGAGCCACCGTTCTCCCTGCGATGAATATTGAACAGGCGCTAGGTTGAACCTCCGGATTTCTTCTCGGTGCATTTTATTTTTTTTTTGGACAGCGGCGGAGGCTGAAGGAACAACCTCCATCCCCTTTCAGGGGGTTGAAAACGACCCCCCTCCCAAGGACGCATCGCTCTAACCAGCCAGCCCATCTACGCCATTCCCTTGGGATTTGCCGAGTTGGGAAACCCAAGGACGCACGCCTGCTTTGCCTCTTTGCTGGAGTCTCCCTCCACATCTGGAATTCCCACAGAGTTTTTTTTTTTTTCCTGAAGTCTTCCCAAGCGTCGGGAGCAAAATGCCAGAGCTTCTGGGAATCACTTTCCTGGCTCTTTCTTGGATGGTCCATGCAGGGACAACAACAGGTGAGTTTGAAGGATGGAGTCGTTTTTATCGTCGGGTGCAAACTTTGAGAGTTTGAGAGGAGCGGGGCCCAGTTGTTGCAACCCACAGGTTGATGGGTTCCTTTTTTGGAGTCTGGACCTCACGTTCTCTCAAGCGGAGTTCAGGGACACCCCCTCGCCACCCCCCCCCAATTTACTTGGAGTAGAATCGTTTCGAGTTCAGGAATCAAGAACCTCCCGTAGAAAGCTTTCGTGGTTCCTCCAGAAACCTTGGCTTTTGTTTCCTCCAGGCGTTCTTCCCTTCACTAACAAAATTTGGGGATGGGTAAAATCATTTTTATTAAGTAACTTTTTACTAAATCACTTTTATTAAGTAATTTTTTACTAAATCATTTTCACGAAGTAATTTTCACTAAATCATTTTTACTAAGTAAGAACTAAGGAGGAATTTCCTGGCAGTGAGAACAATTCATCAGTGGAACAACTTGCCTCCAGAAGTTGTAAATGCTCCAACACTGGAAGTTTTTAGGAAGAGGTTGGATAACCGTTTGTCTGAAGTGGTGTAGGGCTTCCTGCCTAGGCAGGGGGTTGGACTAGAAGACCTCCAAGGTCCCTTCCAACTCTTGTTATTCTATTCTATTCTGTTCTGTCCTGTCCTGTCCTGTCCTGTCCTGTCCTGTCCTGTCCTACTCTACTCTACTCTACTCTACTCTACTCTACTCTACTCTACTCCCATTCCATATTCTATTCTATTCTATTCTATTCTATTCTATTCTATTCTATTCTATTCTATTCTATTCTATCCTATCCTATCCTATCCTATCCTATCCTATTCCTATTACTATTCCTATTCCTATTCTTTGGGTGCCGCTGAGGTGTTAAGCCATTGTGAGCTGGAACTCTTTGCCGAGATCCGCTTGAGGAGAAAAAACGAGATCTACAAAAATGATCATCATAGAAAAACCGAGATCTTGTCACCATAGAAAAAACGAGATCTACAGAAATGATCACCATGTCAGTTAATACTTAGTTGGGTCACCTTTAGAATGAATTATGGCCTTACAATGTCTTCCCATGGAGTGAACCAAGTCTTTGAGTTTTGCAGTTGTTCTCATGTGAAACTAAGATTGAAAGATCGCTTCGATTAACTGGGTTTGATTGCTAGGTCGCTTCTGACTAACCAGTTTCTTTAGTCGGCTCCATAGAATTTTCCATTGGGTGAAGGTCTGGGCTATTCCCAGGCCATTCCAACAGTGGAATAGGATTATCTTGAAACTCCAAAAAAAAAAAAAAAAAAAGTGGTGTTATTAGCCATCAAACCTCAAAAATACACTTTTCCCAAAAGGTTTGCACAATTTTGGCCACTCCTGTACTATTAACGCTTGTAATCATCATAGTAGCAATGAAATACAGGAAGTCCTTGACTTACGACAATTCATTTAGTGACCGTCCAAAGTTGCAACGGCACTGAAAAAAAGTGATTTAGGACCGTTTTTCACACTTATGACAGTTCCAGCATCCCCCTGGTCACGTGATACAAATTCAGATGCTCAACGACTATTTATGACAGTCGCAGCGTTCCCCGGGGTTACGGCGTGATCCCGTTTTGCGACCTCCTGACAAGCAAAGTCAATGGGGAAACCGGATTCACTTAGCAACCGTGCGACATACTTAACAACGGCAGTGATTCACTTAACAATGGTGGCAAGAAAAGTTGTAAAATAGGGAAAAAAACTCACTTAACAAATTTCTCACTAAGCAACATAAAATTTCGGACTCCATTGTGGTCGTTAGGTTGAGGACTACCCATAATGATAAAAGCAATGTATATTGATCCACTTCCAGTTATGGAGGCCGCGGGAATAGATTGACAAAAATGAATATAATCTGCATTTTTGCTCTCAGCTGTTGAAACTTTGGTTGCTTTCCAGCTTGGGTTTCCTGGAGAGCGTGCTAGTTCTGGTGTTATGATTTTTGAGAAAAGCTTTAGTAGAGTGGTGGAATCTTCCCTTCAACCGGTGAAGTTCACTTCTTCTTGTTTTTGGGAAGAGCTGATAGTCCACAAATATCTGTTAGTTCATAAAGACAAGACAATAATTCTATTCTATTCTATTCTATTCTATTCTATTCTATTCTATTCTATTCTATTCTATTCTATTCTATTCTATTTCTCTCATTCTATTTTATTCTACTTCTCTCATTCTATTCTATTCTATTCTATTCTATTCTATTCTATATTCTATTCTATTCTATTTCTCTCATTCTATTTTATTCTACTTCTCTCATTCTATTCTATTCTATTCTATTCTATTTCTCTCATTCAATTTTATTCTACTTCTCTCATTCTATTCTATTCTATTCTATTCTATTCTATTCTATTCTATTCTATTCTATTTCTCTCATTCTATTTTATTCTACTTCTCTCATTCTATTCTATTCTATTCTATTCTATTTCTCTCATTCAATTTTATTCTACTTCTCTCATTCTATTCTATTCTATTCTATTCTATTCTATTCTATTCTATTTCTCTCATTCTATTTTATTCTACTTCTCTCATTCTATTCTATTCTATTCTATATTCTATTCTATTCTACTTCTCTCATTCTATTCTATTCTATTCTATTCTATTCTATTCTATTCTATTCTATTTCTCTCATTCTATTCTATTCTATTCTATTCTATTCTATTCTATTCTATTCTATTCTATTCTATTCTATTCTATTCTATTCTATTCCAGTCTAATGCCTTAGCCATTGGACCAAAATAGCTCTCTGATCACTGGACCTTTGCAAATTTTGATTTGTCCCTGGCTCATCTTCTCTGTGCCATGAGGCTGGGGCATCTCACTTCTGTGCTCCTGAGTTGCCAGGAAAACCTGGAGATAAATGAATGCAGCATTCGGAGCTTGCCACAGTTCAATTGATATTGCTTGGCTTTTTGACTGCAAAGCATATTTGCTTACTGCCAAGTGGAATAGGATCGTTACTCAGAAGAGATTCTCTCTTTCCCTCTCTCTCTCTCCACCTTTCCCTCTTCCCCTCTCCCTTCCCCTCTCTCCCTTTCCCTGTCTTCCTCCCCCCTGTCCTTCCCTCTCCCTCGCTCCCTTTTCCTCTCTCCCTCTCCCTCTCTCTGTCTCCCTCTCCCTCTCTCTGCCTCCATCTCTCCCCCTCTTCCTTTCCCCCTCTCCCGCTCTCCCCCTCCCCTCTCCCTCTCTCCCTCTCCCCCTCTCCCTCTCCCTCTCTCCCTCTCCCTCTCCCCCTCTCTCCTTCTCCCTTTCCATCTCCCTAATCCTGAAGTAGTAATTGGGTATGGCTTGTCTAGAGACTAGACTAGACTAGACTAGACTAGACTAGACTAGACTAGACTAGACTAGAATAGAATAGAATAGAATAGAATAGAATAGAATAGAATAGAATATGGAATGGATTGGAATAGAATAGAATAGAATATGGAATGGATTGGAATAGAATAGAATAGAATAGAATAGAATAGAATAGAATAGAATAGAATAGAATAGAATAGAATAGAATATGGAATGGAATGGAATGGAATGGAATGGAATGGAATGGAATGGAATAGAATAGAATATGGAATGGATTGGAATAGAATAGAATAGAATAGAATATGGAATGGAATGGAATGGAATGGAATGGAATAGAATAGAATAGAATAGAATAGAATAGAATAGAATAGAATAGAATATGGAATAGAATAGAATAGAAGAGAAGAGAAGAGAAGAGAAGAGAAGAGAAGAGAAGATGGAATAGAAGAGAATAGAATATGGAATAGAAGAGAATAGAATATGGAATGGAATGGAATAGAATAGAATAGAATAGAATAGAATATGGAATGGAATAGAAGAGAAGAGAAGAGAAGAGAAGAGAAGAGAAGAGAAGAGAATATGGAATAGAAGAGAATAGAATATGGAATAGAAGAGAATAGAATATGGAATGGAATGGAATGGAATAGAATAGAAGAGAAGAGAAGAAGAGAGAAGAGAAGAGAAGAGAAGAGAATATGGAATAGAAGAGAATAGAATATGGAATGGAATGGAATAGAATAGAATAGAATAGAATAGAATAGAATAGAATAGAATAGAATAGACTATAGAACAATGGAATAACAGAGCTGGAAGGGTTAGGGTTAGGGTTAGACTAGACAGAGAAGCGAAAGAGAGAATAATGCGCTCCTGCTCCAACTTGCTCCAACAGGAGACCTTATACTAAAACGGGGCAAAACTCACTTAACAACTGCCTTCCTTAGCAACGAAAAATTTGGGGCTCAGTTCTAGTCGTAAATCAAGGATTACCTGCATTGAGAAGATTTGCAGGTTGGGTGAGAAGTCTATCACCTTGCAAAGGGGTTGTTATAAAAATAAATACGGGCAGGTTGGAGGGATAATTAGAGGAGAAAAGCTAATATTGAACGTCGAACAGTTCAGCGAGAGAGAGAGACCGCTGTCGACGCAGGATAAAAAGCCTTTCAGATCTATTATTAATAGACGGAAGATAAAAAATAAAAAAAAAGATTCCCCCCCCTTTTTTTAAGAGCATCAAAGAGGTCAGACTAAAGGAAAAAGGTGGTCAGGAATTTAAAAGGTTGGGGAAGAGATCAAAAGCATTTAAAAAGTTTTAGAAGGAGCCTGATTTTTAGGGAAACAGAAGGTTGTGCTCTTCAGTGATTTTTGAGTTTTAGCTCATGGCCAGGAAAATAAAGATCTTTAAATCAAGAGGGCATCTAGATAAAGGTAAAGGTTCCCCTTGCACTTATATGCTACTAGTTCCCGACTCTAGGGGACGGTGCTCATCTCCGTTTCAAAGCCGAAGAGCCAGCGCTGTCCAAAGACGTGTCTGTGGTCATGTGGCCAGCATGACTCAACGCCAAAGGCATGGAACACTGTTCCCTTCCCACCAAAGGTGGTCCCTATTTTTTCTACTTGCATTTTTTACGTGCTTTCGAACTTCTAGATTGGCAGAAGCTGGGACAAGTCACGGGAGCTCACCCCGTTACGCGGCACTAGGGATTCGAACCGCTGAACTGCCGACCTTTCGATCGACAAGCTCAGCGTCTTAGCCACTGAGCCACTGCGTCCTTAGAAAACTGTTATATCTATAACAGATATAACAGAATAACACAGTTGGAAGGGACCTTGGAGGTCTTCTAGTCCAACCCACTGCTGAAGAACAAGACCCTGTAACATTTCAGACAAATGGCTGACCAATCTATCCTTGAAAGCCTCCAGTAATGCAGCGCCACAAATTTTTGAGACGTTCCACTGGTTAATTGTTCTCACTGTCAGGAAACTTCCTCCTTAGATCTAGGTTGCTTCTCTCCTTGATTAGTTTCCACCTGTTGCTTCTTGCCTTCTGGTGCTTTGGAAAACAGGTAGGCCCCTTTTCTTTGAGGCAGCCCCTCAGATATTGGAAGACTGCTATCGTATCATCCCCGCTAATCAAAGCCCTCCCTATGGAATCTGGCTTCCCCATTGATTTTGCTTGTCAGAAGCTGGCTGGGAAGGTCACAAGTGATCTTCTTCTTCTTCTTCTTCTTCTTCTTCTTCTTCTTCTTCTTCTTCTTCTTCTTCTTCTTCTTCTTCTTCTTCTTCTTCTTCTTCTCTTCTCCTTCTCCTTCTCCTTCTCCTTCTTCTTCTTCTTCTTCTTCTCCTTCTCCTCCTTCTCCTCCTCCTCCTCCTCCTCTTTCTTTCTTCTTCTTCTTTCTTCTTCTTCTTCTTCTTCTTCTTCTTCTTCTTCTTCTTCTTCTTCTTCTTTCTTCTTCTTCTCCTCCTCCTCCTCCTCCTCCTCCTCCTCCTCCTCCTCCTCCTCCTTCTTCTTCCTCCTCCTCCTCCTCCTCCTCCTCCTCCTCCTCCTCCTCCTCCTCCTCTTTGCAAATCCGACTCCCTTCCCTTCCAGCACTGATGATGTTACCTAGTTTGCTAATGAAACGTTTGCAAGAAAACTCCAAGTTCAGAGAGCACCCAGGATCCCAGAGTCTGCCTCCTCCTCCTCCTCTGCACAAGCCTCACCCCCTTCTAGCACTGATGTTGTTACCTAGTTTGGTAATGAAACATCTGAAGGAAGCCACCGAGCTCAGAAAGCACCACAGCTCCATCCTGAGCTACGAATCTTCTTTTCTAAAAAAAGAAGAATGTCCTAAATGGAAAGGGGGAAAATCTGCTCAAAAAAATAAAGGGAACCCAAGCAGAAGACCTCCGAGATCTGAATGAATGAAATAGCCTTATTAAATACTTCGTTCGTTACATACAGTCATTTTGTGTTCCCTTTAGGTGTTTAAGCAGTGTATAAACTACTGTATGTAAAGAAGAAAGTATTTAATAAGGCTATTTCATTCATTCAAATCTCGGATGTCTTCTGCTTGTGTTCCCTTTATTTTTTCGAGCAGTATATATCAAACATAGCTTTCCAGATGCACCTTCTTGATGGCTACCTGCCTTGTGTGTGTGTGTCCCCCCCACAAGCCTGTCTCCAAACCTTCTAACTCACAACCGATCAATCAGGAGAGAAAAGTCAGATTCTTCTTTTTCTTCTTCTTTTTTATAATGAGCTCGGCTCAGTTAAAAAGTTCCTGATGTTCCTTTTCCATTAGGCCATTGATTTGTCCAGCTCGCTTCCTGATGATTTTGGATGGCGAGCAATAAAGCTAAATCGCAGACGATTGTCCGAGAAACAACGGGAGCGAACCTCTGTCCCTAAAGCGTGAGGGATGGAGATGCGTCATCGTTTTCTTTGAAGCTGTTTCTTTGGAGTTTGTTTTTTTTTAAATTTTTTTTAAAAAAAGAAATTGATTTCTGCTTCTTTCTTCTGCAACCCAATTTTAAGTCTCCTGACGTGGGAGATTGGAGTGAAAAGCTAAACCAGCTTTTCTTGATTTTTGCTCTTGTTCAAAATGAAATGAGATTTCTCGGTCCTTCCATTTTTCTTGGGAGAGCTTGCGAGTAATATTTGGGATGTTGTGACCCAGGCCCAAGTAGTTAGTATTAAATACAAACAGTTTGAAAACAAACAGACTTTATTAGAACGGCCGAGAATGAACTCGTTCTCAGCGTAGTCCAAACTAAATGAAAGCAAATTCTTCAAAACACCATTCCTCAGTTTATCACCGACCTTGGGATAATTAGGCAAATTGCCAAAGGCTTTTCTTGGCAACAGTTCAGGAACAGAAGAAATAACTACAGCCAAACAAGAAGCAATTCTCTCAACAGTTGTTTTCCAGGAAAGAGGCCAAGAGCCGTTGCTGGTCTTTTAAGCCTTATGGGAGGGCCAATCATCTCTTGGCCTTACTCCTGAGTTGTCCTCTCTGCTTTAGCTGCTCCTGCCTTCTGGCAGCTCTTCTCCTACGTGCACTAGGAACAGGCTCCTCCTGTTCCTCTGCCTCTCTGCTGTCAGCCTCTGGAGACTCCGAAGTCCGCACATCACTCCCCGATGGCCCTGGCCCCATCTCTGCCTCCGACGCAGAGCCCTCATCCAGGCCTTCCCCAGCCTCCAGGACTGGCCCATGTTCTTCCTCAGCCTCCTCGCTGTCCGACTCAGCTGCCAGCTCCGCAGGCTGCGGGCTGACCACAACATGGGATTGTGTTGAACTAAATGTTATAGCAGGAATTTAGCACGCAGAACGTAGAATAATAAGGTTGGAAGGAACCTTGGTGGTCTTCTAGTCCAACCCCCTACTCAAACAGGAGACCCAATACCATTTTGGACAAATGGCTGCAAAGTCTATTCTTGAAAACTTCCAGGGATGGAGCACCCACAGCTTCTGAAGGCTATCCATTCCATTCATGAATTGATCTCACTGTCAGGAAGTTTCTCCTTATTTCTAGATTGGATCTCTCCTTGATAATTACTTGCTTTTGATAATTACTTACTTTTGATAATTACTTAATAATTACTTACTATTAATCTTCTCATCGTTCCTATCACCCATCTCCTCCCACTTATGACTGTATGACTGTAACTTTGTTGCTTGTATTCTTACGATTTATATTGGTATTGTTTCCTGATTGCTAATTTTTACCCTATGACTTATAATTAAGTGTTGTACCTTATGATTCTTGATGCACATATCTTTTCTTTTATGTACTCCGAGAGCATATGCACCAAGACAAATTCCTTGTGTGTCCAATCACACTTGGCCAATAAAGAATTCTAATCTAATCAGTGGTGAAATCCAAATTTTTTTACTACCGGTTCTATGGACATGGCTTGGTGGGCATGGTGTGGCTTGGTGGGTGTGGCAGAGGAAGGATACTGCAAAATCCCCATTCCCTCCTCACTCCAGGGGGAAGAATATTGCAAAATCTCCATTCCCACCCCACTCTGTGGCCAGCCAGAGGTGGTATTTGCTAGTTCTCTGAACTACTCAAAATTTCCACTACCGGTTCTCCGAACTGCTCAAAATTTCCACTACCGGTTCTCCAGAACCTGTCAGAACCTGCTGGATTTCACCCCTGAATCTAATCTAATCTAATAAATTTTCATCCATTACTCTCTGGTGCTTTGGTGAATGAGTTGACTCCCTCGTCTCTGTGAGAGCCCCTCAAAATTTGGAAGACCACTATCATGTCTGGTTAGACTAGACATACCCCATTCCTGCAAACCGTTCATTTAGAAGTGGGTCAGATAGAATCCTGCATCCAGTTTTGGTCATCCACACTATGGGGTGTGGTGTCATCTGTACGCTGTTGTTTGTTTTTATTTTCCTATTTTTGCTAATACAAATTTTCTCTTCTCTACCTTCCATCTCCTACATATCCAGGTCTTTGGTGCTATGATTCCCAAGATCCTAAATGTGGTGAGTACTGGAGACAGATTTCTGAAGATACTGCTTGGAAAGATTTTGGGTGTATGTACCTCTCACCTGTAGTCTGAGATACCCTTCTCTAACAGGGTACCTTCAGATGCAATAGGAACACATCTCCTGCTTGGGTGGGGGTTGGACTAGATGACCTACAAGGTCCCTTCCAACTCTGTTAATCTGTTAATCCTATGACTCTCAGCCAGCGTGGCTAACGGAAGTAGTACATAGTCCCAGTGTCAGGATTCCAATGAATTCCCTAATTAAATCATGAGCCTCGAGCCAAGCTTGAAAAGAAATCCAGTTATTTATTAGGAGCTTCAAATGAAGCCAACTCTGACCCTACATAATTTACGGCCCCAATCATGACCCTGTTTCCCCCCTCCCCCCTGGGTGTGTCATCAATCACATTCGCCAATGGAGCAATTTCACAGGTTATAGAGATCACTCCCCTCCGGCCACTGTGGGTAACCCTGGGAGACAGCCTTGAGAAAGATATGTCTGGAATGTGCTCCTGTTTTTGCTGCCGTACTGCTTCGCCGTTTCCCATCCCCCTTGCCTATGGCAATTCGAGAGAAGGCCAGGGATGCTTTGTGAGTTGACACGCAGTGCATCTGTAGAACAACAAGTTGGGAAGTTGAGCGTGACGTAATGAGAGATACTGCAAGATATACTTACCAGTACAATATGAAACAAGTATTTAAGAGACCACAGTTAGTGGTTATTTCTTGAGTGGCCACAAAACTAGCATATGTAGTTGAATTAAACATTCTGTTTTCTTCTGAAACTTTTCTTTTCTTGGATTTATCCATGGTTGGGCTACCGGGGGTCGAAAAGTTCAATAAATAGCGTGCCGGTGGGTGTCACACATTGGCTGTTGTGACACATATTTTGAGCGACAGGGAGCTGCAGCAGGGTGAAAGAGCCACATGCGGCTCCAGAGCCGCAGGTTGCTGACCCCTGCCCTATACCGTTTCTGACAAATGGCAGTCCAATCTTTCCTTGAAAGTCTCAAGTGATGAAGCTCCCACAACTTCCGACGGCAACTACTACTACTACTACTTCTCTTCTTCTTCTTCTTCTTCTTCTTCTTCTTCTTCTTCTTCTTCTTCTTCTTCTTCTCCTTCTCCTTCTCCTTCTCCTTCTTCTTCTTCTCCTTCTTCTTCTTCTCCCCTCCTCCTCCTCCTCCTCCTCCTCCTTCTTCTTCTTCTTCCTCCTCCTCCTCCTCCTCCTCCTCCTCCTCCTCTCTTTCTCTTTCTTTCTCCTCCTCCTCTTCTTCCTCCTCCTCCTCCTCCATCTTGACTTTTTAAAATTATGTATGCCTATCAGAAGCTCATACTTTCGAATGCTGTTCCAGCGTCCGCGAGGCTGATGGGCTGCTGTAGAATATTCGACTTTCGTAGAAAAAATCATATTTTACGAAAGATGAAATCTCCCATCATTCACGGGCGTTTATGGAAATTGAAGACCATCTGTGTATGCCAGTCTTAAAACATCCACATCTGGGGTCATAAACCAGACAGCACCCATTCCTTGTGGGGGCCCAACTCTACCAATCTGGCTTTCCTTCTATATCTTCGTTTTTTTCCCCCTCTCTCTCTAGCCAGATGGTTGACATCTAAACAAAACTCTGACTCACAGTTGCATCTTTTTATTTTTTCTAGAATCTATTTGAAACCCAGAAGCTTTTTTTTGGGGGGGAAAAAAAGTCTCAGCGAGGGTAGCTTCCTGGTTTTATATTTTTATTCAAAATAAACTTATCCCAAAATAGTCCAGGTGGAGAAATGATGCCACCAAGCACCAAGACAAGATAACCCACAAATCCATGTGGTTTATCTCTTGGCTATGACCCAGTAACACAGAGATGCCGAAACGTAAAACAGAATAAAATGGGAGCTGGTGCTTTTTAGTAACAAGTCACAGATTGCTAGAAGAGCTCGTTTTAGCTGTCAGGCTAAATATAGGCCCAGCTAGGAAATCCTGTTGAATTATAAATAAGCAAAACCCCTTTTGTGAAATTTAATGAAGACCGTTGCAGGAGGAAAGTGAAAGAAACAACAGAGGAAAAGTTAATGATTCTGTTGAGTGCAACATCTGTAGACAACCGATTTTTCCGGCAGAGGGTTGATCTATATACCAGAATCCTGCTCTGAGAAAAGAAATCGATATATTGCTTCCCTTTAATTGAGGCTGGATGGAAAGGTTGGGGGAAAAAAAAAAAGGCAAAAAAGCCCATTTCCTGTTGTTACAAGAAGGTTGTGATAATTGGCAGCAATGAACATTTTTTTTTAAATTTGATTTATATGCCGCCCTTCTCCGGAGACTCAGGGCGGCTTACAATGCGTTAAGCAATAGCCTTCATCCTTTTGTATATTTTATACAAAGTCAGCTTATTGCCCCACAAACTGGGTCCTCATTTCACCTACCTTAGAAAGGATGGAAGGCTGAGTCAACCTTGAGCCTTGGCGAGATTCGAACCTGCAGTAATTGCAGGCAGCTGGATGATAATAACAGGCTATTAGTCTGCTGCGCCACCAGGCTCTTTCTACATTGATCTGGCTGGCAAAGAAATTGGTACGGAGTGGTGGTTGGTTTCTACAGGTTCGCCCCGAACTGGTAGTGGTGGCGGCGGGAGGCTCCGCCCACCCGCCTGGACATCGTCATGGACACTCTCCGCATGCGTAGAACCTTCTGAGCATGTACAGAAATCCTGCAGGTGCGCTCACAGTTCCAAACCGATAGCGAAGGTAAGTGGAGGCCACTACTGGTATGGAGAATGCCTTCCCTGGAGTGGAGCGACTTGCCTTCAGAAATTGTGGGTGCTTCATCACTGGAGGTTTTTAAGAAGAGACTGGACAGCCATTTATCCGAAATGATATAGGATTTCCTGCTTGAGCAAGGAGCTGGACTAGAAGACCTCCAAGGTCCCTTCCACTCTATTCTGATTGAAATTGATAATAAAGGAGAGGACCAATCTACTGTAGAATTAAGGAGAAATTTCCTGACAGGTAGGACAATTAACCAGTGGAACAGAAGTTGCCTCCAGAAGTTGTGGATGCTTCATCACTGGAGGTTTTTAAGAAGAGACTGGACAGTCACTTATCTGAAATGGTATAGGTTCTCCTGCTTGAACAGGGGGCTGGACTAGAAGACCTCTAAGGTCCTTTTCAACTGTACTCTTCTTTCTCTTCTCTTCTCTTCTCTCTTCTCTTCTCTTCTCTTCTCTTCTCTTCTCTTCTCTTCTCTTCTCTTCCTTCCCTTCCCTTCCCTTCCCTTCCCTTCCCTTCCCTTCCCTTCTCTCTCCACCCCTCTCCTCTTTTCTTCTCTTCCCTTCCCTTCCCTTCCTTTCCCTTCCCTTTCCTTCCCCTCCCCACACCACACCACCCCTCTCCTCTTTTCTTCTCTTCCCTTCCCTTCCCTTCCCTCTCATCCCAGCAGTTCGAATCCTAGCACTGCATAACAGAGTGAGCTCCTGTGACTTGTCTCAGCTTCTGCCAACCTAGCAGTTCGAAAGCAGGTAAAAAATGCAAGTAGAAAAATAGGGGCCACCTTTGGTGGGAAGGGAACAGCGTTCTGTGCACCTTTGGCATTCAGTCATGCTGGCCACATGACCACGGAGACGTCTTCGGACAGCGCTGGCTCTTTGGCTTTGAAACAGAGATGAGCACCGCCCCCTAGAGTCGGGAATGACTAGCATATATGTGCGAGGGGAACCTTTACCTTTACCTTAGTCTGATGAAAAGAAGGATGAGGGGAGACATGATAGCAGTCTTCCAATATCTCAGGGGCTGCCCCAAAGAAGAGGGAGTCAAGTATTCTCCAAAGCACCTGAGGGCAGGACAAGAAGCAATGGGTGGAAACTCATCAAGGAGAGAAGCAATTTAGAACTAAGGAGAAATTACCTGACAGTGAGAACAATGAATCAGTGGAACAACTTGCCTCCAGAAGTTGTGAATGCTCCAACACTGGAAATTTTTAAGAAGATGTTGGATAACCATTTGTCTGAAGTGGTGTAGGGTTTCCTGCCTGGGCAGGGGGACTAGAAGACCTCAAGGTCCCTTCCAACTCTGTTATCCTAAGTCCCTTTTCTAAGTATTAGGTATCCCCATCACCTTGGATTATTTATAAAAAATAATCAAGGTGGAATATAAATTTAAAAAAAAATCAAGGCAAGCTGTTCTCAGCCGCCATGGGCGAAGTCGTAGGTCTGCAACGTTCTTCTGGTCTCTTTAGGCCTTCTCATTGGAAGGAGATCACCTCAGGATGCGGGGGACAGATCCAGTCGCCCATTAACATCGATCGGAGAAAAGTACGACGCGACCGGAGCTTGGATGAAATTCTGTTTGAAGGCTACGACCAGGCACCTCCAGGCAGATGGAGACTAGTGAACAATGGCGATGAAGGTGAGCCAAGGAAGCTGGGACTTTTTTCCGCAGATGTTTACCAAATCTTGAATCCAGGGGTGGGATTCAAAAATTTTAGCAACCGGTTTTCTGCCCTGTTTCCAGACTTCCGGAACTTCCGGGAGGCCCATTTTTTGCCATCCCAGAATCTCCGCGCAGGCACTGCACTTACCTGGCATCCAAAACGGGCTGCATGGAGATTCCTGGGAGGGGTGAGGTGGGTGGAGTCAGCCAGTCCTTGCAACTACTGGTTTGGCGAACGAGATGTAAATAAACACGTTTAATGAATTAAAAGATAATAATAATAATATGGGAGATAGGAAAGGCATTCAAGGTGAGCTGTGGGTGAGTTCTCTTATGGGCGTGCAGGGATTCATGACTTATGACACATTTGGCCCCTCCTTTGGGCTCAACCTGGTCATCTCCTACAGGTTTGATGATCATTCAATCTCTCCTGTCCTTGCCATCTATTATCTGGCACAGCCAGATTTCCGATTTATTAGCTCCTCTAATATTTCTCCTCCCAGAAGGCTGGAAGTGGTGGGGAAGCTTGGTGTTCTGTCCCCGTCTCACACACGCACACAAACAGATAGCCAGGGGTTAAATAAAACTGGCAGACAACAAATTCTTTCGATAAGAGGATTGGCAGCAACCCAGTAGCTGCTTGCCAAGAACTTTACTCATAGAGGGAGGGGTTGTTCCTCCATCAGATAAACCCAAACAAGATACACACAGTTCAAGAATTGTCAAGTCCAGTCCGTATTAAATCCAAGGCAGATAACGTTGTTTCAAAGATACAATGTGACTCGCTAGTAGTTAGTTTTGTCCGTCACAGAGTCTGAATGGCCACCTCACCCCCTTTTATCCCCTGTGGGGTGTGGTCCAGTGACTCAGCTTAATCTCCGACACGCCTCCTTTTCTGCTGCGTGCGCTTGTCTCTCCGACGCTGGCGTGGATCCAGCCAAGACTTATCTCCTTCACTGTCCGACTGCGAGGAGATACCTGGCTCCTGGCCAATCTCTTCTCCTTCGGGAGACACCTGAGGCATTGCCAGAGAGGAGGGTCCTGGAGGGGGAGGCCTGGCCAACTCCTCTCCTTCATGTTTGGATCCTTCTCCCTCCGATAAGTCGGCCTCGGGGGTCGGAGTCACAACACTTGGTTAGCATCCCAGATTGATAGACTGGTCCTTCTTTCTTTCTGAAACTGGGTTTACAAGTTGACTTTCCCTGTAGTCAAAATGATCTTGGATGGAGCATCTGCTGCAGAACAAATCAACATCACCAGAGGAGGACTGAGGGACACCTACCGGGCCTTGCAATTCCACTTCCATTGGGGCGACCTCAAGAGGAATGGCTCGGAGCACTACATTGATGGGATACAGTATCCCATGGAAGTAAG
This sequence comes from Pantherophis guttatus, assembly GCF_029531705.1. The sequence continues at coordinate 4,703,310 of NW_026844101.1, forward strand.
TGGAGCGCCTGGTTTTGATAGCAGGTTCTGCGGTCGTTCAGGCGCAGCTGTGAAACTATGCTGAAAAGCACCTGGTATGACATGGCTTGGTTTTTTTGGATGGTGGTGCTCATTAAAGGATGGGGAAAGGATAGGAATAAAGTGACGGGGGAGGGAGAGGGAGAGAAGGAGAAGGAGGAGAAGACACTGTGCTGTTTATGGTTAAATGAGCTAGTGCAAAGTACAATTGCATTTTTGGTGAATAAGTCTTATAGCTAGCTATCTGTTGTTCCACTTTCTCTCTCTCTCCCCCATCTCTCTCTTTCTCTCCCCTTCTTTACCATCTCTCCCATCTCTTTATCTCTACATCTCTCTCTCTCACAACACGTCTGTCTGCCTGCCTGTCTGTCTGTCTATCTGTTATCTATCTATCTATCTATCTATCTATCTATCTATCTATCTATCTATCTATCTTCTACCATTCCTGTCTCTATCTATCTATCTATCTATCTATCTATCTATCTATCTATCTATCTATCCTACCCTACCCTACCCTACCCTACCCTACCTACCCTACCCTACCATCTATCCACCCATCCACCTATCCACCTACCTACCTATCTTCAATTTATCTATCATCTATCATTCCTACCTCCCTATCCTATCCTATCCTATCTATCCTATCCTATCCTATCCTATCCCATCCATCCCATCCCATCCCATCCCATCCCATCCATCCATCCATCATCCATCCATCCATCTATCATCTATCTATCTATCTATCTATCTATCTATCTATCTATCTATCTATCTATCATATCTCTCTTCCCCTCCCTCCCTCCTTCCTCTCCTTCTCTCTCCCTCCCTCCCTCTCTCCCTCTCTCTGTCTCTCTCTCTCTCCCTATCTATCTCTATCATCTGTCTATCTTCTATATATCGTCTATCAATCATCTATTGATCTCTTATTCTCTACTCTGATTGATAGAATACCAGCAATTCCCCCACCCTTCTTTCTGAGATGACGGTTGTGTGGTTTCCACACAGGCCAGTCCACTTTTGCTCACAACAACAACAAAGGGAAAAAAAAAATGTCCAGAAAGTAAAAAACTCCTCAGCACAATTTTCTTCAAGCTCGTTTCCAAGAACGGCTTCATTTTCTTAATCTGAAAGAGGGACGGGGGTGTAAACATCTCCTGGATGCTCGTTCAAAGAGAACAACCCCCCCCCAATTAAACAGCATGCCATCAGCAATCCACCCCTCCCTCAATCACTTGTCTGTATTTCAAAGAAAGTAGCAATTAAGGCTTTGCCGAGAGGCACCTCCTTTTTGGTCCACTTCACCAGACACAATCCTACGCTTCATCATGGCGTGGACATCAAAGGACATCAAAGAGCAGTTCAGGTTGACCTCGAGTCCTCTGTCATTTCATTTTATGTATTTTAACCGTCAAGTAAGGAGCTGGAGAATTGGCTGGGTGTTATTGCTTTTCAGAACTTTCCACGACCTTTGCAGAGTTCAGGAATTGCCCTCTCCGGTCATGATTTTACAAATCAGCTTTCAAATTTCACGGCGTCTTTTCCTTGCCCTTCTTTTGATATTTGGGGAAAAGGGCTAGAGCCAGCTGTTCCAGTTCGACGTGAATTATTTTATCAAACGCTTATCAAATTGCTTTTCTCATGACGTCCCTTTATAGCGCCGACGTAGGACTTCGATCCAGAATCAATGCTGTCTTCAAATTGTATTGTGGAACTAATGTGGCTACGACCACTTAAAATAGCATTGTCTTGAGAACTATAAAATTAGAGCACATTAAACCCATTAATATACAAAAGGATGAAGGCTATTGCTGAGCACATTGTAAGCCGCCCTGAGTCTCCGGAGAAGGGCGGCATATAAATCAAAATTAAAAAAAAAAAAAAACAACACCCATAATATGGGGACCCAGATTGTTGGGGGCGATATGCTGATTCTATGAACTGCTTAGAGAGGGCTGTAAAGCATCGTGAAGTGGTATATAAGTCTAGTTTCCTATCCTATCCTATCCTATCCTATTCTCTATCCTATCCTATCCTATCCTATCCTATCCTATCCTATCCTATCCTATCCTATTCTATTCTATTCTATTCTATTCTATTCTATTCTATTCTATTCTACCCTACCTACCCTACCCTACCCTACACTACACTACACTACACTACACTACCTACCTACCTATACTATACTATTCATCTCAGAGTGGTTAGAATGCAGAATTGCAGGCTAACTCTGCCCACTGCCAGGAGTTTGATCCTAACTGGCTCAAGGTTGGCTCAGCCTTCCATCCTTCCAAGGTTGGTAAAATGAGGACCCGGATTATTGGGGGCAACATCGTGCCTGCATGCGCAGATCGCCTATGATTACGTCCAGGTCAGTGGGCGGAGCCTCCCGCTAATTTTACTACCGGTTCTTGCGAACCGGTCCGAACCGGGGGCAACCCACCCCTGAACACACCTATCATCCCTGTTGTGATGTTCCCTTTTATTTGTATCCATCTCATGTATTCATAAGTATGTCTATACTTATATATGTAATCGAATACATGCTTGACGAAATAAATAAACAAAAAAAACAAAGACAACAGGGGGACAGGAATTAATGGAGGAGAAGTTGAAATGATAGAGAAAGACGACCGATCCTTCTGTTGTTTCTTCACAGCTACACATTGTACACATGAACATCAAATACAAAACTGTCAACGAAGCTAAGCAACATCCAAACGGACTCGCTGTTCTGAGTTTCCTGTTCAAGGTACGGCCCCCCAAAATCTAATTGCCGTTATAACAAAGTGTTGTCATGAAAAAGTTGACGCTATGAGCGGTGGTGGGTTTCATATTATGTTACTACCGGTTTGTGTGCGCGCCTGCCTTCCTTGTGTGTGCTTTGCTTGTGCGCATGCCTTCCATGTACGCACCCGGCCTCAAAAACGTGCCTAAACAGGATGGCATAGAGCCGGAGCGGGCTCACCTGCGATTTCTGCTACCGGTTCGGGTGAACCGATCCGAACCGGCTGAATACCATTTCTTGGTATGAAGCTTCTGAACCTTTGGGGTGCAGTTCCTTCACTCTTGGCTTCTGTAGGCTGTGACAAGAACTTTTTCAGGTTTTTTTCCCTTCAGATTCCTCCTTCCTTCCTAGCTGCTAAGCTCTAATGACACAACATGAATCAGAGAAGCATGATTCATCTTGAATTTCTTTGATTAGAATAGAAGGTCAGGATTGAACTGTGGGAGCCTTGGTGCTCTCTGGTGGTTTGCCCGGAGACGTTTCATCACCCAACTAGGTGATGTTATCAGTGCTAGTGAATGTGGGCTTGCTCCCTGGATAATGAGGCCTGCAAGCAAACAACCAAGCTCAGAGAGTACCAAGTATCCCACATTTCTTTTGATTGGGTTTAATAAAGGATTGGGATTCTTTGGATCAATTTTAACGTGATGTCCAGCTGTTGCTACCTGGGGTGGACAGCTTCAAGTATTGCTTATTTTGTTGTTATATATATATATATATATATATATAAAAAAAATATAATATATATATATCTATCTCTATCTCTATCTCTATCTCTATCTCTATCTCTATCTCTATCTCTATCTCTATCATCTCTATCTCTATCATCTCTATCATCTCTATCTCTATCATCTCTATCATCTCTATCATCTCTATCATCTCTCTCTCTCTCTCTCTCTCTCTCTCTCTCTATCTCTATCTCTCTCTCTATCTCTCTCTATCATCTCTATCTCTATCTCTATCCAGTGGTGAAATCCAATTTTTTTTACTACCGGTTCTGTGGGCATGGCTTGGTGGGTGTGGCAAGGGAAGGGTACTGCAAAATCTCCATTCCCTCCCCACTCCTGGGGGAAGGATATTGCAAAATTTCCCACCCCACTCTGGGGCCAGCCAGAGGAGGTATTTGCCGGTTCTCCTAGCTTCTCAAAATTTCCGCTATCGGTTCTCCGAACTGCTCAAAATTTCCACTACCGATTCTCCAGAACTTGTCAGAATCTTTGGATTTCACCCCTGTCTATATCTATATCTATATCTATATCTATATCTATATCTATATCTATATCTATATCTATATCTATATCTATCTATCTATCTATATCTATCTATCTATCTATCTATCTATCTATCTATATCTCTATATCTCTATATCTGTATATCTCTATATCTCTATATCTCTATATCTCTATATCTCTATCATCTATCTAAATTCCTATATCTATTTACCTATTTACCTATATCTAGCTATCCATCTACCCATCGATCCATCGATCCATCGATCCATCCATCCCTCCCTCCCTCCATCCATCCATTCTTCCATCCACCTACCCACCTACCCACCTATCTGTCTGTCTGTCTGTCTGTCTATCTATCTATCTATCTATCTATCTATCTATCTATCTATCTATCATCTATCTATTTCTTTTATGTTTTGTTGTTATTATTAATTAAACCAGAGTTGGAAAAAAGACAGCCTTTCAGATAACGGATTGTCCTCTGTAGAGGACAATAGACATCCATCTACTTTTTCTACCTTAGGCTACTTTGCAGGTTATAGAGCTATCTTCTTCTCATTGTCATGCAGATAGCAGACACTGACAACACTAATTACAACACCGTCGTTGCCAGCCTGAGAAATATCTCTCGTGCAGGTGAGTGTCTTACCCATGCCCTGGAAGACGAATGCTTCTTCCGTCTATGACTCATTAAAGCAGCTGTGTCTTTTTCCTGGAATGCATCGATGCTGTGGGGAGGCTTCAACTGCAGCCATGCAGACCTGGAATAAGATGCAGCTGCTTTCATGAAACACATGATTATTGGTGCTCCTGCGTGTTCTGAAAAGTAGGTTTTACGAACTGAGTAAGATATACTGTAGATTTCTGAAGGGGACGGCGATGGGGACCCCAATTCTAGCTCAAAATGGTTGCCGCGAGTCCTTTAGTAACCTGAGGAGCTGTAGCCCTATTGGGTGGCCAAATCAATTGGAAGCCCTCAACGCCTTCGGAGATTCTGAGGTGAGAACATCACATCTTGGATACTTCCTTTGAATGAGAATATGCTACTGAGAGGGGGCGCGATGGCTCAGCAGCTAAGATGCTGAGCTTGTTGATCGAAAGGTCGGCAGTTCAGCGGTTCGAATCCCTAGTGCCACGTAACGGAGTGAGCTCCCGTTACTTGTCCCTAGCAGTTCGAAAGCATGTAAAAAGAATGCAAGTAGAAAAATAGGGACCACCTTTGGTGGGAAGGTAACAGCGTTCCATGCGTCTTTGGTGTTGAGTCATGCCGGCCACATGACCACGGAGACGTCTTCGGACAGCGCTGGCTCTTCGGCTTTGAAACGGAGATGAGTACCGCCCCCTAGAGTTGGGAACGACTAGCACATATGTGCGAAGGGAACGTTTCCCTTTACCTTATACTACTGAGTGTCTGTCACAGAACTGTGTTAACTTCCTTTCATCTTATCCTGCACCAATCCTTCTTCTTCTCTGGTACCCAATCATGGTTATCCTTTTTGCCTAGGAGAATACGTTGACATGGCGTCCACCTTTTCTTTGAGCAATCTTCTCCCCAGCTTAGCTTCATTGTCCAAATATTACCGGTACAAAGGATCTCTCACCACACCAAACTGTGATGAAGCGGTCATCTGGACAGTATTTGAAGAGCAGATCCCAATCAGCAGATCTCAGGTAAAACCAACCCCTCCCCACCATCCTCACATCCGAAGCTGGTCTTTTCCATCCCCAACGACAATTGTCCACCTTTCATTGTTGTCAAGATGGCTGATATTACCTGGGAAATATAAATAATATATTACCTGGGAAATATAAATCAAAGAATCATATACTTAATGTTACATGTAATAATAGCATCTTGAATCACATATGCACAAAATTGGAAAAAGGAAAGTATACCTATCCTGTTTTTCCCAAAATAAGACATCCCCTAATAATAAGCCCTATTGGGCTTTTGAGCGCATGGCAATAAGGCCAAGCGCTTATTTCAGGGTTCAAAAAAAATGTAAGACAGGGTCTTATTTTCGGGGAAACATAGTATAGACGAAAAGGTAAAGAAAATATTAGAATGTGCCAAATTGGACAGGTTAACGATGGAACTTAAAGACAAAGAGGAATCAGAGTATTACTTAATATGGGACGTATTGTACAAATGGTTAGATAACAGGTGGAGAGATTAGTAATTTAATAACGAAAGAAGATCAACAAAATAGAAATAGGTACAGTTATATAGATATACTGTATATAAGAATATATACCGTACGGGATGCAGTGGCTCAGTGGCTAGGATGCTGAGCTTGTCGAGTGAAAGGTCTGCAGTCCAGCGGTTCGAATCCCTAGTGCCGCGTAACGGGGTGAGCTCCCGTGACTTGTCCCAGCTTCTGCCAACCTAGCAGTTCGGAAGCAGGTAAAAAATGCAAGTAGAAAAAATAGGGACCACCTTTGGTGGGAAGGGAACAGCGTTCCGTGCGCCTTTGGCGTTGAGTCATGCCGGCCACATGACCACGGAGACGTCTTCAGACAGCACTGGCTCTTCGGCTTTGAAACGGAAATGAGCACCGCCCCCTAGAGTCAGGAACGACTAGCACATATGTGCGAGGGAAACTTTTACCTTTCATAAAGCGTAAGCAACAGTACTATCAGACTGTACGTGATTATAGATTAAAACATACATGATATATATAGAGAGTGTTTTGGTACAACTATGAAAATAATGTTTATAACGATGACGTACAACATTATGTATTTAAAAGAGACCACATTGTATGACTACGAGAATAATGGTTATACTCAGGGTGTATAATACTATCTATACTTAAAAAGGACTCGATATAGCCAGTACACTGTCGTTGCAAAGCTGGAAATGCGATGTATAATAAAGGAAAATGTACGATCAAAATATATAAAAAAAAAAAAAAAGATGGCTGACCACAAATCAAATAAATCGAATATAGAAATATTGGGCTGGTTGTAGAGCACTTCTTCTGTTCTCTTCCTCTCTTTCCCTTTGTTTTAGCTGAATATATTTGTGGACACCACGTACTTCAAAAGTTCAGCTGGGACACCGCAAAAAATGATCAACAACTTCCGTCCTTTGCAGCTTTTGAATGGCCGCACCGTCTATGCTTCTCGTGATGCCACCATCAGCTGCGGCTCTTCTCTTGTTGCCAGTTTACTTCTTCCTCTGCTCTTGTCTTCTTTGATTGGCCAGTTCTCTGGCTCTTCCTAGCTGCCTGAGCTCAACCGTGAATCCATTGTAGATCTGTGGTACCTTCTTAGTTGTGGTTCTCGAGTGTGATTGCTTCCCTATCTGAGCTGAACGAGGCACAAATCCAGATCATGGAGTGTTTGATTGATTGATGAGAAAGAGCCCGGGGACAATTGTCTTGCCATCAAAGTCATGCGATTCATGATTGCCACCATAAATGAGACCAGCAACGAGAAATGAAAGGTGGAAAGCTTTTACGTTGGCCAACGGATGGGAGGTCCTCGTGCCAAGCAGAAGAATGGCACACAAAAGTACCTTCTGCCAGCATGGGAAATGAAGACCTAAAATCATGTAAATTGAAGTTCTAATGAATAAATTCAGAGTTCTTAATTTTTTCCATGATGGGGCTGACTCAATTTCATTCTTTCCAGCCACCAGCTGAGGCCACTTCTGGTACCAGAAATGAATCCCTGGAAGCAAAACAATGAAACAATGAAACAGGTTTTAGGTCACTGAGGCAGTGGGGAAGGGACCCCCTCTCTGCCACCCCCAAATTCCAATCCAAGAAGAGCCAAGGGGACATCAGAAACAAGGGCTCTTCTCTTGTTGCCAATTTACTTCTTCCTCTGCTCTTGTCTTCTTTGATTGGCCAATTATCTGGTTCCTCCTAGCTATCTGAGCTCATACCGTGAATCCATTGTAGATCTGTGGTACCTTCTTAGTTGTGGTTCTTGAGTGTGATGCTTCCCTATCTGAGCTGAACGAGGCACAAGTCCCCCTCTCTGCCACCCCCAAATTCCAATCCAAGAAGAGCCAAGGGGACATCAGAAACAAGCTTCATAACCACCTTGAGTTGAATCCCATCCAAACCATTGTAATCTACCTCAGGGACCTCGCACTCAAATTGTAGAGAGTGTCACACGGGAAGGGCATCCTCTAGGACCGTGATGGTGAACCTATGACATGTGTGCCACAGGTGGCACACAGAGCCCTCTCTTTGGGCACGTGAGAGGTCACACCAGCTTAGCTCTGCCGTGGATGCGTGTGCGCCAGCCAGCTGGTTTGTGGGTCTCTGCCGTGCATGCGCAGGAGATGGGGCACATGCGGGAGATGCGAGTGCATGCTAGGTGTGGGGTACACACAGGGGTCATGTGTGCATGCACGGGGTCGTGTGCACATGCGCAGGGGAGGGGTGCACATGGGGAGCTGTTGCGCGTACATGTTCTGTCCCCGTCCCACACGCACACACACCAACAGACGTCCAAGAGTTAAAAACCAAACCAGCCGACAAAATCCTTTTCCTTATGATAACGGAACTTGGCAGCAACCTAGTGGCTGCCTGCCAAGAGTTTATTATTTACAAAGAGGAGAGATAACTTCTCCCCACTCCTGGTACATCAAAAGAAACAGCTCAATAATTACGGAGTCAATCAAGTCCAGAGATAATCCAGCAAAGTCTATAGCCAAAAGTCCGGCAATGCAGAATGGCGTGGAAGCTTTCAGCTTTGTTCGTCACAAGGCTTGACTGGCCACCACGCTCCCTTTTATACCCTGTGGGGTGTGGTCCAGTGACTCAGCCTAATCTCGGGCACACCTTTTCTTCTGTTGCGCACGCTTATCTCTGCAACGCTGGCGTGGATCCAGCCAAGACTCATTACTCTCATCACTGTCCACCTGGGGCTGCGTGGACATACTTGGCCCCGGCCCTATCTCTTGCCCTTCGGCAGACACCGAAGGCATTGCCAGAGAGGAGGGTCCTGGAGAGGGAGGCCTTGCCAACTCCTCTCCTTCACTCTTGGAGTCCTCTCCTGCCGATGACACAGGCTCAGGTAACAGAGCCGCAACAGTACATTGCATTATACTCTGTGTCAAAAAAGTTAGCCGTCGCTGTCTAGGAGAGTCCCAAAACTCAAGATGTTACCGCATGATAGATATTTATTTTTTTTAAAAAGGTGGGGCTTCCTTTATATTCCTGGATGTCAGGCTACTTATGGATGGTCTCAAGCAGAAACTTCATTGCTACTCACCTGTATTACAAGAATGTCACCCAACTGACTGCATTTCCTTGAGAATGGTCAGATTTATTTATTTATTTTATTTATTAGTTCAATTTATATGCCGCCCTTCTCCATAGACTCAGGGTGGCTTACAATGCACTTATGGCAATAGCCTTCATTCTTTTGTATATACCTGCTTATTAGGGCTTTTGCCCCCTGCCCCATAAGCAGTGTTTCTACAAAGTCAGCTTATTGCCCCCACAATCCGGGTCCTCATTTTACCTACCTCGGAAGGATGGAAGGCTGAGTCAATCTTGAGCCTGGTGAGATTTGAACTCGCACTAATTGCAGGCAGCTGGCAGCTAAGTGCTACATGACAGCACTTAGTCCGCTGTACCACCAAGGCTCTCGAGATTCTGAGGAGGTCAGGCCTTTGCATCTTTCTACAGCGCAAGGATTCTATGCTCACCCCGCCCCCCTTAACATGTCTCTCCAGTCTAGGAGAAAGGTCAAGTGTATTTTATCAGAGGTCAAGTGTATCGCAGCATTGCATAACCAGAACTGCACACCAAAATCCTTCAGTTCTACTTCCTCTTCCAGCTGCCCCCCGCTGCCCATCCCACTGTAACCAACCAAGTCCATGCAAGATGTTTTCATAACCGTCAGTCCAAGTGCAGTTTGATATGAAGTTCTCTCTTCCAGCTGGGTGACCTTGAGGCAGCATCTCGAGGTGATACAGTCTCTACTTTCGATTTCCCCAAGCATTTCCCACCTCATCCCCTCTCCCGTCAGCTCACAGCGGTCTGGTCACTACATAACAGTGAAGAACAGCAAGCATACAGTGGTGGCCAAAATTGTGGACACCTTTTGGGAAAAGTTGTATTTTCTAAAAATAGCTAACAACATCGCCTTTTTTTTTTGGAGCAGTACCGTAAAATTCTATATCAATGGAAAGTTAATGTAATCAATAATGTAATGCAATAACTTTAATGAAGGATTTGCTATTAGAATAGCCATTACAGTATAAAGAAGAAAAGTAAAACACGTAGAAAAAACGAGATAGACAAAAATTATCACCACAGAAAAACCAGATATAGAAAAACTATCACGTCAGTTAATCCTTAGTTGGGCAACCTTCCGCATGAATGACGGCCTTACAACGTCTTCCCATGGAGTGAACCAAGTCTTTGAGTTCTGCAGCTGTTCTAATGTGAAACCAAGATTGAAGGATGGCTTCTATTAACTGGGTTTGATTGCTGGGTCGCTTCTGACTAACAAGTTTATTGAGTCGGCTCCATAGATTTTCCATTGGGTGAAAGTCTGGGCTATTCCCAGGCCATTCCAGCAGTGGAATAGGATTATCTTGAAACCCCAAAAAAATAAAAATAAAGGGGTGTTATTAGCCATCAAACCTCAAAAATACACTTTTCCCAAAAGTTTTCCACAATTTTGGCCACTACTGTAAGGTGACACTGGAGCTGCCATCTTGCTCTTTTTAAATTCCCCACCATTTTAGGTCTCCGCATGGAAGGGGCTATTTTATCAGCCTGAGAAATGCAACATTGATTTCCCGCCTCCTGTTTTTTTCTTGGATGCAAAAAATCTCCAGTGAGTCTAAAAGCAAGCAAGTGAAAAATATGATATCGCATTCAACAGAAATGCATGAAATGCAGTAACAGCTGCACAACAGCGCTGATTCCCTTCGGCCAGCTAATTTGCAGCATTTTTCATGATCCGGAACGCTCATATTTAGTTTCATTACCACAAAATCCAATACACGCTAATTATATCATACTGTATTCCCAGGAACATTATCGTGCACGATATGTAACCTAATGTAATAGAAGCGGTAATAGCTTTTTCAAGATCACCTCTTCCAAAGTATTGCGGAAGGCAGAAGAAAATCACAGGCAGTCCTTGACTTTCAACCTTTCGTTTCTTGACTGTTCGGAGTTACAACGCCCCGAAAAAAGTAACTTATGACCAATTTTTTTTTGCAACTGGCACGTTTTTTTTATGACATTTCCTGGGTTCTTGTGTTCGACTTTCGCGACCTTTTGACAAGCAAAGTCAATGGGGAAGGAAGATTCATTTAACAATCATGTGACTCACTTAGCAACCCTAGCAAGAAATGGGCAAAATTCGCTGAATGCCTATCTTGCTTAAGCAACAGAAATTTAGGGCTCAGTTGTGGCCCTAAATCAAGGACTTCCTGTATTTAGAGAGCTGTATCGTCAGTATCTCAGTGGCTAAGACGCCGAGCTTGTCGATCGAAAGGTCGGCAGTTCAGCAGTTCGAATCCCTAGCGCCACGTAACGGGGTGAGCTCCCGTGACTTGTCCCAGCTTCTGCCAACCTAGCAGTTCGAAAGCAGGTAAAAAATGCCAGTAGAAAAATAGGGACCACCTTTGGTGGGAAAGGAACAGCGTTCTGTGCACCTTTGACGTTGCGTCATGCCGGCCACAGGACCACGGAGACGTCTTCGGACAGCGCTGGCTCTTCGGCTTTGAAACGGAGATGAGCACTGCCCTCTAGAGTCAGGAACGACTAGCACATATGTGCGAGGGAAACCTTTACTTTTACCTTTATCTTCAAGGCCCTTCATCTATTCAGGCTGTGGACACAGAAACTTCTTTCAAATGTATCTGGAAATGAATTGAAGCTGGAGGACCTGGCTTGGCTCGGTTTGAATGAACCTAAGTTCTTGTTCATATGTACTGCTATTCTCTCTATCATTCTATCCTCTCTCCAGCATTTCTTCCTGGAATAGGAATAAATCATATTATGCCACCCACACAGACTGAAATTTGTTGATGAGAAACCTGGAGGTGGCCCTCCAGCTCAGTGGTGGGCTTCAAAAATTTTTACTATCGGTTCTGTGGGTGTGGCTTGGTGGTCGTGGTTTGGTGGGCATGGCAGGGGAAGGATACTGTAAAATCTCCATTCCCACCCCACTCCAGGGGAAGGATACTGTAAAATCTCCATTCCCTCCCCACTCCAGGGGAAGGATACTGTAAAATCTCCATTCCCTCCCCAATGCAGGGGAAGGATACTGTAAAATCTCCATTCCCTCCCAATCAGCTGGGACTCGGGAGGCAGAGAATAGATGGAGGTGGGGCCAGTCAGAATTTTTACTACCGGTTCTCCGGACGACTCAAAATTTCCACTATCGGTTCTCCAAAACTGGTCAGAACCTGCTGAAACCCACCTCTGCTCCAGCTGTTGTGGGATTCCAGAGCCTTTCCAGGGTGGAGGATGTTAGCTTTTGTAGTCCAGCAAAAAGGGGTGGGTTTCACTTAACTTTACCACCAGTTTGCCGCACTCATGCACGCTTTGCACGCACGCTGTTCTGCACTTTGCTAGCTCGTGTGCCTTCCATGCATGCGTCCGGCCTAAAAAAACGTGCCTAAATAGCACGACTTGGAGCTGGGGCAGATGGGCAGGCCCAGCTGCGATCGCCGCTACCAGTTTGCCAGGGCGAACCGGCTGAATACCACCTCTGCCAGCAACATTTGAAACGATCTAAGCTTCCTCCTGAGGCTGTAGAGAAACCTAATGTTGAAACAGGAAGGGTTTTTTTTTTTTGTGTGTGTTATTTTATTTTTTTTGTGTTATTTTAGATACGAGTGATCTCCGACCTCCGGATTTTTCGTCGGGCCCTTAAAATCTTATTTTTTTCAGTTAGCCGGTCTGTCTTGATTTTAGGGTTAGTTTTAAAATTTTAATATTGATTTTAATTGACAGGTTTTAAATTATGGGCCAAATTTATAAATTATTTTAACTTTATTTTTAACTGTGATGTTATGTATAGATGTTTTTATCTTGGCTGTTCACCGCCCAGAGTCCGAAAGGAGAAGGGCGGTATAGAAATTTGAAAAATAAATAAATAAATAAATAAATAAATAAATAAATAAATAAATAAATAAATAAATAAATAAATAAATAAATAAATAAACAAACACACCGTATGGATACTGTAGATGTGTACGAAGCACTCTCTTTATTCCCTATGGATCCGTTCACTAACTGCGTCTTTCGAGGGCTGATCTCACTTACTCCATCGCTGAAATTCAACGCTCCACTTGTGACGCAGCCCAGCTCTTCTCGGCAGCTCGATTTTCAAAAGGGTTTTGAGCAGGAAATCCCACTGGGGGTGGGGGTGGGGGGTGGGGGAAAGCCATCTACTATAGATCAGCCCCTGACCCTCTGCATTATGGCTCAGGAAATAGGGAATCCAAGCCCACTCAGTTCTTGTTTCATTTTTATTTTTTTCCCAGAAATAGCAAACCTATTAAGAAGAGACATCAGCATCCCTTTCTCTTGGTCTTAATTATAGATTTAAATTTAGCCGCAAAGGAAACGTGGCTAAAGTTAGCTTTGGGGAAAGGCCATTGCCTTTCTCTTTACACATGAGCAAAACAAAACCAATCTTTGTGCTGAGGGATTGTTACGGCCCGTCGGCAGCCAGCAGAGCTACCTGCAGAGCAGAGGTGGGCTTCAAAAAGTTTAGCAAGAGGTTGTCTGCCTGGTTGCTAGGTGGGCGTGATCATGGTGGGCGTGGCCTAGTCAGCCTCCTGCACCATGGCGGGGAGGGGGCGTTTTTGCCCTCCCCAGGCTCCGGAGGCTTTCCTTGAGCCTCCGGGAAGGCAAAAACAGCCTCCCCAGGTTCCGGAGGCTTTCCTTGAGCCTCCGGGAGGGCGAAAACAGCCTCCCCAGGCTCCGGAGGCTTTCCTTGAGCCTCCGGGAGGGCGAAAACAGCCTCCCCAGGCTCCGGAGGTTCTCTGAAGGCCGGAAACAGGCCCGTTTCTGGCTTTCCCAAATTACCGGTAGGCCCATTTTTCGCCCTCCCTGAGCCTCTGCACACACCCTGCACTTACCTGCATCCAAAATAGGCCGCGTGGGGACTCCTGGTGGGGCGGAGAGGGGCGGGAGCGGCTAGACAGGAGTGGGATTTGGGGGTTCTCCAAACTGCACAGAATCTTAGCTAGAGGTTCTCCTGAACCCTTGTGAACCCCCAGCAGCCCCACCCCTGCTGCAGAGTCAATCGAGGTGGAGGTTGAAGGAGGGCCTGGGCCAGCTTCGGAGACCTTTGGAAAGCTCTGATAAGGAACCAGCATTGGAGACAGAGGCAGAGCCGGGCTCTTCCGTCCTCCCCCAGGTGGAGAGGCAGCTGTCTTAGGGGCCTGAGCTTTGTGAGGGGAAGGAACAGATGGGGTCCATCCCAGATGCTCGTTTACGTGGAGAGGAAAGGAGAGGAGAGCAAAGGAAATCAATAAGCCGGCTCTCAGGGAAAAGCAGACGTTGATGCTAGGCAGCCCCTCCCTGTCTGGGAAATAAATAGGAAGGGTCAATTGGGACTAATTACGCTTGATTTTTTGTTTATCCATGTGAATAAAAGACTGTTACTGCCCTGTTACACAAAGGGGTTTGTTTTACTCACGAGTAAAATGTTTTCGTGCAGCTGTTGATAAAAATAGGATCGCCAACATGATCGCCAATGTCCGATGATGGGTATGGCACAAGAAGAAGAAGGAGAAGAAGGAGGAGAAGGAGGAGGAGAAGGAGAAGGAGGAGAAGAAGAAGAAAAAGAAGAAGAAGAAGAGGAAGAGGAGGAGGAGGAGGAGAAGGAGGAGAAGGAGGAGGAGGAGGAGGAGAATAAGAATAAGAATAAGAAGAAGAAGAAGAAGAAGAAGAAGAAGAAGAAGAAGAGGAGGAGGAGAAGGAGGAGGAGAAGAAGGAGGAGGAGAATAATAATAATAATAATAATAATAATAATAAGAGGAGGAGGAGGAGGAGGAGGAGGAGGCGAAGAAGAAGAAGAAGAAGAAGAAGAAGAAGAAGAAGAAGAAGAAGAAGAAGAAGAAGAAGAAGAAGAAGAAGAAGAAGAAAACTGATTCTTGAGGAGCCTCAGCAGGTGACAGCCATAGATAAGACAAGTTTTTGGATCCAGCTTTTCTGTCCCCCCCTTAAATTGTACATTGATTAGAATAACAAACACACATTTTAGCTTTTGCCTCCCGGAGTTTTCGCTTTAGAACATCTGGTTGCAAAACATGTTGGATCAATTCCCATTGCAGTCAAAGGAAGACTTCAGGATGCGTGCTACAGATTTGAGAAATGAATCACCAGCCTCAAACCTGGAGGAGAAAATTTGTCATCCTCATCTACACCGGCCTCAAATTTTATTTCCATCTTAATGTTCTTTTTCCATCAGACTGGGCTCCAGGCCCCTGGAGTTGCAACTGAAATGTTTTTGCTTTAAAATTTAAAATGCCCTTCCTTCCTTCCTTCCTTCCTTCCTTCCTTCCTTCCTTCCTTCCTTCCTTCCTTCCTTCCTTCCTTCCATCCTTCCTTCCTTCCTTCCTTCCTTCCTTCCTTCCTTCCTTCCTTGCCTGCCTGTTTGCCTTCCATCCCTCCCTCCCTCCCTCTTTATCCAGGGGTGGGCTTCAAAATTTTTAGCAAAGGGTTCTCTGCCCGGTTGCTGGGTAGGTGTGGCCATAGTGGGCGTGGCCTAGTCGGCCTCCTGCACCACAGTGGTGGTGGGGCGTTTTTGCCCTCCCCAGGCTCCATAGGCTTTTCTTGAGCCTCCGGGAGGGCAAAAACGGCCTCACCAGGCTCCGGAGGCTTGCTGGAGGCCGGAAACGGAGGGGAGGGGCGGGGTGGGCGGGGCCAGCCAGGAGTGGGATTTGGGGGGTTCTCCGAACTGCACAGAATCTTAGCTAGAGTTTCTCCTGAACCCCTGCAAAACCCCATCAGCCCATGCCTGTCTTTATCTCTTTTCCTTCCCTTCCTTCCTTCCTTCCTTCCTTTCTTCCTTCCTTCCTTCCTTCCTTCCTTCCTTCCTTCCTTCCTTCCTTCCTTCCTTCCTTCCTTCCTTCCTTCCTTCCTTCCTTCCTAGAGTTTCTCCTGAACCCCTGCAAAACCCCATCAGCCCACCCCTGTCTTTATCTCTTTTCCTTCCCTTCCCTTCCTTCCTTCCTTCCTTCCTTCCTTCCTTCCTTCCTTCCTTCCTTCCTTCCTTCCTTCCTTCCTTCCCTCCTCTTCCCCTTCCTCTTCCAGGTAAGTGCAGGGTATGCGCGGAGGCTACGAGAGGGCGAAAAATGGGCCTACCAGAAGTTCAGGAAGGCCGGAAACCGGCCCGTTTCTGGCCTCCAGAGCCTGGGGAGGCCGTTTTCGCCCTCCCGGAGGCTTGAGAAAAACCTCCGGAGCCTGGGGAGGGCAAAAACGCCCTTCTCCCGCCGTGGTGCAAGAGGCCGACTAGGCCACGCCTACCCCTGAGCTTGGGTAATGAAATGTCTACAAGAAAACAGCCAAGCTCAGAGAGCATCAAGGAGTCCCCCGTTCCCCGCTCCCCAAAATAAATTCGCTCATCCCTTTTTAAGAGCTCAGAAGATGCTTCTTCACATCCTTTTCTTCTTAGGACCTTCTTGTCCTTCTTGCTTTAAACTTGGAACAGACGGCCCTCTGGAGAAAAGGATGGGAGGTTTTGCGATCGGGTCCCTGCTTCTCCGCTTGAAGCATCAATCCATTTCGCACGGCAGCGGTTGGTTTGTTTTTGTTTTTGTTTTTTTTTAAATTTTAAAGAATGCTGTGAAACAAGACATTTGGGACAAGCACAGAACAGAACAACAGTCGTCGTCGTTGTTGTTGTTTTTTTTTCCTGCAAGGCTGCTGGGCGAAATCTATCATTGCAGATGCCTCCAGTCAGTGGCCTCCTGGTAGACTGATGGAAGCAGCGTCATTAGAGAGTTTGAGAAAAGCAGGAAAAGCAAATCGTGGGAAGGAGCCACGGGACATTTCAGCTGCTAGAAGTCCAATGAACGAAATGTGTGTGAGTGCGTGCGTGAGTGTGTTTTACATTTTTAAGGGGGAAAAAAAAGAACCAGGAAAGTTCTCTTCTCTTCTCTTCTCTTCTCTTCTCTTCTCTTCTCTTCTCTTCTCTTCTCTTCTCTTCTCTTCTCTTCTCTTCTCTTCTCTTCTCTTCTCTTCTCTTTCTTCCTCTCCTCTCCTCTCCTCTCCTCTCCTCTCCTCTCCTCTCCTCTCCTCTCTCCTTCTATCCTCCCCTCCCCTTCCATTCTGTAATCTTCCCTTCTCTCCCCTCTCCTCCCCCTCTCCCCCCTCCCCTCTATCCCTCCTCCCCTCCCTTTCCATTCTGTAATCTTCCCTTCCCTTCTCTCCTCCCCTTCCATTCTGAAATCTCCTCTCCTCTCTTCTCCTCTCTCCCTTCCCTCTATCCTCCTGTCCCCTTCCATTCTGTAATCTTCCCTTCCCTTCTCTCCCCTCCCTTCCCCTCCCCTCCCCCTCTCCCCTCCCCTCTATCCTCTCCTCCCCTCCCTTTCCATTCTGTAATCTTCCCTTCCCTTCTCTCCCCTCCCTTCCATTCTGAAATCTCCTCTCCTCTCCTCTCCTCTCCTCTCCTCTCCTCTCCTCTCCTCTCCTCTCCTCTCATTCCATTCCATTCCATTCCATTCCATTCCATTCCATTCCATTCTATTCTACTTCTGTTCTGTTCTGTTCTGTAATCTGTTCTGTTCTGTCCCGTCCCGTCCCATCCCACCCCATCCCACCCCACCCCACCCCACCCCATCCGTGTTTATTTTTGGGATTTCTATTACAATCATTGCATCTTTCCAGTCTCAAAATGATGCACACTTCCAACGATGTAGCAATTGCATTGCCAACAACTAATTGCATGGTCCCAGGACTTTACAGTGTGCACAGACACACACACACCCAGAAAAATTGGGAATATTTGCAGAGCCACCATTGATGCTCAGTCTTGAGCCATGCTAGAAAGATAATGCTGCAAGCTCACAGATCTCCCACCCCCACCCCACACCAATAAAGCTCAAGAACGGGCCCTTCTTAATGGCTGTTCCCCTATTTGGAAGGCCTTGATGGATGCCCTCCAGGCTCCCGTCCTTCGAGAATGCTTCAAGATTCCACAGGGCATGTAGGCACTTAAAGTGGTGAAGCTGACTCACGGGCCGGTTTTATTACCTGATTTATAGTTGGATTTCTCTTGGCTTTAGGTTGATATATTAGCCTCTCTCTTTCTGCTCTCCGCTCCCTTTTGCAGCCCTGCAAAACCGCCTGGATTTGTCAAAGTAGCCGATGTAAAAATGTTTGTATAAATAAATCATGTTGGCTGCCAGAAGCC
The DNA here is from genome assembly GCF_029531705.1 of Pantherophis guttatus. Next base: position 4,721,706 of record NW_026844101.1, read on the forward strand.
AAGGAGAGGCAATATAACAGGATAAGCGTCGGGCAGCGCTTTTCCTTGTGTGTTCATCCCGCTATTCGGGGGTGGGCTTCAAAAATTTTAGCAAGGGGTTCTCTGCCTCGTTGCTTGGTGGACGTGGCCATGGTGGGCGTGGCCTAGGCAGCCTCCTGCACCACGGCAGGGCAGGGGGCGTTTTAGCCCTCCCCAGGCTCCGGAGGCTTTCCTCTAGCCTCTGGGAGGGCTAAAATGGCCTCCCCAGGCTCCAGGGGCCCTCTGGAGGCCTGTTTCTGGCCTTCCTGGACTAGAAGCTCTCTAAGGTCCCTCCCAACTTGTTACTCTGTTATCTGTTCAACCAGGAGTGCTGCAAGACGTCCGCCCTACCATTAGCTCAAATCAACAGGAGGTAGCCGAGCTCAAACAACAGACACACTACCTGATTGATAGGCAGTGTCAGAAATTCCCAGCTGATCTATTTCTTGCCCCCGGGGCTCTGCAATCCTCATCAGGGGTTTAACAGAAGCATATTGACAAAAGTTAGATGTTCTGTCGGAGAGCTGCAAAAGTAGATTTACTTGGCCTTTGCCAGAGCAATGGATCTCGCTGGCCCATGGAAATAAATCTCCATTGATTTTTTTTCCCCTTTGAATTCTCTCCCCCTTCGTAGCCCTGAGGGTCTGTTGTTTGTCCAGCCCTCACAGCAAAACAAGAACGAGTAATTTATATATCATCCATGGGGTGTTATTACTAATGTGCCCCTTAGCTGGAATTCGCTTTGTTCAAGCTGCTGTTTCTAAAATACCTAATTTGGCTTCTCCGGTTCCTTCCCATCAAATTTGGGGCTTTGGAGAGAAACCGTCCCCAGCTACGGACCCCAAAGAACGCAGCACACACAAAGTCTGTACAAACCTTAGTTTACTAAATTAAATCAGTTTTTTCCCCCCGAACAAAGGCTGTTAATTAACTTTCTTAACAGCCGACAAGAATCCAAAGAATAAATAATCTTAATCTTACTACCCTCAAAACGAGGCTATAGAGCACTGCACACCAGAACAAGTAGACACAAGGACAGATTTTCCCCGAACGCCATCACTCTGCTCAACAAATAATTCCCTCAACACTGTCAAACTAGTTACTAAGTCTGCATTACTATTAATCTTCTCATCGTTCCCACCACCCATCTCCTCCCACTTACGACTGCATGACTGTAACTTTGTTGCTTGCATTTTTACGATTTATATTGACTGTTTCCTAATATGATTTGATTGCTTATTTGTACCCTATGACAATCATTAAGTGTTGTGCCTTGTGATTCTTGACGAATGTATCTTGTCTTTTTATGTACACTGCGAGCGTATGCACCAAAGACAAATTCCTTCTGTGTCCAATCACACTTGGCCAAGAAAGAATTCTATTCTATTCTATTCTATTCTATTCTATTCTATTCTATTCTATTCTATTCTATTCTATTCTATTCTATTCTATTCTATTCTATTCTATTCTCTATAGACATCGATCAAGGTGGCACAGTGGTTTGAGGGCAGCACTGCAGGCTACTTCAGCTGACTGCTAGCTGCAGTTCGGCAGTTCAAATCTCACTGGCTCAAGGTTGATTCAGCCTTCTATCCTTCCGAGGTCGGTAAAATGAGGACCCAGATTGCTGGGGGCAAGAGGCTGACTCTGTAAACTGCTTAGAATGGGCTGTAAAAGCACTATGAAGTCGAAGTGCTGTTGCTCTTTCTTTCTTTCTTTCTTTCTTTCTTTCTTTCTTTCTTTCTTTCTTTCTTTCTTTCTTTTATCTATCTATCTATCTATCTATCTATCTATCTATCTATCTATCTATCTATCTATCTATCTATCGTGTTTCCCCAAAATAAGACCCTGTCTTATATTTTTTTGAACCCTGAAATAAGTGCTTGGCCTTATTGCCATGCACTCAAAAGCCCGATTGGGCTTATTATCGGGGATGTCTTATTTTGGGGGAAACAGGGTATTTACCTAACTACCTACTCTATCTATCTATCTATCTATCTATCTATCTATCTATCTATCTATCTATCTATCTATCTATTTATTCATCTTCTATCTATCTATCTATCTATCTATCTATCTATCTATCTATTCATCTTCTATCTATCTATCTATCTATCTATCTATCTATCTATCTATCTATCTATCATTATAGAAAGACCTGGCATATCTTACAGAACCCGTCAGTCAAAGTCACTTGTGAAACAGGAATCCTTCTGATCTTGGGGACCTCACCGATCCATGGGAGAATCTCTGACAGTCAATGAGGTTGGCCTTCGTGGCCTTCACAAGGCAGCTGGTGGTGCGCCATTTTGAATCCCATCTTCCCACCATATTTCCCATTGGATGAATACGTTTTAGGAGTTGGAGCTGGCGCCATCTTCCTGAGATGTTTCTTGCTAGCCGATTTGGGGACGGCTGGCGGAAGGACGATACTTTGAGGTTCCACTGGCTCCACAGGATCTGAATTCGATCTAGATAAGCTGGAATAGAAACCATTCCTGGCTGTAATGGCATTCACGGCTCGGAACATTGCTTGGTTTCGCCCGGAGACATGAAGTGGGTGAAGAGTCGGGACTGACCTGGATTTGAACTTCTCTTCCTGGGAGATGGTGTCCCCCAGCTTCCCGCCTTCAGGAATCCTGAAAGGGCTTCCTTTCAGTTGGTCAAGGGTGTTCTCATCTAGTTCCTTCAGAGGACTCAGGTCCTGGAAAAAGTGATGGTCATTATAGGCATAGATAGTCTCCCGGAGGCTTTGTAGTTCCTCCATAACTTCTGTCTTCATGGTTTCAATGCTGGCCACCAGTTCTTCTTTCAGCTCTGCAAGGTCCCTTTGCAATGCCTTTTGGACGTCCATGGAGAGTCCGCTGCCATGACTGGTGGAGTCATCCACACACAATGGACAATCTGTACTTCGTCCTTCCAAACTCTCGTTGGTACTTCCAGGCAATGCTTTGTCGTCTTCTCCTCCGTGGACTAAGTTCCCCACCAACATCATCAGCTGACTGTCTGATGTGGGATCTTCTGCCTGTTCACGGATGGAAAATTGGGCTTGGAGATGGCTCCTCAGATCTGCCAACCTCTCTTGGTCCACCACACCATCACTTTCTGCGGTGCTGGGAATCTCTGGAGAGGCAGGGCTTTCTTCCTGGCCGACATCCTCCTCCTTCTGCTCTGCTTTTCCTAAAGAGGCAGACTCTTCCTTCTTCTTCTTGGCTTTCTTCTCCTTTTTCTGGACAGCGTGAAGGTCCCCCATGGTCTTCAGCCCCTCACTGGCTGCCTGAAGAAGCCGAACGTGATGCCAACTTTTGGAAGGTTCCGAAGACATCTTGCACTCTTCACACAAAGCAGCCGAAGGAGGCGAGAGAGAGAGAGAACGGGTGACTACCGTTTCTTGCAAGACTGGAGTGTTCGCTAGCAAATCAACAGATGATTGCCGAAGCTATTCCAGAGGGAAGATGGAAAGGGACTGAGGGATCAGCTAGAAAGCAAATGCTATAGCTACTGAGACACTCTGGACTCAAGTAGGTTGTATTTGAGGCAATCACTCCAGAGAACTCCCTATCTTAACCCTTAACCACAATTGTACTACTGGTTCAGCGGTGAAATCTGAACTGGTTTACTATCGGTTCGCTGCTTATGCGTACCATGCACCAAATGCCAAAAGGAGGCATGCGGGAAGCAGAACCTGGTGTGTGTGTGTCATCAGCTGTGGAGTGCAATCTTTTTTTTTTTTTTTACTTTTAAAAACATTGCTTTAAAATTTTTTTTTTTAAAAAAGGCCTTTATTTATTTATTTGTTTAAATTTCTATACCGCCCTTCTCCAATATAGGACTCAGGGCGGTGACGATCACGCTGCTCAGCTGGGATCGCCAGAGGCTTTTCCCCCGCTCCTTTTAAAAGCATTTTTTTCTACAACCTTACAACCTAAAAAAAATGCTTTTAAAAGGCTCTGACGATCCCAGCTGAGTTGCCCGATCGTCAGAGGCTTTTCAAAGCATTTTTTTATTCAACCTCTTCAGCCGAAGTTGTAGGGGCTCCAACACTGGAAGTTTTTAAAAAGATATCGGACAGCAATTTGTCCTGAATGGTATAGGACAGGGTGAAATCCAATTTTTTTTTACTACCGGTTCTGTTGGCGTGGCTTGATGGGCGTGGCTTGGTGGGCATGGCAGGGGAAGGATATTGCAAAATCTCCACTCCCACCCCACTCCAGGGGGAAGGATATTGCAAAATCCTCATTCCCACCCCACTCTGGGGCCTGCCAGAGGTGGTATTTGCCGGTTCTGCGAACTACTCAAAATTTCCGCTACTGGTTCTCCAGAACCTGTCAGAACCTGCTGGATTTCACCCCTGGTATAGGGTCTCCTGCTAAAAGAGAGGGTTGGACTGGAAGACCTTCAAAGTCCTTTCCAACTCTGTTATTTTGATGCTTGAATGGAATCTTATCTGAATTTTCCTCTTCCATCCATGAAGTCTTCTACATTGATAATCTTCTCTTTTATCTTGGAGCTAAGACAGTGTCCCATGCAAAAAGTCGACTTTCGCCCTAAGCCTTATTTCCACAGATAGGACATTTTGTACGAGTGATGGGGAAATCGTGGCCTTCCAGATGTTTAGCTCCCAGAATCCTTCAGATGCTGGTGGGACAAATGAATCTTGGCTACATAGTTCAGAGAATCCCTTGGAGGTTGTCTTGAGAAGTGATGAGATGTGGAAATTGTGGCCTTCCAGATGTTCAGCTCCCAGAAGCTGGTGGGACAAATGAGTCTTGGCTACATAGTTCAGAGAATCCCTTGGAGGTTGTCTTGAGAAGTGATGAGATGTGGAAATTGTGGCCTTCCAGATGTTCAGCTCCCAGAAGCTGGTGGGACAAATGAGTCTTGGCTACATAGTTCAGAGAATCCCTTGGAGGCTGTCTTGAGAAGTGATGAGACAGCCCAGTTGCTCACAGCATCCTCGTGCTGTTTACCACCTATTAAGCTAAAGTGATTTCATTAGAGAGAGATGTTTTAATTACAGAAAGGCTGAGATAGGGACGGCGAGTTGGGCCCTGGTTAATTAGCACCCTTGAGACCCAGAATTACTGGCAATGAAGTTTACGAAGTCTAACCTGTGACTCAGCAGAAGCACAAGCTTCGCTTAATTGCTGGCTCTTTCATTTGATTTATTTAGGGTTTTTTTTTGGAGATTCCGATCCCACCTTTGAATCCTCAAAATAACGGAGGCAACCTGAAGAAGGAACGCAAGTTCAGGTAGTCCTCCACTTATGGCCAGTATGTCTTTTGCTAAGCAAGGCAGCTGTTAAGCGATTCACGTCTGTTTTACCACCTTTTTTTGGGGAGGGGGGGTGTTAAACAAATTTCTGCAGTTTGTTAAATCGATCACGCCGAAAGGCTCTCCTCTATTTTCAGGACCTCTCCTCTTTTTCTACTTTGTAAGAAGAGAACCTGTTTCATCCAGGGCAGGGGTGAAATCCAGCTGGTTCTGACAGGTTCTGGAAAACCGGTAGCGGAAATTTTGAGGAGTTTGGAGAACCGGCAAATACCACCTCTGGCCGGCCCCAGAGTGGGGTGGGAATGGAGATTTTGCAATATCCTTCCCCCAGGAGTGGGGAGGGAATGGAGATTCCGCAGTATCCTTCCCCTGGAGTTGGGTGGGAATCAGTGGTTGCCCCTGGTTCAGACCGGTTTGCAAGAACTGGTAGTAAAACCGGCGGGAGGCTCCGTCCACCGCCGCGGATGTCATCATCGGTGATCTGCACGATCCCGTTGTGAACTGGTAGTAAAGGTAAGTAGAACTCACCCCTGGTGGGAATGGAGTTTTTACAGTATCCTTCCCCTGCCATACCCACAAAGCCACGCCCACCAAGCCATGCCACGCCCACAGAACCGGTAGTAAACCACTGCCCTAGACTAGGAATAGATGATGGCTGGTTACCATCAAAGAAAAGATACTGTAGTAGCTTGGGCTTGGCCGCAATCTATTGTTTTGTTAACATAGTGTCAGCACTTCAACCTGCTGACATAAGAAGGAGAAGAGGGGTCAGCTGGCAAGAGGACGCTTGACTTCTCACCTACTTATTTTCCCTGAAGATAATATCCCCTAGGAGATGAGATAGGAGGGGGGACATTCCTGGGAGCTGAAATAGTAGATATGGGGAGAGTGATTTGGAAGATGGCCAATGAGACGCAGAGAATTGGGGAATGGACAGGGAAGGTTTGGGGTCAGGAGGTCAGTGTTGGCTACGCCACAATCGGGGACAGATTGTCATGCTTAATAAAATGAAAGATTGCATCAAAGACTATTTGTTTGGAAACGCAATTCATTTTATTTGAGACGACATCGAAACCTGACACATAGGACATAAAATATAGTCCAGAGTAGAAAATTCATGTGCTGCATGAAATTATGGATTGCCCGGTCCATTAGCATCACAACGATGGGAATAAAAATAGAAAATGAGAACAAACAAGTAAAGAGAGAAGACTTTAAAAAAAAAAAAGGCACTCTTTTTTCATTTTTATGGATTAGCTGGCTCTTCCCCCCCAAAGTCAAAATAGATGTGTCTCCTTGGGGAAGGCATAAAGTATAAAGTTAATATTAAATCCCTCCTCGCATCTAACAAGAGATTCTCTCCTCTATATTTTACTGTTAATAAGCCTAATGTTTGAAGCACACCATGGGTGGATGGATGGCTGGATGGATGGAAGGAAGGAAGGAAGGAAGGAAGGAAGGAAGGAAGGAAGGAAGGAAGGAATGGGAAAAGAAAGAGCAAGAGTAATCACTTAAACTTATATACCGCTTCATGATGCTTTATAGCTCTCTCTCAGTGATTATAAATCAAGAGTTGCCCCCAACAATCTAGGTCCTCATTTTACCAACCTCGGAAGGATGGAAGGTTGAGCCAAGCTTGAGCCAGTTAGGATCGAACTCCTGGCAGTGGGCAGAGTTAGACTGCAATTCTGCATTTTAACCATTACGGACCACGGATGGATGAATGGATGGATGGAAGGAAGGAAGGAAGGAAGGAAGGAAGGAAGGAAGGAAGGAAGGGGAAAAGAAAGAGCAAGAGGAATAGCACTTAAACTTATATACCGCTTCATGATGCTTTACAGCCCTCTCTCGGTGATTGTAAATCAAGAGTCAGCCTCTTGCCCCCAACAATCCGGGTCCTCATTTTACCAACCTCGGAAGGATGGAAGGTTGAGCCATGCTTGAGCCAGTTAGGATCGAACTCCTGGCAGTGGGCAGAGTTAACCTGCAATTCTGCATTTTAACCACTACGGACCATGGATGGATGGATGGATGGATGGATGGATGGATGGAAGGAAGGAAGGAAGGAAGGAAGGAAGGAAGGAAGGAAGGAAGGAATGGGAAAGCACTTAGACTTATATACCGCTTCATGGTGCTTTACAGCCCTCTCTCAGTGATTGTAAATCAAGAGTCAGCCTCTTGTCCCCAACAATCCGGGTCCTCATTTTACCAACCTCGGAAGGATGGAAGGTTGAGCCATGCTTGAGCCAGTTAGGATCGAACTCCTGGCAGTAGGCAGAGTTAGCCTGCAATTCTGCATTTTAACCACTATGGACCATGGATGGATGGAAGGATGGATGGATGGATGGATGGATGGATGGATGGAAGGAAGGAAGGAAAGAAGGAAGGAAGGAAGGAAGGAAGGATGGAAGGAATGGGAAAAGGAAGAGCAAGAATAATAGCACTTAGATTTATATACCGCTTCATGATGCTTTACAGCTCTCTCTCGGTGATTATAAATCAAGAGTCAGCCTCTTGTCCCCAACAATCCGGGTCCTCATTTTACCAACCTCGGAAGGATGGAAGGCTGAGTCAACCTTGAGCCGGTCAGGATCGAACTGCTGGTGTGTGGGCAGAGTTAGCTGTAAATACCTGCCGCTTGCCAAGCACCCAATTTTTTGATCCTGTAGAGATACTTCAACAGCCGCTAAGTGTGAAAAGCGGCCATAAGCAGTGGTGGGATTCAGCCAGTTCGGGAGAACCGGTTGTTAATTTTCTGAGCCGTTTGGCAAACTGGTTGTTGGAAGAAATCCTTAGGGCAGAGAACTGGTCGCTAAACGGATGATCGTAAGTCGAGGCCAACCTGTAATTCACCTGCCTCTTCTTCTTTTCCATCTGGATGAAAGCTGGCTTATAAAGTCTGGGGCGCCAATTTTTTAATGGCTGTTCTCCGTTCTTGACTTCTTCTGCAAGGGAAGGGAAAGGAAGGGAGGGTTGGAGGAACTGAGATGACTGGTTGTGCCTGGTTTGGACTCAGCTGAGGTTCAAGCTGAGTGGGCAAGTAATTGAGGACCTCTTGTTCCACTGTAAATTAATGTTAATTCTCTCCTGTCTTCACCTGACACATATTCCCCGCGGGTGATATAAACCAAGGTGCTTAAACGCCTACTTGGCTCTCTTGAGCTTTTTCTGCAGTAAAATGTCACCCTGGTTACCTTTACACTGAGGGAGCTCCCAACAGACATTAAGAAGAAGAAGAATATTATTATGATTACTTTTTTTTAGACTAAACCCAACTTTCTCTAGCCCTTCATCCTATTTCTCCTAACAGCCCTCCAAAGCTTGCAACAATCACCTTCTTCCATGCATGGGGAACTTAAGGAGACCTCACTCCAGGATCCGCCTGGAGAAGTTGACGTTTCTTTGTCCCGCTGGATTTTCAGTGAGGTTGGGTGTTTAGGAGTAAAGCAGCCCCCCCACGTGAGCCCCGTTTCGGCCGGCTGTAGGAGGCCATCCAGGCCGAAAATGGGAGCACGTCGGGGGATCAGATATAAATGGGGCCGCGCAGGCCAGATTTAAGCATCTTGCGGGCCAGGTCCGGATCCGGCCCATGCAGTGGTGAAATCTAAAATTTGTTACTACCGGTTCTGTGGGCGTGGTTTGGTGGGGGGGGAGGTTAATTATACTGGGTGGGCGTGGCCAATTTTTTTTTTTTTTTACTTTCAAAACCATTTTTTCCTACAACCTCTTCGGCGAAGAGGTTGCAGAAAAAAATGCTTTCAAAAGCCTCTGACGATCCCAGCTGAGTTGCCTGATCGGCAGAGGGTTTTTTTTTCTTTTTCTTTTAAATGCCTCTGACGATCAGGCAACTCAGCTTGGATCGTCAGAGGCATTTAAAAGAAAAAAAATGGTTTTTTTTTTCCTTTGAAAAGCCTTTGAGGATCCCAGCTGAGCTGCGCGATCATCAAAGGCTTTTTTTTTTTTTTTACTTTTAAGAGCGTTTTTTCGCCCAAAGAGGTTGTAGAAAAAAATGCTTTTAAAAAAAAAAAAGCCTCTGATGATTGTGCGGCTTAGCTGGGCATGGGGTGGGGGGTAGGGATTTTTGCTACCGGTTCTCCGAACCACCCGCCTCCATCGCTACTGGATCGGGCGATCCAGTCTGAACCGGGAGCATTTCATCCCTGGGTCTATGGGCCTTGAGTTTGATACGCCTGCTGTAAGAGGTTGTACCCTTCGCCCCATCTCAGTTTAAGGGGAACCCCCCCTCCTCATTTTAAGGAGAAAAAAAAACTACTGTTAGTTCCCGGTTCTCCCTTTCCAAGTACTTGATTAATTAAGAGCCTTGGTAGTACAGGGGTTTAAGGCACCCTGTTATTAAGCTGGTTATTAAGACCAGCTGCCTGCAATTAGTGCAGGGTTCGAATCTCGCCAAGGCTCAAGGTTGACTCAGCCTTCCATCCTTTCTAAGGTAGGTAAAATGAGGACCCAGATTGTGGGGGCAATAAGCTGACTTTGTATAAATATACAAAAGAATGAAGGCTATTGCTTAACGCATTGTAAGCCGCCCTGAGTCTCCGGAGAAGGGCGGCATATAAATCAAATTAAAAAAAAAAAAAATTGGTTTCACACACACCCGCCCCCATCCTTTTCATAGGTTCTGGACCAAGCGTATATTCCCTCAGGCTTGAGGGCTAGGAATTAGCCAGCCGTCAAATTAGCACGAAGTCTGACTTAACTGCCGTGGGTGGAATTGAAAACCAAAAAAGACCCCCAAAAGAAGCGATTTTCACGGCTGACCTTTCTTAAATGATCCTGTTAGGACAGCTAATAGCTACTCCGACATTCCACTCAGGTTAATTGTTCAGGTTGAGAAAGGGCTTATTACACCCAGGGCCACAAAGGGCAATGTTGGAGGAGGAGGAGGAGAAGAGGAGGAGAGAGAAGAAGGAGGAGGAGGAGGAGGAGGAGGAGGAGGAGGAGGAGGAGAGGAGGAGGAGGAGAGAAGAAAAGAAGAAGAAGAAGAAGAAGAAGAAGAAGAAGAAGAAGAAGAAGAAGAAGAAGAAGAAAAAGAAGAAGAGGAAGGGGAATGAGGAGGAGAGGAAGGAGGAGGAGGAGGAGAAGAAGAGGAGAGGAGGAGGAGGAGGAAGAGGAGGAGAAGAGGAGGAGGAGGAAAAGGAGGAGGAGGAGGAAAAGGAGGAGGAGGAGGAGGAGGAGGAGGGCACGGTGGCTTTTAAGGTCTAAGCCATTAAGCTTTTTCTAACGTCCATCCTCCCTCCGTGACTGAGCAGAGAGACTCCAAAAATCTAGCTGAATCTTGTACCCGTTTTAGGTCAGGCGATACAACTCGAGCTTAATCACCCCAAATAGCCAGGCATTGTAAGTGCAAAAATGGCAAAGAGTTTTTCCCTTTGCAAAAAAAAGAAAAGAAAAAAGAAAAAAAGAATTCCAAGCTTTTGTAGAAATTTGGCTTCCTAATGGTCAATGTCATTTAAAAAAAAAAAAAAAACACACACTCTCCTGAGCTGGAAAATCTTGCAGCTGCAGCCGGTGCTCTGGCTTCCTGCTGTGGGGCCTGAGAAAGACACAAGCAAACTGTTCTTCCAGAAAGAGAGAGAGAGAGAGAGAGAGAGAGAGAGAGAGAGAGAGAGAGAGGAGAGAGAGAGAGTTGGGGTGGAAAGAGAAAGGAGAGACAGAGAGAGGGATGAGAGAAAGGTAGGTATGAAGGAAGGAAGGAGGGAAGGGAGAGAAAGGGACAGAGAGAGGGAGAGAGAGAGAGAGGGAGGGAGGATGGGAGAGAAAGGGAGAGACAGAGAGAGGGAGGGTGGAAGAGATAAAGGTAGGTATGAAGGAAGGAAGGAGGGAGGGAAGGGAGAGAAAGGGAGAGAGGGAGAGGGAGAGAGAGGGGAGAAAGAGATGGAGAAAAATAGAGAGGAAGGAAGGATGGGAGAGAAAGAGAGAGAAAGAGAAAATGCAAGAGAGAGAGACAGAGAGAGGGTGGGAAGAAGGGGGAAGGTAGGTAGGAAGGAGGGAGGGAAGGGAGAGGAAGGGAGAGAGGAAGAGGGAGAGGAAGAGGGAGAAGGGGAGGGAGAAGGAGGGGGAGAGGTAGAGAAGGAAAGAGACAGAAGGGGAGAAAAAGAGAGAGAGAGGGAGGGAGGAAGAAAGGATGAGAGAAAAAGGGAGAGAGGAAGGGAAGGAGAGAAAGAGATTGAAAGAGAAAAAGCAAGAGAGAGAGAGGGAGGAAGAGAGAAAGGTAGGTAGGTAGGTAGGTATGAAGGAGGGAAGAGAAAAGGAGAGAAGGAGAGGGAGAGGGAGAAGGAGAGAGGGAAAGAGAAGGGGAGAAAAAGGGAGAGAGGAAGGGAAGAAGGAAGGACGAGAGAAAAGGATTGAAAGAGAGAAAAAGCAAGAGAGGGACAGAGAGAGGGAGGGAGGAAGGAAGGGAGAAAGGGAGGTAGGAAGGAAGGAGGGAGGGAGGGAAGGGTTAGAGGGAGAGGAAGAGAGAGAGAGAGATGCTGTTAGGTTTGGAGGGCCAATTTCTTTGCAAAGCACAACTGTTTGGTGAGGGATTAGAGTTCCACCTGGCGATGAGCTGAAGAAACAACAGATTGATCATCTTTAAAAAAAAATTTTTTTACGGAACTTCTCCAATAGAAGAGACTATTTGCAGCACAGGGTTGAATGGTGGAAGTGTCCTTGGTGCCCTCTGGGCATCTGGGTTGTCTTGCAGATGTTTCAACCTAATCAAAGAACCACCAAGGACACTCCCACCAAGATGCCAGGGCAAGCCTACCAGAAGTACCAGAAGTCCAGAAATGGGCCCGTTTCCGGCCTCCAGTTGTTACAAACGGTGAATCCCACCACTGCTCATAAGGTTGACAAAACCAGCATGTTCTTGATTCGCACTTTCTGAAAAGGCAACGTTCTTAGGATAATAAAAGCAGAGAAATGAGCAACCAAGTTCCTATTTCACACTCTGCAGAAGTAGAACCATATGCTCCTCGCCGTGTTGTTGAAACGCGAGCTTTCCTCCTTCTCTCTGCTCCCGTTGGAAGTTTTCATACTTTGGAGATGCGTGGAGGGGATCCGACATCACGCCGGTGGCTTCCCACCTCTCCAAGCTCTCTCGAAAGCCTCAGGAACGCCATTTAAATATCACTTCATAAATTTACAGTATTAATGAACAGCTCTTGGTGGGAGTGAGAGTGAGCGTGCCAAGGGGAGAGCAGCTGAGAAATCCGTAATGAGTTCCCGAGGGAGACACATTTTCTAAATCTTTTTTTATTTTTATGCCGGCCTGTGAGAGAACTAGATGGTGGAATAAATGAACTACCCAATTCCTTTAGAGCAGGGGTTTCAAACTCAATTTCTAGATTAGGAAATTTGGGGGGAAGATAAAAAAATGGCTGGAAGAGATAACTGGGTGGAAGATAGAAAGAAAATCAGAACTATTTCTCCTCGGTATTTTAAAAGGAAAATGGGAAAAAAATTACAATACATCATATTACCATGTTTCCCCGAAAATAAGACCCTGTCTTATATATTTTTTTGAACCCTGAAATAAGCGCTTGGCCTTATTGCCATGCGCTCAAAAAGCCCGATTGGGCTTATTATCAGGGGATGTCTTATTTTGGAGGAAACAGGATATCTATCTATCTATCTATCTATCTATCTATCTATCTATCTATCTATCTACCGTGTTTCCCCGAAAATAAGACCCTGTCTTATATATTTTTTTGAACCCTGAAATAAGTGCTTGGCTTTATTGCCATGCGCTCATAAACTAGATTGGGCTTATTATCAGGGGATGTCTTATTTAGGGGGAAATACATATACTAACTGCGTGTAGAATTACCATAGTACAACCGGATATCCCACCTCTACCCCCCCCCCAGACCAAATTATAATTTTAAAAATTTACGACTGCGCAGAAATGGACAAATTATCTATGGAAATTAAGGAAAGGGAAGACACCGAGTACTATTTAATTTGTAACAGATGGTATTCCTGGCTGGAGAGTAAATCTAAAATGTAAGCGATGTGTTTGTTACGAAACTGAATTGTGAATAGAAGTTATTGTAACTTAGATAAGGATGTAAGTTAAGATAGCGATAGATAGAAGTAGAATTTGTGTGTGGAAGTTAATTGTGTGTCTATATTTTTCTTGACTGTACACCGCCTTGAGTCCTACGGGAGAAAGGCGGTATAGAAATATAATAAATAAATAAATAAATAAATAAATAAATAAATAAATAAATAAATAAATAAATAAATAAATAAGGATCGAGATACCAATGTAGAAAAGCTGTTACTAGTACTTAAGTTTTGATGTGTTTGCTTTTGTTTGTTTTATAGTTTTTTATTTTTTGCTCTTTTCTATTTTTTGCACTGCGTATTTTAATGTTTGAAAATTTAATAAATATTTTTTTAAAAAAAGAAACAAAGAGAAAGATGATAGAGAGAGGGGGGGTAGAGGTAGATAAATGACAGACAGACTTCATCAAGGCCCCTATGAGATTTTATTACAAAATCTCTATTCTGTGGATCAAACTCTCTCTTATTATTAGCTACTTTAATCATTGGTTCTTCCTGTCCAAGAATCTCCATTTCATGCCCCACGTTAAGAGGCAGTTAGGATAAAGAATAAAGAACTGTCTTCTGGATCATCTCAAATGATCTGCAAATTAACCTCAGATTCCTCTTTTATTTTAATTCCGCATTCTATCTATTGCTCTCCGGGGTATCCTAAAACTTGCCCTTCGTTTTCTCGGAAGTGTCTCGAGGATAACATAAACTTTAATTCAAATGCTTGATAAGTTTCTGCTTTGATGGAGCCCGAGAAATCCTTACTAATTATTGATTAAAAGGATTGCTCAGCAGTGGGTTTTTTTTTTCTTTAATGGCAATTTCACAGATGAGTAATCAATGAATAATGCACCAGCTATTCCCACGTTGTCGGCTTGCTTTCGATTGACAGAATTAATTGAAGAGGAATCAGTGGGAATATGTGATTTCGCGAGCCTGGAGCGTTTCCAAATAAAATGAAGCAAGCTATTGATGGAGAGACGCACATAAATGCGTCTCTCCGGAGCTCTCCAGAGCCTTGGTAGTACAGTGGTTTAAAGCACCCTGTTATTATAACCAGCTGCCTGCAATTACTGCAGGTTCGAATCTCGCCAGGCTCAAGGTTGATTCAGCCTTCCATCCTTTCTAAGGTAGGTAAATTGAGGACTCAGTTTGTGGGGGCAATAAGCTGACTTTGTATAAATATATAAAAGGATGAAGGCTATTTCTTAGCGCATTGTAAGCCGCCCTGAGTCTCCGGAGAAGGGCGGCATATAAATCAAATAAAATAAAATAAAATAAAATAAATAAATGCATTTGGACACGCAAATAGATACTCTCTGTTCATAAAGATAACAAAATAACAGACTGTCGGAGTTGGAAGGGACCTTGGAGGTCTTCTAGTCCAACCCTCTGCTCAGAGCCTTGGTAGTACAGTGATCTAAAGCATCCTGTTATTAACACAGCTGCCTGCAATTACTGCAGGTTCAAATCTCCCAGGCTCAAGGTTGACTCAGCCTTCCATCCTTTCTAAGGTAGGTGAAATGAGGACCCAGTTTGTGGGGGCAATAAACTGACTTTGTATAAATATACAAAAGGATGAAGGCTATTGCTTAACGCATTGTAAGCTGCCCTGAGTCTCCGGAGAAGGGCGGCATATAAATCAAATTAAAAAAAATTAAAATAAATAAATAAATGCATTTGGACACGCAAATAGATACTCTCCGTTCATAAAGATAACAAAATAACAGACTGTCGGAGTTGGAAGGGACCTTGGAGGTCTTCTAGTCCAACCCCCTGCTCAGAGCCTTGGTAGTACAGTGGTCTAAAGCACCCTGTTATTAACACCAGCTGCCTGCAATTACTGCAGGTTCGAATCTCGCCAGGCTCAAGGTTGACTCCTTGAGGGGGGCATTGCATTATGGGTGTGGGCACGCATGCGCACTTTCGGCACCCGAGGGAAAAAAGGTTTGCCATCACTGCCCTATAGCATTTCAGACTGGTGGCTGATGCCGTTTTGATTTTCAGTTGAGAGGTTTTTAGTTTCCCGATCGGGGGCTTTTGCTAGGACCCTCCATTGCCTACAGCATCCTCCGGGACATAAATATTTATAAAAAGAACATATAGTTCTCTACCTCTCTGTTGTGAAATTAGATTTCCCCCCCCCCCCAATTATTTTCACCATCCCTTCCCACCTTGAACATTTTGGATAAGCAGTCACTTCTCTGCTGATTCACGAGACCCCCTTTTTAATTATGCTTTAAAACCCTTTTCCCCTTCATGCTTTCATTCTAGCTTTCTTGCGGGGGCCACTTCCGAAAACGCCGTGAAAGTTTGATGCGGCAGGCTGCTCCCCAATTAACTTTTACATTCATTAATGCATTATTCATCAGAATTCCTCCCGAAATTTTATGTCTTTGGCCTTTGCAAGCTTACAGATCAATAACCGTCGCAAATCCCATTAAAATCTCCCGGACACAGTTTGACAAAATGAAAAGATCGAAAAGGATCGTAAATAAGTTTTTGAGGTCGTAACTTCCAACGGTCGCAGAGAAACTGGTCGTATGTCGAGAACCACCGAGGAAGAAGGAGATGTAGCTCAATATTAAAACACCATTTTGCAAGGGAACGGTCCTGGGTTCAAGGTCATCCAGCTTTGGGCTAGGAAAAATCTTCCTTCCATTTCTTAAGAAATACCGTTTACCAATTTGTCGCTATAAAATATGTTTAAACCACCCCAAGGACATTCTAGAAAAATTCTAAAGGAAAGGAAAGCAAAGGAAAATTAATTTTAACCTAGAATTAAACCTAGATTGCTTTGGAGTTAAAATATTTATTTGTTTACTATTTATTAGCAATGGATAGTGTTTAATGAGTCCCAACCCTCAAACATGTTGGCTGGATGCAGAAAACATGAACAATTACTTTCAAGGTAAAGTTTTAACACGTTAAATTACATATACTGGCCGTATAAATTTGGACAGGTTTAGATAAGTTAGAAATCCTTGGGAATTCTTATTACCTTGAGTGACAATATTTATCATTTTGATTATGTTGGTTAGTCTCTAATGCCTCTCAAATATTAAGTGCCAAAGCCATATATCACTTTCTGGAAATTTAGTTTGAAGTTTGTAGAGGAATGGTTCTTCCTTTTCTTTTTTGTGCATTTGAATTTATTTATATAAAGTTTACATTTGGTAAATCCTTAACTTAGTTTCTTTCTTTCTTTCTTTCTTTCTTTCTTTCTTTCTTTCTTTCTTTCTTTCTTTCTTTCTTTCTTTCTTTTCTTTCCCCCTTTCTTTCTTTTCTCCTTCCTTCCTTCCTTCCTTCCTTCCTTCCTTCCTTCCTTCCTTTCTCTTTCTTATTTTCTTTCTTTCTTTCTTTTTTCTTTCTTATTTCCTTCCTTTCTTTCTTCCTTTCTTATCTTTCTTTCTTTTTTCTTCCTTCCTTCCTTCCCTCCCTTCCTTTCTCTTTCTTATTCTCTTTCTTTCTTTTTTCTTTCCTTCCTTCCTTCTCCATCCTTTCTTTCTTTCTTCCTTCCTTCCTTCCTTTCTTTTCCCTTCCTTCCTTTCTCTTTCTTATTCTCTTTCTTTCTTTTTTCTTTTTTATTTCTTTCCTTCCATCCTTATCCTTCCTTCCTTCCTTTCTTTCTTTCTTTCTTTCTCCCCCTTTCTTTCTTTTCTCCTTCCTTCCTTCCTTCCTTCCATCCTTCCTTCCTTCCTTCCTTCCTTCCTTTCTCTTTCTTATTTTCTTTCTTTCTTTCTTTTTTCTTTCTTATTTCCTTCCTTTCTTCCTTTCTTATCTTTCTTTCTTTTTCTTCCTTCCTTCCTTCCCTCCCTTCCTTTCTCTTTCTTATTCTCTTTCTTTCTTTTTCTTCCTTCCTTCTCCATCCTTTCTTTCTTCCTTCCTTCCTTCCTTTCTTTTCCCTTCCTTCCTTTCTCTTTCTTATTCTCTTTCTTTCTTTTTCCTTTTTTATTTCTTTCCTTCCATCCTTATCCTTCCTTCCTTCCTTCCTTCCTTCCTTCCTTCCTTCCTTCCTTCCTTCCCTTCCTTCCCTTCCTTCCTTCCTTCCTTCCTTCCTTCCTTCCTTCCTTCCTTCATCTTTCTCTCCCCTCCCTCCTTCAATCCCTCCCTCCCACTAAAAATTAAGTACACTATTCACATTTAAAATCAGGAAATGCCCTTAAGATGGCAGCACAACCTCACAATTGCAGCCTGGGACAATCCTTTTGCAAGGCTAACAATAGCATCGGCAATCAGCAGGGGGCCAGAGGTGAACACAGACAGAAAATCCACCTAGTTAATTCACAGCTTGTGTGAAGAACGAAAGGCTTAATCGAAAACTTTGTGGTTTCTCAATTTTTTGCATGACTGATTATAACCGAACAGAGAGAGAAAGTGAATTTTTTTTAAAAGTACCAACAAAGAGATGAACACAACTTAACACTCTCACTAGTGTTGGGTTGTTCCTCAAGACTGCGTTATTATCACTATTTATTACATTTATAGGCTATTATAGTTTCTATAGAAAGAAAGAAAGAAAAAGAGGAAAAAAGGGAAAGAGGAAGGCAGGAATCGAGAGAGAGAGAGAGAGAGGAAGAGAAAGAGAAAGGGAGACAAAGAAAGGAGAGAGAGGGGGAGGGAGGGGGAGGTAGAGAGAGAGAAAGAAAGTGTGAGAAAGACTGAAAGAGAGAGGGAGAGAAGGAAAGACAGAAAGGAGAAAGGGATAGAGAAAGAAAGAAAGAAAGAAAGAAAAAGAAAGAAAGAAAGATGAAAAAAGAGAAAGAGGAAGGCAGGAATCAAGAGAGAGAGAGGAAGGGAGCGACAGAAAAGAGAGAGAGGGGAGGGAGAGAGAGAGAGCGAAAGAAAGAAAGTGTGAGAGAGACTGAAAGAGAGAGGGAGAGAGGGAAAGAGAAAGGAGAAAGGGATAGAGAAAGAAAGAAAGAAAAAGATGAAAAAAGAGAAAAAGAAGGACAGGAATCAAGAGAGAGAGAGGAAGAGACAGAGAAAGGGAGAGAAAGAAAGGAGAGAGAGGGGAGGGAGGGGGAGGGAGAGAGAGAGAGAAAGAAAGAAAGTGTGAGAGAGACTGAAAGAGAGAGGGAAAGAGAAAGGAGAAAAGGATAGAGAAAGAAAGAAAAAGAGGAAAAAAGAAAGAGGAAGGCAGGAATCAAGAGAGAGAGAGGAAGGGAGCGACAGAAAAGAGAGAGAGGGGAGGGAGGGAGAGAGAGAGAAAGAAAGAAAGTGTGAGAGAGACTGAAAGAGAGAGGGAGAGAGGGAAAGAGAGAAAGGAGAAAGGGATAGAGAAAGAAAGAAAGAAAAAGATGAAAAAAGAGAAAAAGAAGGACAGGAATCAAGAGAGAGAGAGGAAGAGACAGAGAAAGGGAGAGAAAGAAAGGAGAGAAGGGGGAGGGAGGGGGAGGTAGAGAGAGAGAGAAAGAAAGTGTGAGAGAGACTGAAAGAGAGAGGGAGAGAGGGAAAGAGAGAAAGGAGAAAGGGATAGAGAAAGAAAGAAAGAAAAAGAGGAAAAAAGAAAGAGGAAGGCAGGAATCAAGAGAGAGAGAGGAAGAGACAGAGAAAGGGAGAGAAAGAAAGGAGAGAAGGGGGAGGGAGGGGGAGGTAGAGAGAGAGAGAAAGAAAGTGTGAGAGAGACTGAAAGAGAGAGGGAGAGAGGGAAAGAGAGAAAGGAGAAAAGGATAGAGAAAAAGAAAGAAAAAGAGGAAAAAAGAAAGAGGAAGGCAGGAATCAAGAGAGAGAGAGGAAGAGACAGAGAAAGGGAGTGAAAGAAAGAAGAGAGAGGGGAGGGAGGGGGAGGGAGAGAAAGAGAGAGAATTCAAGAAAAAAGAATATGGAGAAGTCATGTTATGAGATACCCACACATGTAGGGTGTTACATGCATGTATTCATTTTATCTTCATCCATCTATCTTGCACTAAGCGTATAGGGGCTTTGGAATGGAATGGACAGTTCAGAAATGGATTTTAATTGGGGAAGTGAAGAATTTTAGGGATGTCCCCAAGGTGCCCTTTTCAAGAGGCGGCTGGACTTTCTGGTTTTTCTTTGAAGACGTTTCGCTTCTCATCCAAGAAGCTTCTTCAGCTCAGAAGAAGCTTCGTGGATGAGAAGCGAAACGTCTTCAAAGAAAAACCAGAAAGTCCAGCCGCCTCTTGAAAAAAATGCAACCATGAGCTGGATGACTGAGAATCTCCATAGATATTTAGAGATGTCCTTCTGTAATTTTATACCACAGGAGACTGAAGGTATGAATATTCTCTGTAATGGTAAAAGGTCTGATGCTTAAACAGGGGGTTGGACGACAAGACTTCCAACTCTTTCCACCCTGTTATTCTATGTTCTCAGGGACATCAATAAATGAAGCTCATAGACTGAATAATCGAGTTGGAAGGGACCTTGGAGGTCTTCTAGTCCAACCCCTTGTTCAGGCAGGACGTCGAAGCGTGAATCAGCTTCGATACTCCCCCCTGGGGTAATTGCACTTGATTAGAGGTGGATGGATCTTGTTTTTCCATGCTGTATACTTTAAAGAAAGAAAACCCGAAATATATTCTAAGAAACATTTTATTATAAAGAAATAAAACATACTTGCTAACTACATCGTTACCTTTGGAGCAGGGGTTACCAATCTTTCGGACCCCACTAAATTCATAAAATTTTAAATCCCGCGGACCACTAATACGATCTGCCTAATGAGCGGCTGGGTGGGCGTGGCTAGGTGGTCATGTGACTGGGTGGGAGTGACCAACTCCATGTCACTCACATCGAGGGGCCCCTCGCCGGCCTCTACTCACACCTCCCCTGCCGGCCACTCCTCGCCTGCCCACCCGGGCTCCTTAGGGCCCCAACGGGAAGCAGTTGTTGGAGCTAAGCAGCCACCACGAGAAAGAGTTGGCAAAAGAGCTCGGTTCAAATTGGATCTGACCGAGAAAGAGGCTCAGCAGAAGCACCTCACTGAGGACTAGGAGCATAGGCTTTCCAAGCAGAGGGAAGACCTGCAGGAGTGCAAGGCCAGGTACCGGCGCCTGGAGGCTCAGCGGGCTGAGATGGTCAGCCAGTTCCAGGCCATGATGCAGTCCCACTGGAACGAGGCCCTCCGGTTCTTCGCCATCAGCGGCTCTTCCCTCCAGCCTTCGCCCAAAGCCCCACACCAGGAGGCTGAAACAGACCCCAAGTCGGAATTTCTGCCCCCCTCCAACCCGCACAAAAAGACCCCAAAGGGGGAGACTCTCTGCAGCAACACAAATATTCATTGCACGTATCCGTCCCAGGGGCCGTAGTTTGAGGACCCCCGATTTAGTGCAATATAAAAAAATGCAAATAATTTTTCTGCGGCCCACCAAAATTTTCTCACGGACCACCAGTTGGTGACCGCTGCTTTGGAGAACAGCACTCAGTAGTAGTTACAAGGGCTGTAGGACCAGAAATGTGATTGCTGTAAATGGGACTAAGAGGACCACATTAGATTGAGTCAACTGTCCAGTTTAATTAAACTAACTTAATTAAAATTTATTCTTCATTTAATTTATTTTCAGATATGCCCTTCTGACCCTCAATGACTCTGGGGGGCTCGGAACAAATCAAACCGAGAAATTACAATACAATCAATAGAACTTTAAAAAATCAAGAAAAAACACCGTAAAGATTGATCTGTTTTAAACTTTTCTTGACTTTCTTTCTTTTCTTTTTTTAAATTTGTAATTTTATTATAACACATATATGACATTTACACAACATACAACATATAAGTATCTTTTATGTTACTCCTTCTTCTTCCCCTCATTTTCCTTCCCCCCCGTTTTTTTCCTCCCCCCTATAGAGATCTATATATTTCAATTATATCTTTAATATTATACATTTCTACATTCATGTTATATACATTTTTGTTCCACTCCATACATTTGTTGTATATATATATATTGTACTTCTAATCTTCTCTCCTTATACATTGTTCATTATTTCTAGTCTTGAGCCAATTATACCATTTATTCCATATTCTACAACAATCTGTCTCTTCTTTTTCCTTAATTTCTTTTGTTAATCTGTCCATCTCAGCACATTCTAAAATCTTATCTATCAGTTCTTCCTCAGTTGGAGTTCTTTCCTGTTTCCAATTTTTTGCACATGTTATTCATGCTGCTGTTAAGATGTGTAGCATCCAATATTTTATTTCTTTGTAAAAAAATGGTTTTGTAAAAATTCATAACAAGAATGTTACTGGCTTCCTTTCTATTTGCTGTTCTGTTATTTGTTCTATCCACTTCTTAATATTTGATCAATTTTTTTTTGTTGCTGCCGGACACTTCCACCATAGATGATAATATGTTCCTTGGGATTTCTTACATTTCCAACATGTTCCACTATTGTTCGGGTGTATCTTTGCAAGTCTTGTCGGTGACAGATGCCATCTGTAAAACATCTTCAGCTGATTTTCCTTCTATGCCGCCGACTTTTCTTGATTTTCAAAGGACTGCTGTAATGTGACATAATCAACCCCAGAGGGACCTCGTGAGCTTTTCACGTCTCCTGAATGATACCAAGAGCACAAATCTTGATGGTTATTTTAGGTCTCTGGGTAGACATGAGATAAATCCATTAATATTATGGGACAACCACTTCCAAAAGTTGTGCCTGCTGGGGAGGAGTGCCTGCCCACCCTGTGGACAATCCCTGCTCACAATCAAGAAGGGATGAATTCCTAAGAGGGGCCTATCGAACAAACATGCCCTGTTTTAATCTTTATTTTCTTGGTTTTTTTTATTGTGGATCTAGATCACGTTGGTCTTGATAAGGTAAATCTGGTCTCGGTTGCTGTGCTGTCTGTCTGTCTGTTTGTGTGCCTGCCTATCTATTTATCATCCATCTATCATCTCTCTCTCTCTCTCATCCAACTATCTATCTATTCATCTATCTGTCTATCTATCTATCTATCTATCTATCTATCTATCTATCTATCTATCAATCTATCTATCATCAGCTATCAGCTATCTATCATCTATCTACCTACCTACCTATCTATTCATCTATCATCTATCTATCTATCTATCTATCTATCTATCTATCTATCTATCTAT
Organism: Pantherophis guttatus; assembly: GCF_029531705.1. Next base: position 4,744,122 of record NW_026844101.1, read on the forward strand.
CTATCTATCTATCTATCAATCTATCTATCTATCAGCTATCTCAGCTACCTACCTACCTACCTACCTACCTACCTACCTACCTACCTATCTATCTATCTATCTATCTATCTATCAGCTAGCTACCTACCTATCTACCTATCTATCTATCTATCTATCTATCTATCTATCTATCTATCTATCTATCTATCTTCATCTATTATCTATCTATTATCTATTTATCTGTCTATCTATTTATCTATCTATCTATCTATCTATCTATCTATCTATCTATCTATCTATCTATCTATCTATCTATCTATCTATCAGCTATGTCAGCTATCTACCTACCTACCTACCTACCTACCTACCTACCTACCTACCTACCTACCTACCTATCTATTCATCTCTCTCTCTCTATTCATCTATCTATCATCTATCTATATTCATCTATCTATTATCTATCTATCTATCTATCTATCTATCTATCTATCTATCTATCTATCTATCTATCATCTATCTATCATCGATCAATCTATCATCTCTCCCTCTCTCTCCTATGTACTCCCCCCTCTCTCTCCCTTCTTATTTAATCTAATTTTCTATCCTTATATTCTATTTATATGTTCTTATTCTTATGTCTATCAATCTTATAGGTTTTTAAATAAGTATTTCTTAACTCTTTAACTCTTCCCCTTCTTCCCAATTCTTCAGTTTTTGTCACCAATCTCACCCTATCCTATCCTATCCTATCCTATCCTATCCTATCCTATCCTATCCTATCCTATCCTATCCTATCCTATCCTATCCTATCCTATCCTATCCTATCCTATCCTATCCTATCCTCACAGATTTCAAATCAAAGAATTATTTTATCCAGACCAAGCGAACTATCATCCAGTGGATATGATTTTGTGTTTAAGATTCTCAGGGCGTAATGGACCTCCAAATTCAAGCAGTAATATTCAGGAAGAGACATTCCTGAAGATATATTTGTGCTTCATATTTATCACCTTCTTCCTGGCATTTGCACCCCAATTATCCATAAAATACAAGCCCCGTGAACAATGACAAATCCCTCATAACAGTAAAATAAAAACTGCACCGGGAAAAATAAAGAGAGGCCTTATATTACTGTGACTTATAGCCCTGAAAAATATATATAGGCTAGATAGAGGTGCAGTGTAAAATGTAATATCATTAAAATGGAGATGAAATCACAGAGCGGGAAAGAAGGAACGCGGAACAGGAATCTAATTAATCTGACACAGCATCCTAGCCTTGGGTGGGATATTAGAGGTCTTCTAGTCTAACCCCCTGCCTGGAGCAGGAATCCCAAACCAGTGGCTATCCAAGCTTGATTTGGAAAACACCCAAAATGCCATTATCAAGGTTTTTTAAGGGATCTATATCATCATCTTCTTTTAACGCCCCCATAATCCCTTGCGGGGTGAAGTCTGGGCAACTGAATGGAGCTGAGAGTGTTTACTGGCCGGATGCCTTTCCTGTCACCAATGCGGAGTTTTGTTTGGCAGATATATTCTCATTGTGCCCAGAGAGAGAAATATCTGACTCTACCTAGGATCGAACTCACAGCCTCCTGATGGTGAGGCGAGAGCGCCACCTCTAGGCCACCGCATCGCTCTTTTAAGGGATCTATATGTGTCGGTTTATAGTTTTATAGTTTCTGAGTCTCCTTCACTACAAGTAGTCCTTCACTTAGGACCACAATTAAACCCAACACTTCTGTTGCTAAGTGAGACATTGTTAAATGTCCCATTTTATGACCTTTCTTGCCACAGTTATTAAATGAATCACTGCAGTTGTTAAGCAAATCCGTCTCGCCCATTGATTCCGCTTCTCCAAAGGTCGCGAAAGGGGATCACATGACCCTGGGATATGGCAACCGTTATAAATATGAAGCGCCGAATTTTAAACACACGACCAGTTTGTAAGTGTGAAAAATAGTGGCAGGTCCCTTTTTTCAGTGCCATGGCGACTTTGAACGGTCACTAAAACCAATGGTTATAAGTCGAGGCTTACCTGTACAGTTTTACTGAAAGCATTTTTGAAAAATACTGAAAAGCAGCCAGCCTAGAGGATGCGGTGGCTCAGTGGCTAAGATGCTGAGCTTGTCGATCGAAAGGTCGGCAGTTCAGCGTTCGAATCCCTAGCGCCGCGTAACGGGGTGAGCTCCTGTGACTTGTCCCAGCTTCTGCCAACCTAGCAGTTCGAAAGCAGGTAAAAAATGCAAGTAGAAAAATAGGGACCACCTTGGTGGGAAGGGAACAGTGTTCCGTGCGCCTTTAGCGTTTAGTCGTGCCGGCCACATGACCACGGAGACGTCTTTGGACAGCGCTGGCTCTTCGGCTTTGAAACGGAGATGAGCACCGCCCCCTAGAGTCAGGAACGACTAGCACATAGGTGCGAGGGGAATCTTTCCCTTTCCCTTATTTGCTCAAACTCTGAATTACCTTCTCCTGTTCATCCTGTTTTGGATGCAGGTAAGTGCAGGGTGTGTGCGGAGGCTTGGGGAGGGCGAAAAATGGGCCTACCTGAAGTTCAGGAAGGCCCCCTTTTGGCCTCTAGAGGGCCTCCGGAGCCTGGGGAGGCTGTTTTCGCCCTCCTGGAGGCTCGAGGACAGCCTCTGGAGCCCGGGGAGGGCAAAAACGCCCCGCCCCATGGTGCAGGAGGCCCACCATGGCCACGGCCACTCAGAAACTGGGCAGAGAATCCCTTGCTAAAATTTTTGAAGCCCACCCCTGCCCTCAGGCCTCCCATGTTAAATGTTCAAGGTCTTTTTTTAAGTAAAAAAAGTTTGTTTTACTTATGTAAAAGGGACCATTTTTGGAGAAACAGAAAGGCTTTTTTTTTTTAAAAAAAAGAAATAAGAAAATAAAGCACCATATTTGACAGTCACGCAGGATGCAAGTGTGGGACTTTCTCTCCTTCCATTTCTAAGGCTCCAGGGACAGGAGTTAAAAACAAAACAAAATTCAGTGAAAAAGCCCAATCTTCCTTCTTCAAACTGCGATTTTCAAAAAAACAGAAGCAATAGAAATGACACCCTGATCGAAACCCAAATCCAGCAGTTTAATCCACAAAAGGAAAGAATGTGGCTGTATCCTTTTTTTAAACAAGGAGAGATCACGGAACGTAGAGTAATAGGGTCGGAAGGGACCCTTGGAGGTCTTCTAGTCCAACCCCCTGTTTAGGCAGGAAACCCTACACCACTTCAGACAAATGGTTATCCAACCTCTTCTTCAAAACTTCCAGTGTTGGAGCATCCACAACCTCTGGAGGCAAGTTGTTCCACTGATTAATTGTTCCCACTGTCAGGAAATTTCTCCTTAGTTCTAGGATGCTTCTTCTTTGATGAGTTTCCACCCATTGCTTCTTGTCCTGCCTTCAGGTGCTTTGGAGAAGAGCTTGACTCCCTCTTCTTTGGGGCAGCCCCTGAGATATTGGAAGACTGCTATCATGTCTCCCCTGGTCCTTCTTTTCATTAAACTAGACATACCCAGTTCCTGCAACCGTTCTTCATATGTTTTAGCCTCCAGCCCCCTAATAACAAGCTACCCCCAGGGATACGACTGATCCCGGACCTCCGTACTTTCCGCCGGGCCCTGAAGACTTTTCTATTTCAGCAAGCCGGGCTGGCTTAAAATTTTTAACTGGTTAATTTTATGGGTAAGGGGTTTTAAATTGGGAAAGCCAAATTAATTTAATCATGTTTTAAATTATTTTAATTTTCATGTTGTATGTATTTTAATCTTGGCTGTTCACCGCCCTGAGTCCTTCGGGAGAAGGGTGGTAAAATTTTTTTAATTAATTATTATTATTGGTTAATCTTTAGTGAGATTCACAGCCTTTGAGGCTGGATAATAGCTCAGCAGCTCGAGTCCTAACCAAGGACCTAGGAACTGTTAAGGTATCGTTGGAGGATGTAAGCTGTTCCGAGTAAGGGGATTTTTTTGTAGAGTCAAAATGTTCAAGTCCGGCAAATTTAGAATTTCTAAATAGCGGGGTAACCCTTTGGGTATTGCTCCAAGGGCTCCAATTACAATTGGGACAACACACAATTTCTTTTTCCACAGTCGCTCAACTTCAATTTGCAAGTCCCGGTACTTTGTGATTTTTTTCTTGCTGCTTATCTTCAATCCATGCATCACCAGGTATTGCAATGTCAATGAACCATACTTTTTTTCTTTTCAACTATTATGTCAGGTGTGTTGTGGACCAAGTGCCTGTCATTATTATTATAATTATTATTATTAATTATTATTATTAATAATAATAACAACAACAACACAATGCTTTACTTTTCATGGTGCAAAGTAATTTTTGTTAGGATGTCTGTTGATGGATAAATTCTTATGACTTCCGATCCTTGGGCATGCTGGCTGAGGAGGATGGGTCCGGTGGCCCAAGCTGCCCAGAAGGCAGGAAGCTGGAAACAGAGGGAGTAAACAGCTTGGAGAGCAGAGAACTAGCAAAGCGATGGAATGACATGGAAAAAAAAGAGGTTTTCTAGGTCCCCTATTTTTAGAAGACATCTGTCATCTTAGGCAGTCTGGTTTCCTGCCAGTTAGTAGTATTAACAATGGTGTGAGACTCACAAACAGAAAATGCTCCATGGGTGGGGGTGAATTTCTGGACAGCGGCTACAACATCTGCGGATTGCAAGGAGGAGAACAAAGAGACACGTACCCATTAGAAACTGGTTTCCCACTGCAGTGGAAAGTGGCGAGGTGGTTTCAATTTGTTGACTCACTGGATTGAAAGGAGGGTGGAAAAAAAAAATAGGGAGAAGCAGGTGGTGGCAGGAGAAGACTCTGCTGTCCGGTGGTCCCACCAATCATAGAATCACAAGGCTGGACGGGACCTTGGAGGTCCTTCTAGACCAGGGGTCTCCAACCTTGGCAACTTTAAGACTTGTGGACTTCAACTCCCTGAATTCCTCAGCCCGTTGGTTTATCTTCTCACTTTGGAGACACTTTTTTAAAAAAAATACACATATTTTACTGGTAAACATGACACCAAAATAGAGCAATGTTAAAACAGAAGAGAATGTACAGACTAATGATTAAATGAGTGACTGAAAAACTAAAATATCTATCCATGAAATGATATATATAAATTCTATCTATCTATCTATCTATCTATCTATCTATCTATCTATCTATCTATCTATATCATCTAGCCACCCTGAGTCTTCGGAGAGGTGCAGCATACAAATTGAATAAATCTATCTATCTATCTATCTATCTATCTATCTATCTATCTATCTATCTATCTAATCTCTCTCTCTCTCTCTCACACACACAGTATGTATGTATGTATGTATGTATGTATGTATGTATGTATGTATGTATTTCTCTTTAGCCAGGTTCTTCCTACGTAAACCAAGATTTTTATGCAGCCCTAGTTCAGTGAAATCACAATCCACAGTCCACAATCCACAATCCACAATCAGAACCTGGCTAAAGAGAAATACACATAAAGGCCTAGGAAAAGAAAAGAAAAGAAAACACACACACACATATATATATATCACATACATACATATATATCACACACACACACACACATATGTATCATCTATCTATCTATCTAATCTATCTATCATCTATCTATCTATCTATCTATCTATCTATCTATCTCAAATATATCTATATCTCTATATCTCTATCTCTATTTCTATCTCTATATCATTTATATCTATCTATCTATCTATCTATCTATCTATCTATCTATCCATCCATCCATCCATCCATCCATCCATCCATCCATCCATCCATCCATCCATCTATCTATCTATCTATCTATCTATCTATCTATCTATCTATCTATCTATCTATCTATCATATATACAATATATATACCGTGTTTCCCCAAAAATAAGACCCTGTCTTATATTTTTTTTGAACCGTGAAATAAGCACTTGGCCTTATTGCCATGTGCTCAAAAAGCCCGATTGGGCTTATTATCAGGGGATGTCTTATTTTGGGGAAACAGGGTATATATATGTTATATGTGTAATATATATATAATATAATATATAATATAATATGTGATATATATATATATATGTGTGTGTGTGTGTGTGTGTGTGTGATATTTATATGTATGTGTGTGTTTGTGTGTGTATGTGTTTGATATATTATAATTGTAATTATTGAATGTAGTCATATGGACATTCGATGGTTCCACCTTCTCTGTTTGTAGACATTTTTCTGAATTTTGAAAACCCTCTAAATCAGGGGTCTTCAAACTTGGCAGCTTTAAGACTTGTGGACTTCAACTGGCTGGAGAATTCTGGGAGTTTAAGTCCACAAGTCTTAAAGCTGCCAAGTTTGAAGACCCCTGCTCTAAATCCTTCTATTCAAAATGCTTTGCCCACACTGGCAATCATTAAAAAGTTGCAGTAAAATTAAGAGAACAATTGCATTTCATAGACCCTCAAACTCCTTTCATTCTAGATTTTGAATGCAACGATTGTTGCAGGCTTCTTCATCACAAAAGGCTTTTCTTTGATATAAAGCAGGAATAAAAAACCTGAAGATATTAGTGGCATGCTAGTTAAAGACACTTTAATATTAACGGTGAAAAAGAATAGAATGGAATAAAGTAACATTAGTCATCTTAACAAAAAAGCGTCACTCTGTTTGGTGGGATATTATTTCAAATAAAGCTGCTGTTGATACAGCTCACTGAGTTGTTATTTTGCATTATTTATTCCGTTTTTTCCCATTCTTTATTCTAGCAATTGAACAGGTACAATCGGAAATCTAAATCTTGTTTAATTTTTAATTCACTGTGCTCTATCTTTCTGCTTGAAGTTTCTGACTAAATGCACAAGCTCTTGTCTTGACAAGCAAGTTCTTTTATCGTTCTTTTTCTCAATTTATGGCTAGATAAAATGATTTTAAGAAATTTGAAAACCAAGTCCCTATGAAATGTTGCCTGAACAACATGTTCTCCTTTTTTTAAAAAAAATGAAAGAATATAGGTTCTCTTTTTCCGACGGTGTCTTTTTTTAAAAAAAAAAAATTTCCGTAATACTAGAACATGCTAACATTATGTGAAAATAGCCACCTGTCAGTTTCCTGAAAGTTGTCTTCCATTATGAAAAAGACCCAACCCTACCCCATTCTCAGATTTCTTTAGAATTTGAGATAGTTTTGAGTTTCGTAAGTTAATGGAAAGTGCTGGTAATATATATTTTTTTGGGTTGCATATCTTTTTCTTACACGTCTTGGATTAACTTTACAAGAAATCTAAGGGGCAGATTTAGGCCTCAACAGATTATCAGAAAAAAAAACAAACCTATTTATTTTCTTGAAAGAAGCTATTTTATTGGGGGGGAAAAGCTAAAAGCTATTTATTTCATTAAAAGAAGCCACTTATTTTATTGAGGAACGCATAACAACCAGACACATAGTGAATGCGGTAATATTCATCAATCAAATTTTATAAAGCGGTGAGAAATATAGAAACAGACAGATGGTGTTTTATGAAACAAACATTTTCAAATAATAAACATTCCGCATTAAAACACCAAAACAGAACGGAGAATTCAACAGATGGAAGCTGTGAAGAATTTGCCTTCCGATCGATAGAGCATCATGTAGTGTATTTTGAAGATAATGCCTTAGGTCTAAAAAAACAGAGATGAAACAAATAATAAAAACAGCCATAAATAATATGATGTTGTATTTGAGCCCGAACACAACATGCTTCACTTGATTGGCCAAGAGGTAAATGTAGCAGTTAATAGTCTGTAACTTCCTCAATTTTCTGTAAATGCAAACATTTCTTAATAGTTGGATGATGCTGTGAGTATGCTTCAGTTCTTGGCATTTAAAAGCATCTGACTTTGTTTATTCGTCTTAATGTTATTCTTTGGAAATGCATAAAAGTTTCATGTTTTCAAGTCCCTCTTGCCAAAACAAGTTTACTTTCCAATAATCACCTTGAAATGTTCCTATCGTCCTGAATGGTTTAGATGTGTTATCTTTCGTACAGTTTTATCTATTAGAGTAATATGCTCCCTTTTTCTTTCATTAATTTGTGTTCTTCCTACTCTCTGATCTTCCTTCCTTCCTCCCTCCCTCCCTCTCATTTTAGACATCCATCCATCCATCCATCAATCCATCCATCCATCCATCTTAACCTTCCTTCTTTCCATTTTAAACATCCACCCACCCATTAATACATCCACCTTCCTTCCTTCCTTCCTTCCTTCCTTCCTTCCTTCCTTCCTTCCTTCCTTCCTTCCTCATCACTTTGACCAGATTGGGTTCCCATATCATTCTTTTCAAGGTTTAAACTTTAAACATGGTTTATCGAGTAGACTATAGTAAGCTGGGACCACGTAGCCTAGTTTACAGTCAACACTACACGGAGTCACACAAGTTGTGAAGCAAAACTCAATTAGCCACACATGGAGTGCAATCAGCCCATCCAAAAGATTGTATAAAATTTCCAATTCAATTTTGGATTTATGATGGCTTTTAGCCAGCAAAGATTGCACAGAAGCAAGAAAAGAAAATGAATAGAAGCCTTTTTCTTGACCAACAAAACATTCATCCAGACCCTAACTTATTGGCTGCCATTTTAGATGAGAGCTGGTTGTATAGATGGAAGGACTCTATTTAGCAACAAGGCAGTTTTACGATATTGAAGCCATATAATCCATGTTTACATTTATATATATATAATCCATATAAATCCATCCATTGAATCCAAATAAAGCATAAATATTTGATTGGGTTTTTAAAAATTCTTGTGACTGGTTTATTTTTTAAAGAACCACTTGTATCTCAAGTTCCTTATATAAAAGTAAAGGTAAAGGTTCCCCTCGCACATATGTGCTAGTCGTTCCCAACTCTAGGGGGCAGTGCTCATCTCCGTTTCAAAGCCGAAGAGCCAGCGCTGTCCGAAGACGTCTCCGTGGTCATGTGGCTGGCATGACTCAACGCCAAAGGCGCACGGAACGCTGTTCCCTTCCCCAAAGGGGGTCCCTATTTTTCTACTTGCATTTTTTTTACCTGCTTTCGAACTGCTAGGTTGGCAGAAGTTGGGACAAGTCACGGGAGCTCACCCCATTACACGTCACTTGGGATTCGAACTGCTGAACTGCCGACTTTTCGATCAACAAGGTCCGCGTCTTAGCCTCTGAGCCACCGTGTCCCTTAAGTTCCTTATAAAAGATCTTAAATAAAAATGTTCTTATTTTATTAAGAAGCAAATTCCCTGAGATTCAAAGACAGTGCAAGAAATGAATTCTAGTTGTTCTTGTTTGATATTAAAGGTTTATGGTAACAACTAAACTAAAGCAGACATTTTGTTTGCATTGAAGTATTTAAATGACTGAAGAATAATGACAACTGTGCAACAACTCTTGAATCTTTTAAGTTCCTAATTTTTAAAAACAGTTCTTTAATCCTGAAGGATTTTTTTAACCAGCCACAACTTCTTCAATCTTTACAGACTGATTAGTTCACTTTGTATCTCCAGATTCCTTCCCTCTGTACTTTTTTTTGGGCATACCAAATATCGAAGCTTAAACTTGGGTGTTTTCTTACGTTTACAATATTTTCCATGTCTTTCTTTTGTCTGTGTATAGTTTCTGCTATACAGAAACTATACTGTATAGTATCGTTACTTAACCTTCCTTCTTTATTCCTTCTGGTACTTTATTATATCTTTAAAAAAAAATTCAGAGTACGTTTACAAAACCTTTTTAAAGGCGTCACTTCTAAATGAAAATTAAAATATTGCCTTACCACATAAAACTTGAATGCCTTTGGAATAATTGATTTTATTTTGACAAAGCTTTGCTGCAGCTGATTGATACATCGGAGCAAACCGATTCAGATCAGATCAATTCAATCCAATCAATTAGACTTCTTCCTCCCATTCTTTTTAAGATCATCTGGACATGTGCATTTACAGTATATCTAATTGTCCAAACTGACTGGCATGGCCTACATTGAATTAAGCTGGATATTTGAATTGGCTCAGACCAGATTCACACAGGTATAATATTTTTCTAAGCAGCAAAAACAAAACTCCTTAAAAAGCTCTAAAAGAGATATAAATAAGTTTTTATTTATTTATTTATTTTTATTTTATTGGATTTCTATACCGTGCTACTCCCAAAGGACTCAGGGCGGTGAACAGCCATAAGATAAAACACATAAATACAAAAATTTAAAATAGAATAAAAACGAATTAAATAATTTGGCTGAAACAAATTTAAAATACCCAATAATTTAAAAACAAATTAAAATTTACATTTAAAAGGGGAGAAGATTTAGGCCAGGCCAGCTTAATGAAATAAGAAAGTCTTGAGCGCGCTTTAAAAGTTTTAAAAGAAATTGAAAAAAAAAATGTTGTAACTTGAATATTATATTAGTAGAAAATTTTTGTAATGGACTTGGTGAGAACGAAGATAGAAGAGATAAGAGAAGAAGTTTTTGGAGATAACACCGAAATGTCAAATGGAAGAAATGAATGATGTATTAAATTTTTGTTTGTCTTAAAAAAAAAAATTTTTTTTTACAAAAAAAGAGAGAAAAGCTCCAGGGTATATAATATATGGTGATTGAACTGAAAAATGTCAGGGAGAATAAGGATTTCCTGCCTGGTGCTGTAAAGATAAAAAATAACATATCTTCCAGAGTTAGAAAACTGCTAAGGAGGAAAACGAATAGGGAATAAATATTCTTCCCACACCTAAGAAATATCTTCCTTGGGTATAAACCATAATCCAACAACAACATCTGCATTCTTCACAGACCAAATATGAATAATTTGGCAGATAAATAAATAAAATGGAAAGTGAAATGTATCTCTACTTTTAGATGTATTAGGATGTTCATTCATACCTAATTCCAACATATAAGACATACCAACTTCTATAACATTCATACCTGGTTCCAACAAAGAGAAGGACTAAGGGTGATATGATAGCCTTCCAGTATTTGAGGGACTGTCACAGAGAAGAGGGGGGTCAACCTGTTTCCAAAGTATGTAAAGGCAAGACAAGAAGTAAGGAATGGAACATCATTAAAGACAGATCCAACCTAGAATTAAGGAAATTTCCTGACAGTGTGAACTATTAATCACTGAAAGGTTTGCCTTCAGAAGTTGTGGGTGCTTCATCATTGGAGGCTTTCAAAAAGAGATTGGACAGAAATTTATCTGGGATAAAATTGGGTCTCTAGCTTGAGCAGGGGGTTGGACTAGAAGACCTCTGAGATCCCTTCCAAACCTATTATTCTATGTTCCATATTCTATAAACTGTACCTTCACTTTTAGAGTTATTGAGATACCCAGTGCTGTAGGGAAGGTAATTTCCAGGCAAAGATGGCTGAAATTAACACAACTGGACAACCTCTGAAACCTTACACAGATGCCCTTGCAACTTCTGAAGACCTCTTGGCCTTCTGTCCCTTCTCCTTCCTCTTCCAACCAAGTCCTAAGAGACAGTAGATATTGATTCCGTTGATTTTGTCCTGCAGGGACATCAGGGGAACAGGCCGCAGCCATGGCTAAATTGAGGAAGGATCACACAGTGAGGTTCTGGATTTTACAATTACTCTCTCATGATGTGCTTAGTTGTATCATTTCGATTGAAGAATAAAGTGGGAAACAAGTTGGGGGGGGGGTGTCTGAAGAACATAAATCAGGCATGTTCCTACTTTACGGTGGCTTCTCCAGTCACAGAATGGCTGCCACAATGGGTGTGGCCAGTTCAAAAGACCCATTGACTCAGAGGAAAGCTGTTGAGGTTGCTACAACCATCCACTAATTTAATTTTCTACAAATGGGGACAAAACCCATGTTGATTTTGGTTAAATAAAGACATTGTGCTTTGTGCTGATGTGTTTCGTTGCAGCATGTCAACTTCCCATGGAGTTACGCTACACATACCCTACACACCAAAGATGATGAGGGGACTGGAGGCTAAAACATATGAAGAACGGTTGCAGGAAGTGGGTATGTCTAGTTTAATGAAAAGAAGGACTAGGGGAGACATGATAGCAGTCTTCCAATATCTCAGGGGCTGCCCCAAAGAAGAGGGAGTCAAGCTATTCTCCAAAGCACCCGAAGGCAGGACAAGAAGCAATGGGTGGAAAATAATCAAGGAGAGAAGCAACCTAGAACTAAGGAGAAATTTCCTGACAATGAGAACAATGAATCAGTGAAACAACTTGCCTCCAGAAGTTGTGGATCCTCCAACACTGGAAGTTTTTAAGAAGAGGTTGGATAACCATTTGTCTGAAGTGGTGTAGCGTTTCCTGCTAAGCAGGGGGTTGAGACTAGAAGACCTCCAAGGTCCCTTCCAACTCTGTAATTCTATATTCTACATACTTAAGATAAACCGGAAAGTCATAATACCTGCATAAAAATGATTTACTTTGATTCTCAAGGTAGACATGACTTCAACCTTTGACATGTCCCCTTTTCCAATTTCTTCACTGCAAGCCAAGAGATGAATTTGGGTTTTGTGTGTGTGTGTGTGTGTGTGCAAAGCATGGAACAAAACACTGTGGTGGGATTTTTTTTTTTTAAAAAAATAGAAATGTGTTTTTCAGTTGTGCCACGTCGCAAAGAACATGTTTGCTCCCTCTTCTTCAGCCGTCCTTCCTTTCCTGAGTCAGTGGTCCTTTCACACAGTTTCACTTCCTTTTCTGGAGATGTTTGTGAGCCTCGTTCGAGTTTCTGATTTGCTCTTCGCAAGAGCAAAAGCGTAATTTTAGAACTGGGAGTTTCCCCCTCCTCCTTTGCCCACACAGCTGCAGAGAAAGCCAGGTGGGCTTTGAGGGTGAAAGGACACGGCATCCCTTGGTAGGATTCAGCACCGACCTTTCTTCAGAAAGTTTTTGCTGATTAAAAAAAAAAAAAATGGATTAAACCATGAATTCCATGGACCTACTTAGGGCAGTGAACTCTTAAAAAAAAAAAAAGAAACAAGAGATTATCTTGCCCATCCCTATAATAATTAGAAGACAAAACAAAAACAACTTCTAAGCAGCAACTTAGAGACTTTTAAAAAGTCACTTAGACACTTTTTAAAAGTCCCCTTCCAACTCTTTGGCTGTCTTGATGCAATGAGCTTAATTGACGTGGTAACAAATCTAGCAATGGCTTTCTCACAATATATTCATCTTCCTTAGTTTTAACACTAGTTAGTTTTGTGTAGCTTGATAGGTGGTAAGAATTAGGCCGTTGGCTCGCTTCGTTACTCAAACATCGTATTCTATGATTCTATGGTAGGGTTGGGATTACATATGGATTAAACTCGGTGTAAGCACCATACAGTTTTTCTAAGCTCAAGAAAACCAGCAACTACTACCCAACTCCATGTTAGTCTAGTCTAGCCTAATCCAGTGTTCCTCAACTTTGATAACTTGAAGATGGTGGACTTCAACTTCCAGAATTTTCCAACCACTTGCTTGATGTTCACACATCTCCAAGCTACCAAAATTGAGAAATCTTCCTTAGTTTTAACACTAGTTAGTTTTGTGTAGCTTGATAGGTTGTAAGAATTAGGCCGTTGGCTCACTTAGTTACTCAAACTTCGTATTCTATGATTCTACGGTAGGGTTGGGATTACATATGGATTAAACTCGGTGTAAGCACCATACAGTTTTTCTAAGCTCAAGAAAACCAGCAACTACTACCCAGCTCCATGTTAGTCTAGTCTAGCTTAGTCCAGTGTTCCTCAGCTTTGACAACTTGAAGATGGTGGACTTCAACTTCCAGAATTTTCCAACCACTTGCTTGAGGTTCACACATCTCCAAACCACCAAAGTTGAGAAATACAATTAAATAGAAGAGAACATTTGTAGCTCAGGGTTGAACTGTGGAGTTCTCGGTGCTATCTGAACTTGGTTGTTAAAGCACACCGCTATACAAGTAGTCCTCTATTTACAACAGTTCATTTAGTGACCATTCGAAGTTACATCATCACTGAAAAACTAACTTATGGCCATTTTTCACACTATCCTCATGGTCATGTGACCAAGATTTGGATACTTGGCAACTGAACTCATTTTTATGATGGTTGCCATGGTGTCCCTGGGGTCATGTGATCCCATTTTGCGACCTTCTGATAAGTGAAGTCAATGGGGAAGCCAGATTCACTTAACAACTGTGTTACTAACTTAACAACAGCAGGGATTCCCTTAACAAATGTGGCAAGAAAATTTATTGTTTATTTATTTATTGGTTCGATTTATATGCCACCCTTCTCTGGAGACTCAGGGCGGCTTACAATGCATTAAGCAATAGCCTTCATACTTTTGTATATACCTGCTTAGTAGGGCTTTTGGCCCTCCCAAGCGGTGTTCTTTTTTATACAAAGTCATCTTATTGGCCGCACAATCCGGGTCCTCATTTTACCTACCTCGGAAGGATGGAAGGCTGAGTCAACCTTGAGCCTGGTGAGATTTGAACTTGCAGTAATTGCAGGCAGCTGGTGTTACTTAACGGTGCTTTAATCTGCTGCACCACCATGGCTTTTGTTTTGGGACAAAACTCACTTCACAAAAATCTCACTGAGCAACATAAATTTTGGGCTTAATTATGGTCGTAAGTAGAGAACTACCTGTAGTCTAACAAGCCATGTTTGAACTAGGCTTATAAGATAACCAGAATGATCCAGTGGGGATGGTGTTGGACTACCAAGAAGATGACTCATATCTGGTCTCTCCTGCGTCATGAAAGCCCCTGGATGACTTGAGAATGGTTGAGTATGTGACTGGCCTAAAGTCATCTGGAGGGCTTTCTGGTTGAGTCAAGATGGAGTTCACAAGACTTGCAAGTGATTCTTCTTAGCAGTGATGATCAGGTAGCATGTATAATTCTGGAAATGTGGATTGCTCAACTGTGATGGTTTTTCAGCTTGGACGGCTTTGAAAGGAGGCTGCAGAACAGAATAGAATAACAGAATTGGAAGGGACCTTGGAGGTCTTCTCGTCCAAACCACTGCTCAGGCAGGAAACCCTACACCACTTCAGACAAATGGTTATCCAACCTCTTCTTAAAAACTTCCAGTGTTGGAGCATTCACAACTTCTGGAGGCAAGTCGTTCCACTGATAAGTGTCTTGCAACCGTGGCTACTTGAAGATGTGTGGTCTTCAGCTCCCAGAATTCCCCAGCCAGGACTGGTATAGATAATAGATTAGGGGACTGGAGGCTAAAACATATGAAGAATGGGTTGTAGGAACTGGGTATGTCTAGTTTAATGAAAAGAAGGACTGGAGACATGATAGCAGCAGTGTTTCAATATCTCAGGGGCTGCCCCAAAGAAGAAGGAGTCAAGCTCTTCTCCAAAGCACCTGAAGGCAGGACAAGAAGCAACAGGTGGAAACTCATCAAGGAGAGAAGCAACCTAGAACTAAGGAGAAATTTCCTGACAATTAGAACAATTAACTTGCCTCCAGATGTTGTGAATGCTCCAACACCGAAAGTTTTTAAGAAGATGTTGGATAACCATTTGTCTGAAAGGTTTCCTACCTAAGCAGGGGGTTGGACTAGAAGACCTCCAAGGTCCCTTCTAACTCTGTTATTCTATTCTATCAAGGCAGAATACTGTGGTCAGTTGGTTATTAGTCTGACCATGTGTCTATTGTAGTGTATACAAGGACAGTAGTTAGTTTAATGTGTAGCTTGAATCATTTCATTATGAACCTATTGCATCACATTTTCCATCTTCTGAAGGACACCATTAATTGTGAAGTCTTGCTGGGCAAGTGGAAAATGGCCGTTTTATGTGTTTTGCAAGAAATTCACTGCTTATTTTTAACTCATCCCATTTCTTTGATTCTTAGGGGGGAAAAAAATGCCAAATCCTCATTGCTTCAGTTAGTCTTCAGTTTAGTCTTTTAAATGTCTTTTCTCTCTGACTTTTCATAGTTTCTCTGTGGGGTTTTAGCAGTGAAGGAAGTATAAAAATACCCACAGCATTAATTTATGCCTGCCTTCTTACCCTTCAAGATATTTGAAGGGGCAACATTTTTTAAAGTCAATAAAAAAAAAACAAATAAACCAGAAAGCAAACAAACAAAATCGGACAGCTGCGTGGATTAAAATAACAATGCAGACAGCAATGTTAGCAAAAGGAAGCAGTCTTGCAAATAATATGAGTCACTTTACAGGGGTTATGGACAGCAGACAATAATAAATAAATAAATAAATAAATAAATAAATAAATAAATAAATAAATAAATAAATAAATAAATAGCTAGCAAATAAACCAGGAGCAACATTTGATATTTTGCAAGAGCAGCAAGATACTGGGTTGTCTTGGCTAAAAATGAGAAGAAAGAGATTTCTATTCAATGACCATAAGAAGTGGGCAACCCAAAACAAAGTAGTATTGCTTAGAAAACCTTATTATTGATTATTAGTTGCAATGTTTGGGGAAAAAACAAAATCACAAGAGTAGAAAGGGACCCGAGAGGTCTTCCAGTCCAACCTCCTGCTCAAGCAGGAAACCCTATACATTTCAGACGAATGGCTGCCCAATCTCTTCTTTTTTTTTTTTTATCGCGACAGGAACTTTACATGATATTTACACTTTCTACGGTATGTAGACTTCAGTCAGATTTAACAAATATTAAACATAATCCTGGTTATATTTGACTTTTTGGCTGCCCAATCTCTTCTTAAAAACTTCCAGTGTTGGAGCACACATAACTTCAGGAGGCAAGTCGGTCCATTGATTAATTCTTTTAATGATAGGGGAAATTTCTCCTTAGTTCTAGGTTGGTTCTCTCCTTGATTAGTTTCCATCCATTGCTTCTTGTCCTGCTTTCAAGGTGCTTTGGAGAATAGGCTGACCTTCTTTTCTTCATGGCAGCCCCTCAAGAATCGGAAGACTGCTATCATGTCACCCCTAGTCCTTCTTTTCACTAGACTAGACATGCCCAATTCCTGCAACCGTTCATCATATGTTTTAGCCTGCAGCCTCCTAATCAGCTTTGTTGCTTTTCCTTGCACACCTTCCAGAGTCTCAACATCCTTTTTATATGGTGACAATTAAGCCTTGATACCTAGCTGATGCCTTCCGGTTGAATAGCCTTGTTGATGCCTTCTAGATATTTTGGATTTCAACTCTTAGTGGCATGAATTTGTAGGAATTGAAATTTAAAACATGGGGGAGAGGGGTGAAGGTAGTCTGTCTCTAAGCATGTCATCCGCTGGTGGAAGTTGGGGGAGCATGCAACCATGATGGTCTGATCATAGATAGCATAAAAATAGAAGGGACTATTTGTAGCTCAGGATTGAACAATGCAACCATGATGGTCTGATCATAGATAGCATACAAATAGAAGAGACTATTTGTAGCTCAGGATTGAACAGTGGGGTCTCTGATATTCTCTATAAGCTTGGTTGCTTTCTTGCAGATGTTTCATTACCCAACTAGGTAACATCATCAGTGTTAGGTGATGATGATATTACCTAGTTGAGTAATGAAACATCTGCAAGAAAACTACCAAGCTCAGAGAGCACCAAGGAATCCACAATAGATATTCTAACTAAGGTAGAATATCAAAATATTTTCAAGAGAAGAAAACCAATATTTAGCTGTCAGGGTTCTGACGGATGCTCTAATTAAATCATGAGCCTCGAGCCAAGCTTTAAACGAAATCCAGTTATTTATTAGGAGCTTCATATTGGCATGTTCCCAAGTGAAGCCAGCTCTGACCCTATGTAATTTATGCCCAAATCATGACCCTATTTCCCCCCCCCCAATGTCATCAATTACATTTGCCAATGGAGCAATTTCGCGGGTTGTACAGACCACTCCCCTCAGGCCGCTGTGGATAACCCTGGGATACAGCCTTGAGAGAGATAACTCTGGAATGTGCATTTGTCTTTGGCTGCCGTGCCGTTTTGTTGGTTTCCCATCCCCCCCTTGCTTATGGCAACTTGAGAGCAGGCCAGGCATACTTTGCGAGTTGACATTTGTAGTGTAACAATAGCATGGCTTGAAGTAGACATCTCACAGGGCAGATGCCAAGGGAAGGGTATCATGTAGCCTGACCTAAGGCCCCTAAACCTTTCTGCTGATCTTAAGGGCTATGAATGATAGGCCTATTATAAGGATTGGACTGAGATTTAGCTGCTTCTTCTGTTCCATGTATATATGTGACCCAATCACAAGAGAATGGAATGTCTTGTTTCGATCTGAATAATGTGAGAATCCTAATATGTCTTTTGCTCAGATGTCCTTTGGTGAACTTCGTCTACATCTGGCTGATGAGCCAAACAACTTCACCCAACCTAATTAAAGCAAGTTTGTCACTCTTCAAAGTAGCTTGGTTTACTCTCTGGAGCACTTATATCAAGATGATGAGTCTTGATATCTTGTTATCAAAGTAGCTTGGTCTACTCCATGGACCACAGATGACGAATTTTAATATCTTTTTCTCTCTCTCTCTCATCACAGCTTATCATGATTTATTTCCAAAGGGGTGGTTTTTCCAAAAGGCAACTGGACTTTCTTGTTTTTCCCTCCCGTTGAAAATGTTTCGCTTCTCTTAATAATTATATATATTATAATTATATATATAATAATAATAATAATTAAGAAAATTATGGAATGTGCTGAAATGAGTAAATTGACATTTGAAATTAGAGAACAGGAAGACAAACAATATTATTTGATATGGGATTTGTTTTATCAATGGATAGATAATAAAACATGGAGATGAAATATGAAATATGAGGTGGATGTAAAGAATAAAATATGTGAAGTTCTTTTTATATTATATTTATATTTTATTAAATTTCTATACCGCCCTTCTCCTGAAGGACTCAGGGCGGTGAACAGCCAGAAGATAAAACACAGAGATACAAAAATTTAAAATAGATTAAAAACGAATTAAATAATTTGGCTGAATTTAAAATACCCCATAATTTAAACCGATTAAAATTTGTATTTAAAATTTATATTTAAAAAGGGAGAAGATTTAGGCCAAGAAGATTTCTTATGAGAAATAAACTTTTGTTACAAATTGGTACTCTGAAGATGGGATTAAGCACAAAAGAATGCTAACCGATCGACACACTGTCTGTAATTGTTTGGAATGATGATAGTTTTACGTTTTGATTTGGTTTTAAAATAAAAAAAATATTTTCAAAAAATGAAAGAAAGAAAATGTTTCATTTCTCATCTAAGAAGAATAGAAGGATTTATAAATTTGCCCACCCATCTGCTAGAACTAAAGAAGCTTCCTGGATGAGAAGCAAAACCTTTTCAAAGGAAAAAAAACAAAAAACAAAAACAAGAAAGTCCAGTTGCCTTTTAGAAAAACATCTTTGGAATAGCGATGATTTAGGGTAGGTGATTGAAAATCTCAACACAGAGGTCTTTACTCCCTTTTCATTTTACAACAGGGTTTGGCTCAGTCTCTCCTACAATGCTTTCTACTGATTCTTCTCATGTCTTGGGTGGTAATGGATGAGGCTATTTTGGGAGTGAAAATGTTGCTTCAGCTGCAAGTCCTCTCCATCCATGACTTTGTGCTCACAACCATTCATGCAGCTCACAGCTGCTCGCATCAAGGCAACGGAAATCCCCCGAAACTAACCGTCAATAGTTTTTTTCCTCTCCTTAATCAACTTAAACATGATGTATCAGCAACCGCCTTTGGTACCTAACTAAGAATCAGGAACGATACTTGTCTCTAAACCGAATAGGAGACGTCAGCAAGAACCACAAATGCTTAGATGACCACCTTCTTATGAATGGGACAAGAGTCATGAAGACCAGCATTGACTTCTGATATTAAAAAAAAAAAAAGCCAACACAGATCTAGGCTGCATAAACAGAGGGATAGAATCAAAGATCACGTGAAGTGTTAATACCACTTGATAATGCCTTGGTAAGGCCACACTTGGAATCCTGCATCCAGTTTATTGTTTGCAAGCTAACTTTGGCTCATAAAGCACAGTAAACGGAAATCAGCCAGACTGAATTTTGACTTTGAGTGTTATTTGAACCCAACAATTTCATAGGAAGCTTATATCTCCCATAAATATATATTTAAATAGATCCTATACATATATATCTGCTAAACAACTCATTCCCAAGCACTGTTAAACTATTTACTAAGACTGTATTACTATAATTTTTCTCATCCTTCCTATTGCCTTCCTCCTTTTCTACTTATGGCTATAACCTTGTTGCTTGTATGATTTACATTGTTTTATTAGTTTCCTAGTATGATTTTGATTGCTTATTTAGTATCCTATAACTATCGCTATGTGTTGTATTTTATGATTCATGATGAACATATAATGACTATGGAGTCATCATGTATATCTTTTATGTACACTGAGAGCTTATGCACCGAAGACAAATTCCTTGTGTGTCCATTCACACTTGGCCAATAAAGAATTCTATTCTATTCTGTTCTGTTCTGTTCTGTTCTGTTCTGTTCTGTTCTGTTCCGTTCCGTTCCGTTCCACTCCACTCCACTCCATACCACTCCACTCCACTCCACTCCACTCCATTCTACCCTACCCTACCCTACCCTACCCTACCCTACCCTACTCTACTCTACTCTACTCTACTCTACTCTACTCTACTCTACTCTATTCTAGTCAAAATTATGACAAAGCTATTATAAGTTGATATCTTTCAATCTAGACCAAATGCCCAGAAAGTCTTCTCAATGTCCTCTCTGTATTTTGATTCAAGTATCCAGCCCTGGTTGACCTCACTGAACCCAACCATCAGAAGCAATTTTAGTTGCTTCTAATGCCGGGAGAAATATCAACCACCTCAGATATGCAGATGATACCACTCTAATGGCAGAAAGCGAAGAGGAGCTAAAGAGCCTCTTGCTGTGGGTGAAGAAGGAGAATGCAAAAGTTGGCTTGAAACTCAACATTAAGAAAACTAAGATCATGGCATCCAGTCCTCTCAATTCCTGGCAAATAGATGGGGAAGTAATGGAGGTAGTGACAGATTTTATTTTCCTGGGCTCCAAGATCACCACAGATGGGGACTGCAGCCAAGAAATTAAAAGATGCTTGCTCCTGGGGAGGAAAGCTATGGCAAATCTAGACAACATACTAAAAAGCAGAGACATCACCCTGCCAACAAAAGTGTGTATAGTCAAGGCTACGGTTTTCCCAGTTGCAACGGTTGGCTGTGAAAGTTGGACCATAAGGAAGGCTGAGCGCCAAAGAATGGAGGCCTTTGAACTCTGGTTCTGGAGAAGACTCCTGTGAGTCCCTTGGACTGCAAGGCGATCCAACCGGTCAGTCCTAGAGGAGAGCAACCCTGGCTGATATTTAGAAGGCCAGATCCTGAAGAGGAAACTCAAATCCTTTGGCCACCTAATGAGAAGGAAGGACTCACTGGAGAAGAGCCTAATGCTGGGAAGGATTGAGGGCAAAAAAGAAGGGGACGGCAGAGAATGAGGTGGTTGGATGGAGTCACTGAAGCAGTCGGCATGAGCTTAAATGGACTCCAGAGAATGGTAGAGGACAGGAAGGCCTGGAGGAATGTTGTCCATGGGGTCGTGATGGGTCGGACACAACTTCGCAACTAACAATGATCTCACCAAATTTGAATCAAAAGGGGGTTTCATTCAATTTTAGCTGAGAGTTCAGGTCTTCCATCATTATATCAATCTGGCGTTCTTGATGTAATCGTTTAAGAAACAGCTACCAGAAAAAGCAATGAGAAATAGCTCATTCTGGTTCTCATTTCACGAGAAGCTAAGCTGAAAGTGGGAAAGAGGATGTTTCATGACTAAAAAAAGCCACCTCTGCTTTAGAGTATCTTATACCACTAGAAACTTACGAAAGTCCTAAAGTGACTGAACATAATTAAGTGGAATGAAAATCTCTAGAGTGGGGATTCTTTTGGAGAATATGCCTTGGAAACATTTTTAACCCCGCAGTGAAATTTTTGCCCATGAAAAACTGTTATATTAGAACATAGAATCAAAGGGTGAAAGGGACCCTGGATATCTTCTAATCCAACCTTCTGTTCAAGGCAGGAGTCCTTCTTCCATCCTGGAGAAATGGTTGTCCAGTGTCTTCTTCTTCTTCTTTTTTTATTGAAAAAGTTTTATTGATGAAAAAAACAACAACACAGTTTTCCCACAACCCTCTCACCCAACCCCCCCTCCCACTCCCCGACTTCCCAGAGCAGAACACAAGGTATTTCTATTAACTTTTAACAATAAACTAAATTGCTTAACCAACCGTTAAACTAACACCCCCTAAAAAAAAATTCTTAACCCCCCCATAGATAAAATCCTACTTCTTAAACATAATACTTCTAATATCACTCATATAGCACTTATACAGTTAAAAAAAAACATTCATAAGCTATTTGATATTTTTTAGTCTGATACTTATTTTGAATATAATCAATCCATCTTCTCCAGTCCTGTATATACCTTTCTTGTGTGTGATCCTTCAAATATGCTGAAATTTTAGCCATTTCAGCTAAATTGGTTACTTTCAATATCCAGTCATCAATAGTAGGCAAAAAATCCTTCTTCCAATGTTGTGCTATCAACAATCTTGCTGCTGTTATCAAGTTCAAAATCAGTTTAGTCTCTACAACTCTACAGTCCGTAGTTATACCCAGTAAAAACAAATGCGGAGTAAATTTCAATCTTTTTTAAAAAATATTCTGCATCACCCACCAAATCTTTATCCAAAATGCTTTGATTTTTTTACAAGTCCACCATATATGATAATAAGTTGCATCATCACAGTCACATCTCCAACATTTAGCTTGCACATTAGGATACATACATGATAATTTTTTTGGATCTAAATGCCATCTATAAAACATTTTATAAAAGTTTTCTCTTAAATTTTGTGCTTGTGTAAATTTCACATTTCTAGTCCAAATCTTTTCCCAAGTCTCCATCATCACTGGCTCTTGAATCTTCTTGAACCCCTCTACTGATGGAGCACCCGCAATTCCAGGAGGAAAGCTGTTCTATTGATTAATTCTTCTCGCTGTCAGGAAATTCCTCCTTAGTTCCATGTCGGAACGTCTTCCTCTGCCAAGCTTCCACCCATTGCTTCTTGTCCTGCCCTCAGGTGCTTTGGACAATAAATTGATTCCCTCTTCTCTGCGACACCTCCTCAGGTACTGGGACGATAGTATCATGTCACCCCTAGTCCTTCATTAAACTAGACATACCTAGTTCCAGGGGTGAGCTGTTGGGGGTTCACAGGGGTTCGGGAGAACTTCTAGCTAAGATTCTGTGCAGTTCGGACAACCCCCAAATCCCACTCCTGCCTGGCCCCGCCCCACCCCGCCGATCCCACCTCACCTCTCCCGGGAATCCCCATGTGGCCCCTTTTGGATGTAGGTACGGAAGGGTGTGCTCGGAAGCTCAGGGTCAGGGAAAAATGGGCCTACCGGAAGTTTGGGAAGGCTGGAAACAGGCCTCCAGAGCCTGGGGAGGCCATTTTCGCCTTCCCGGAGGCTCAAGTAAAGCCTCCGGAGCCCGGGGAGGGCAAAAACGCCCCCCACCCACCGTGGTGCAGGAGGCCAACTAGACCACACCCACCATGGCCACGCCCACCCAGCAACCGGGCAGAGAACCCCTTGCTAAAATTTTTGAAGCCCACCCCTGCCTACTTCCCTTAATCACTCATATGATTTAGTCTCCAGACCCTTAATCATCTTTGTTGCTCTTCTCCACTCTCTTTCTAGGAACTCAACATATTTTTGTATCATGGTGATCAGAATTGTACACAGTATTCAGAATGTGGCTTCACTAGTGCAGTACAAAGTTTTGCTATTACTTCCTATGATTCTTAAAGGTAAAGGTTCCCCTCGCATATATGTGCTAGTCGTTCCCGACTCTAGGGGGCAGTGCTCATCTCCGTTTCAAAGCCAAAGAGCCAGCGCTGTCCGAAGGCGTCTCCGTGGTCATGTGGCCGGCATGACTCAATGCCAAAGGCGCACGGAACGCTGTTCCCTTCCCACCAAAGGTGGTCCCTATTTTTTCTACTTGCATTTTTTACGTGCTTTCGAACTGCTAGGTTGGCAGAAGCTGGGACAAGTCACGGGAGCTCACCCCGTTAGGTGGCACTAGGGATTCGAACCGTTGAACTGCTGACCTTTTGATCGACAAGCTCAGCGTCTTAGCCACTGAGCCACCGCATCCCTTAAATTCTTAGAAGACCAATTAATTTCCATTGATAGTCAGTCTGTCTTGGGAATCTGTAAAGGAACATCCTTAGGTGAAAAAAAAATAAGAGGTCTGACCAGCTATAAGATAGATGAAGTTGTTACAGAATAAAAATCTTGGATGTCACAGGCCATTTTTGGGAGCATTGATGAACAATTAATGCTGTTAGTTAATGTAATTAATGTATTGTAGCAGCATTGGTGGCTGTCTCCTCCATCACTGATCTAATTATTTTAGGAATGAGCTTGATGTAGCCTAAATCACCTGTATTAAAAGTAATTTCCTACTTAATTTTTTTAAGCAAATGGTACTTCAAGAACCAGAGCATCTCTGATGCAATCTCTCTCCATGCCTCCAGTAGCCATTCACAACTTTCTCCATCAGGGCAATGCATTTACTCTGGTGGATATTCAGGGTGACATGATATCGCTGTTCCAATATTTGAGGGGCTCCTACAAAGACAAGGGAGGGAGTCAAACTATTCTCCAAAGCACCAAAAGGCAAGACAAGAAACAATGGTTGGAAACTAACCAAGGAGAGAAGCAACCTAGAACTAAGGAGAAATGTCCTAACTGTGAGAGCAATGGAATAGCTTGCCTTGAGCTTGGATGCTCCATCACTGGAGGCTTTCAAAAAGAGACTGGACAACCATTTGTCTGAAATACTATAGGGTCTCCAGCTCAAGCATAGGGGTTGGACTAGGGGACCTCCAAGGTTTTTCCAACTGTATTTATGTATGGGTCATCAGAAATGCTATGGAGCTAATGGAAACTAAGGATGGAATATTCCTTGTGCCATTTCTCAAATCAGCTTAAAAGTTCTGTGATGAGGAAGGAGAAATTCTCAAGCACTCTAAGAAAAAGGTATCAAAGCAGAGAGATATTTTGCAGAAGATGGAAATTTCTGAGAAATCCCCATGTAGATTTTGGAACAGCGATTACTATGACTCTACTGGGAACAAATCATATTTACATCTGAATACTGTCCTGTCTTAGATTTATACAATCTGATTTCCCCCCCTTAATTATTCTTTAAAATGCTATGTCTTCACCAAAGAAGTGATTCTATAGAAAAAGATTTTGACCAAAAGAGGAATATGACCTAGAACTTGTCAAGTTAGCATAGAAGAGATGTCAATTTCAACCAATGGTCTCCGGTTGAAATTAGTAGGTCCTATTCAAGTTATTGATTAACTATTTTTGAAATAGGAGAATGCTAAATAAAATAAAGACGACGTTAATATCAAGTTGAAGACAGAGAAAGAAAAGAGAGCTAAGTGATAATGAAGCTAAAGGTCACTATTAATTAGTGATCTATAAGCTAGTGGCAATAGATAGACAGGTTATCCCTTTGAAGATGAACCACAGTGACACAAGTTGATACAAAAACCTTCCTTCGTTTCATTGAAGATTTCAATAGTATGTGATTGAAACCTACTGAGGTCAATAACTCATCGATCTTGATCTTACCTAGCATTCAAGTAGACTCTTGAAGAACAATTGTTGACACGCCTACACCTTTCTAAACAATCCACAGTTCCATAGAGAATTAAGGAATCCCCAAAAAGTGTACTTACTTCGTTCATGTTGGCTTGACAGGTCACCATCAGTGTACATCATGAAATATTCAACTGGATGTGGTACCTTTATCCCTGGAAGAAACATGAAAGATCTGGACATTTGATCAATGCATATGGAAGAACCGTAGAATGATACATCCAGTCTAAGAGATGTAGAATATGTGTCTTCAGTGAAGTCTTGCTCATACCTTTGTAGATCTTGTTCAGATGGTTTCTTCTCAATCACATCTAATGTGCCGGGCCATTATTTGTGTGTGTGTGAAGTGCTCCAATTACCTGCTGGTTAACCCTTAGAGGGGAGTCAATGCTAATTTATTAAATAATGCACTTAGTGGCAGAGAGTTATAGTTAGACTTCATATAAAACAAAGATATGTATGAAGTAATGAATTGTACTGTTCCTAGAATTCGTGGGAAGGATATCAATTTGCATTGTTTTGATGGAACTTTGTTCATGTCGATGTCCATCCGGACATCTTCTGTGATCTATGTATGTGTCTGTTAAACAGGGACTTCCATAGTCACATGTAGACTTTTTATAAAAGGTAAATGTTCCCCTCACACATATGTGCTAGTCGTTCCCAACTCTAGGGGACAGTGCTCATCTCTGTTTCAAAGCCGAAGAGCCAGCGCTGTCCGAAGACGTCTCCATGGTCATGTGGCCGGCATGACTCAATGCCAAAGACACAGAGAACGCTGTTACCTTCCCACCAAAGGTGGCCCCTATTTTTCTACTTGTGTTTTTTACAAGCTTTCGAACTGCTAGGTTGGCAGAAGCTGGGACAAGTAATGGGAGCTCACCCTAGTTTCGCGGCACTAGGGATTCGAACTGCTGAACTGCCGACCTTTCAATTGACAAGCTCAGCATCTTAGCCATGAGCGTCCCCTAGACTTTTTATAAATAGACTTATTAGGAAAGGGTCATCAGGCATCAATTATAACGGATCCATTGGATTTGAATGGCCACCTGTAACAGATCAAGTAGGTTTCCATAAAGTTCACAGATGATCTTTTATGAAAGACCTACACAGGAATGTACCCAAAGGAATGAAGTTCATGGGATAAGAGCAATGGAGGTACAGCTCAAAATGGCCCCAAAACCATGAGATTCACTACCCATAATCTTAGCTGGAGTATCTATAAATGGTTACCATGTGTCTTACTTAGCTTTTCGATCAGTATTGATCTCCAGGAATGGGGATCTTTTTTGGAAGTTGGGCTGAGGAATAATTTGATGGACCTCTAGTACATGTCACCATTGCAGTGGTTATGTTCTCACATGGATTGATCTTCTTGTATTCCCAGGAAGGCTAAGCTCTGACTAAAATCCAGATCCCTATTATTATTAGTATTTGTTATTTATTATTAATTTTTTTGGCTGCCCACCTACCATCATATTCGTACAATACTATGAATACAATAATATACATGTTATTGAAATCTGTTTATTCATAGTGTTTGTACTCTCCAGAAAGCATTCACTGATTGATCAACCATACTTAGGTTGCAGATTTGTGGACTTCAATTTCCAGAATTCCTGAGCTAACATGGCTGGTTCAGGAATTCTGGGAGTTGAAGTCCACAAGTCATAAAAGGGCCATAGTTGCCCACCCTAGTCTAAATCAAAAGTTAATGGGCAACATAGAGAAGAGCGGAATCATAGATTAAAGTCTTAATTATGTGGTCAGCTAATTTCTAGATTGTCCTCGAAGGGAAGAATTAAGACAGATTTGAGAGGTTGGAGAAGAGACACAATCTCAAGGCAGAAGTTCAAATCGATTATGGCCCAGACCTGATTTCTTTTGGTTTGAAAATTACCTCAGATCATTGAAGAGCACCAGATGATCAACCACATCTTCCCCATTTAGGAGAAAACACAATGCATTTCATTTAGAGGTGGATGAAGACTTTGTGTATGTGAGTGAGATAACTTAAAGAAGCTCCGTTCAACATCTTGTTCTCTTCATCTTTTGGAATATCTGGAATCAGAACTAAATTTCACTACTAAGGGTTGCCTAACTAAGCTTGTATCTTGGATCTGATGAGCCACTGAGAATGAGAGAGGCCTCTAACAGGTAGTCCTCGAATTATGATCACAATTGAGCCCAAAATTTCAATTTGGATTACATGTCCAGGAAGATACTGCAATGGTCTTAAGTGTTAAAAAATAGTCATAAGTCACTTTTTTCCAGGGTAGCTTCGATTGGTCACTAAATGAGCTGTTATAAGTCAAGGGCTGCCTGTACATTGATCTGGGCAGAATTCAATGTATATTCTAAATGCAATTTGATTTAAAAAAAAAAAACTACAACAGGAAGAATGAAATATACCCATCTTTATTAAACTGCTAAAGGTGGAAACTAAGGACAAAGGAAAGGGGGTAGATTTCAAGGGGTTTAGGCATGGGGAGGTTACAGACTGTTAACTCGACATTGAAATAGATGTTATTGATCAAACTAGAATTAGGAAAGGGGAAGAAAAGAGAAAAAAGGAGGGTGAGAGGAATTCATGATAGAATTAACAACTTCCAGATTTTCGCACAGTCTTCACAAAGGTTTGTCCTCCATGCGTCACTTCACAGGTGTATTCGTTATGATTTTGATAGTCAGAGGCGCTCAAGGTCAGGTAACTGCTGGCAAGGTATTTGTCACCCTGCTTGGTAGCTTTGGTTGTCTCCACGCCGGATGTGATCTCTTCATTGCCACCCTTCCATTTCAGGTTGAAAGCAGGTGGGTAAAAGCCATTTAGGAGACACGCCAGGGTGGCCTTATTCTGGCTTTTGATCTCTTCCTCAGATGAAGTATAGGCATTCACCGTAGGTGATACTGTGGGTTGACCTGGAAGAAGAGAAATTGGTTTAAGCTTTGAGATATAAGAGCAAAGACTGACCAAGTTTGTAGGCACCTTGTAGTCTGATCCTAAGTCCCTGAGCAAGTTCCTTCAACCCTCGAATCTCTTGTTGTCAGGCCTGGAAGCCATCTTTTTCATTGGATCTTCAGGCCTGCCACATTTACTGCTACTGTGGTAAACTGGGAGGAGGGATTGTATGGAGCATGGGTGATATGTAATCATAATAACATTCCTTTCTCAGAGAGTCAAGGACATCTTGCCTTGACATCAGGGTAAACTAGTAAGTGCTTAGAACTATGAGAGTCCTCTATCAAGTAAGTACCATAAGGAAGTCCTTGTAGCTGAAAAATAAAGAAAAATTATGAAATAAGAATAATTTGGACCAAACTTAATTCATCATGATAAAAATATCTTAGGGTGATGGATTGGAGAAGGTTGATCCTTCTTAAAGAGTATTCAAAGTGCTGATTTTGTGCTAGCTACCTGATGGCCAAATAGATGTTCTCAGAAAGAGTCCATTAGTCAACTTGTAAAGTAATTTCTAAACCTGGAACTGAGTTGGTAATGCAACTACAGTAGTGGCCAAAATTGTGGGAACCTTTTGGGAAAAGTGTATTTTCTAAAACTAGCCAATAACGTCCCTTTTCTTTGGAGTAGTACCATAAAATTATATATCAATGGAAAGATAATTTAATCAAGAATGCAATGCAATAACTTATATGAAGGATTTGCTATTAGAATAGCAGTTACAAAGAAGAAAAGTGAAACGAGATCTACAAAAATTATCACCATAAAAAAAAACACGAGATATACAAAAATTGTCACCATAGAAAAAAACGAGATATACAAAAATGATCACCATGTCAGTTAATCCTTAGTTGGGTAACCTTTAGCATGATTTACGGCCTTACAACGTCTTCCCAAGGAGTGAACCAAGTCTTTTAGTTCTGCAGCTGCTATAATGTCAAACCAAGATTGAATGATGGCTTCTATTAACTGGGTTTTATTGCTGGGTCGCTTCTGACTAACAAGTTTCTTTAGTTGGCTCCATAGATTTTCAATTGGGTTAAGGTCTGGGCTATTCCCAGGCCATTCCAGTAGTGGAATAGGATTATCTTGAAACTCCAAAAAAATAAAAATAAAGTGGTGTTATTAGCCATCAAACCTCAGAAATACACTTTTCCCAAAAGATTTCCACAATTTTGGCCACTACCGTATGTTGACTCTGTGATTGCTCCAGACTTGTCATAACGCAGACAACTCAACCTTTCTACAGCATTAATGAAAACACATCCTTCCTAAGAACCTTCATCCTGACATGCTGGTTTTGTAGATGCAGGGATGTTTCTTCTCAACGATGAAACAGTTTATCTTGTTAGGTCCTCACGAGAATCATATTATCTTTTTCCTGGGAAATTTTTTTCACTGAACATGAGAAGGAATAGAGTTGAGGATTATCAAACCTTCTCATTGACTTCAGCCCAACTTTCTAAGAGTATTGAAAACAATGTCATTATTTTTTTTGGAGGAAGTCAACAAAAGTTAGCAGCCTGCAAAAATTAGATGGTTTGCTGGGGTTTATACAACAATAAAGTGAAGAGCGCAGATCCTTCTGCAGGTGCCCATTGCATGGTGATAGAGGACAGAGAAGAATTAAATGAGCATTCTGAATCCCTTCGTCTACCCTACCTTGCCTGAAATTTCTTCCCTCTCATAGAGATTAAGCAAAAAGTAATATTTGCTGTTCATATCTCAACTCAGGGCTGTTTGAAACTTGCAAGTAGCACATTTTATTCCCCCCTCCTACTATAGATAGTTTTGTTTCCAGATTAAAATAACTCACAATGATTCTAAGTTAACCGTAGAATCATAGATCATAGGGCTGGTAGGGACCTGTGGAGGTCTTCTAGTCCAACCCCCTGTCCAAGGCAGGAGAATGTATAGACAACATGTATATCCCCAGACAAACACTATCAGTTTAACCATTTCACCTACAAACGCCTATATTATTTCACACCGTTTTTAGCCCAATTCTTGATAGAAGAAGATTCTTGTTCTTAGATTGAAATGGAAAAAAGTAGATGAGGAAGCTAAGGTGCATAAAAAGTCTAAAACTTTCTAACAGCCCTATTTCCTTCAAAATCAAGATTGTTGGTTAAGTATAGAATAGCTGAAGCAAAAGAATGTGTGGTTAGGTGTCTCCTAACCTGGCTTTCTTTTGACATTACATGGAATTAATTACAGTTCTCAAATGCATGTTGGATACCAACATAATGAGCTAGAAGTATCTGAGTTGGGACCTACAGCTCAGTTTTGATGAAGTATTGTTAGAAAGCTGCCTTCAAAGTTATCTTTCCGTTTTTACCCAACAAAAGATGGAAACAAACATTTTTGAACAGATTGTGGCTAAAGGTGACTGACAGGCAAAGTGTAGATTGATTTGATTTTAGGACCCGACTCCTAATTTTTCTCCAAGTCAAATAAATCCCTTCCCTTCCCACTCGGCAGAAACATTTACAATTCCATAATTTTGGCACCGCTTGGTTACGAAGAGGGACCCCCCCCCCCGACAGCTGAAATGCAATTTTCGGTTACATTTGGCATTATCGAGACACGTTCTTTCAGACTCCGGATTTCTAAATAACATCATGTTGGTCTAAGAGTGGAGAAAGAGAAGTTTGATTTCGCCAATGTTCTTCCACAAGATTAAACATTGGAAAATTAATCAGCAATGATTAGGCAAGAGAAAAGGTTAAGGTTTGCTAGACGAAGAAAAAGAGGAAAAAGTCATGGAAAATCTTGACAAAATTGCTACGGAGAAGGAAAGATTAGAAAGATAAATGGACTTACCAGTGACGGTTAATTGGGTTCCACCTCCGAAGACGAACCACAGTGACATATACCCATACAAAAACCTGCCCTCATTTCACAACATTTCACTGAAGATGGATCCCAACTTGGACAATTACTGGGCTCCATAAAATGTCAGAATGAATTGCAGCCATTATTATATCCTGGAAGAACAAAAATGGTTTGGTGTAAGTGGTTCATGCTTGGACATCACTGAAGCCATTCATGGTCAAGAAGATCATTCAGGACAATCCAATGGATACGATCCACTGATAGGTGAAGAAAACAGAGCCATCATTCCTTTTACATTGAATTATACAGAAGAGTCACAAAATAGCTTCTAGTGATATAGCCAGTTGCAGAAGACTGAGAAGTGTTTTGGGTAGGCAGAATATTGTCTAAATTGAAGTGGTTTCTTATAAATTAAACCTAAGGCACTATGCTCGTTCTTTGGGTGTAAGGACCTCCCTGATTACCTGTAAGGCAACTCTTCCAGAAACGTATTTTAATTAACCATGTAATGAACACCTTGGCTGTCCATGGAAGGTTACACTTGGGTTTTTGTTAGCTAGAATTCAAGGGACATAATTTCCACCAAGAGCAGAATTTTCAACTGGAATTCATGGAATGGACCAACCTTTGCATTCCTTCTGTGGGTCGTTCCTTTTTGTGTGTTTATTTGTAAGCTTCTTTTTGTCTTCTGATGGCCTTAGTTCTACAGGTGCTGAAATATCAGTTCCATAGTTGTGCATGGGACAGGCTATTGGGAATTAATTTATTTCTGATTACAAGTTATGATTATATTTTATTTATTTAAAACATGTATATAGCCACCCATCTTGTGGTTCCCATTTGATGTATCTACTCCATCTGAGTTCCATCTGTTTCAAGACAAACAGGTTTTGGTTATGCTTAGGTCAACATCCATAGATTCACGCTGATCTTCTACAATGGATCTTATATGAACCGGCACTGAAAGCTCTGAAAGAAATGAAGTTCATGGAATTCCGAAGGTGCTTTTTCAAGAGGCAAGTGGACTTTCTGGTTTTTCTTCAAAGACGTTTCTTTTAGAGCTGAAGAAGCTTCTTGGATGAGAAGTGAATCGTCTTCCAAGAAAAATCAGAAAGTCCAGTTGCCTCTTGAAAAAGCATCTTTGGGACAACCACAGCCTGGATGATGGAGAATCTCCATAGACAAGTTCATGGAACGATAACAAGGGGTGTCACTGATCAACGATAATTATTGACCAGAGTAGTGGACACAGGTAGTATTGACCAACATGTTGTTGTGATCCTAACTGGAGAAGATGGTACTTCTCCATCAGCTTTGTCTAGTAGATCTTAGGAAGAATGAATGAAATCATGGAAATGCTTTGGGTAAAGCTAAAGAAAAGCTTGATGGCCCTTGATCCATTTCATAATTCGATTGAGAAGAGGTCATCGTATGGAATGCTGTTCCTTGAGAACCTTGTGGTCTATCCCTTGGCATGAATCAATCCTCCTCCCAACCTAGACATCTCACTTGTGAAATCTTTTCTTTAAACTTTGTTATGAAGAGGGATAGTTGTACATTGGGGGGCTGCCTCATTGGCGTTAAAAGCCAATGGTAGGCTGGTTTGGAAACACCTACAACCTGCCTTTATAGACTTTGTTGTTCCTAGTCCTCTGAAGGAAGGATTCATATCAACGTTTTTGTGTCTTCCAAGTCCAAAACAACGCCATATTCCAGGTGTACCTCTCTGAGGTGCAAAGAGTTTGGTATAGACACGAGAGGTCCAAGATGTTCTAGATGTTCTTCTAGATCTGAAAAAGTAGGATTACCTTCAGCCCAGTGCTAACCTACAAATAGTTCCTGGTTGGTTATCCTAGACCTCAAAGTTTTGGATGTGATCTAAACATGATCTATCGTTGTTTCTTCCCCCTTTGAGATATGTTGGGTCTGCAATTTCCATGATCCCAAATATACCATGACCACTTTAACATACTCCAATATAAGGAAGACACTTATGAGAAATGTCACATTCCAAGCACAATAATGCTATCCTCATGTTCATCACGTCCTGAGCAACAGTGGTAGAGTGTGAGTTTTAATCTTGGAATATTTTTCCCCCCAGATCAGGTAATACAACTGTCTCTTTGTGTCTAAAAAAACCTTAACCATCTGAAGAGAAAGATGGAACAGTGTGGGAAATTTAATTTCTGCTGGTTTCATGGACACAGAGAGAAGCCAAAATCTGTAGGTGGAAAGTCAAAAGTTTTAATTCAACCCTATCTGGTCTCATATATGATTTAAGAAGTCTACCACTTGAAAACTTTGAAAGGGATACCTTTGCTGGTAGTAAGGTCTACAATTTGTCTTTTCTCATCTTGAATCTGAAGAGCCAAGGATTATAGGATGCTGGTAGAATAAAACATTGGTTTTTTTTAATCCATCAGGATTACATATTTATAGGAAAAGTGGTAATATAAAGCCCAGTGAGACAAGTTGGGTCTTGAAGCTGGCTCTTTCCTGATCAAAGATTCATTTTGAATTGAATTTTTAGCAATAGATTTACCCTATACTAAAGCAACGGAAAATGTAAATGGAACTGGAAATTACATTTCATACTGTCTTACGTGGGAGGGATTTTGGACTTTAGAAGGGCCTTATTAACACAGAAATGGAAATCGAAACATCAACATTTATGTTAGTTTAGAGCAGTGGTGGGTTTCAATTTTTTTTTTACTATCAGTTCTGTGGGTGTGGCTTGGTGGGCATGGCAGGGGAAGGATACTGTAAAATCTCCATTCCCAGCACACTCCAGGGGAAGGTTACTGCAAAATCCCCATTTTCCTCCCGATCAACTGGGACTCGGGAGGCAGAGAATAGATGGGGGCGGGGCCAGTCAGAGGTGATATTTACCGGTTCTCCAAACTACTCAAAATTTCCGCTACCGATTCTCCAGAACTGGTCAGAACCTGCTGAAACCCACCTCTCTGGTTTAGACCCTGGTTGGAGATGGTGAAAGCATCAACAATCTGCTAGTTTCACCCCATACATTCCCAAGTCTACTGTCCTCTTGTTTGAAGATAAATGTAATACACTATCATTTGGAACAAAAGGAGGGAATAACATGTGCGAGTGGATAAATGTATACAAACATCACAGCATCTGATGCTTGATGCAACCTTTCTTCAATGCCAAGGGATTCAGCTCTTGTGTCGGAGCTGGCTGATACCTCCAAAGAACAGAATTGTGTTGAAATCACAAAGCTTTGTCATCCCACAACTTCCCTTCTTCATAAATTTGATAAAAACAATTGCACCAATGAAATAGATTCATCTTTATTTATATGCTGACAGTAAAAATCTAACAGATCAAGTGGGGGATCGATTTGAAGGACGAAGGCATGGAGGGGATACAAACAGTGTAACTACATGGGATAGAAAGAGATGTTCTTGATCAAGCTAAGCTTAGGAAAGAATGAATGAGAGCCCAGGAGAAGGGACTCTATTCTCCCGCCTGAATGGCAGGAAAGGACACAAGTTGGATTTAGCAACTTCCAGGTCCTGAAAAGCTTAACTTAGGAAAGAATGAATGAGAAAAGGGACTCTTTCCTCCTGTCTGTGGTCAGGAGAAGGCTCATGACGGAGTTAACAACTTCCAGATCCCGTAAGAGCCTTTGTAAAGGTATTTCCATTATGTATCACTTCACAGACGTACGTATGGTCTCCATAGTCGGAATCACTCCTGGTCAGGTAACTGCTGGCAAGGTATTTGTCACCCTGCTTGGTGGCTTTGGTTGTCTCCACTCCAGAGGTGGTCTCTGTACCATCAACCTTCCATTTCAGGGTGAAAGCAGGTGGGTGAAAGCCACTTAGGAGACATACCAGAGTGGCCTTCTTCTGGGTTTTGATCTCTTGCTCAGAAGGAGCAAAGACTTGGACTGAAGGAGATACTGGATCCTGACCTGGAAGAGAAGAAGATCTCATGAGGTTCTACATAGCATCTTAAAACTTCAACGCAACATTAAAAGAGTAACTAGATGGATAAACGTATAGATCGTTTTCCTCATGAAGACTGTGGGGGAGGGAGTGGGAAAAATATCAAGGCAAAATTTCTCAGAATAGTATTTGATCTCCCATTGTAGCAGTCCACCTACCAATTCTTTTAGTTCCTTCTATGAAACACCAAGACAGGTCTCTCACCAGAAATTCTATGGGTTTTACATCAGAGTAATATTTCCTGCCTGGTCCCACTTAAGAATTACTACATGTATCTGCTGTTGAGTTACTTTTCACATCTATTTCTCTTACAAGAACATTTGGAAGAGCAATAACTTTCTGATTATCTTGAATCTTGCTTGAGAAGTAATTCATTTTTTTCTTTGCATTTTGTAGAAGTCAGAGAAGACTGACTTCTACAAACCGAACATCTGGGCCACAGCATGCTTTAGGGAAAGGACCTGAGTTTTAACAATTATGAATTATAATTGTTTAACTAATTTTTTTCTCTACCACGCCTGGAGAAAGATTAAGTGCCTTCTGTATATTCAGATCCTCACTCCCCTGCTGGTTTCTCTCCTTGAGTGTGTGAGTTTCAGAGAGAGAGAAAGAGAAATAAATTATTTTTAGTTCCTGAATGCAGTGATGTTCCTTCTTCATAGTGGAACAGTCGATCACATGACCTCCTTTCCAAAAACATGAATCTTTTTCCTGGAAAACACATTTTTGTACTGTATAAGAGAAATAAAGGGTAGAAATAGAGTTTCATGGCAAGCATACCTCTCTTGGATGTCAACAGAACTTTCTAAGAGCATTTAAACTCAATGTATGGTCCAATCTCCTAACCCAGATTTCTTTTGATGTTTTTTACAAAACGTTTTAGAGGTCTCCAATTTATGTTGGATTCCAACTTGATGAGAGACGAGTTAAAAACTCATTGTGAGATGGTTCCCATAGCCCAGTATTGATGAAACGAACTTCTGATCTCACTTCTGATCTTTCAATTGATAAAAGGTTACTTATTTTCCTCACTCAGTCAATCAATTCCTTAAAGATCCTTCTCAAATTACACTTTGAAAAGAAATATTTAGGAGTTAAATTTTCTATCACTTGTTTAAGACATACAGGAGAAAAAGAGAGAATTCTGAACATCTGGCAAAGAGATAACCTGAAACGTTGGAGTCCATTGCTTGCTTATTATATTATTTGTTTGAGATAAATGGTTTGAATTGAAAGGCTTATTCCCAAGGTTTAAATGTTTAGTGGAAGAAACAAGAATTATGTTTTGATAGGAAGGTGGTTGATCTTATTAGTTTGGACAAAATAGGAAAAGATAATTTGACCAAACTCTCGTAGAACTTGCTGAAGTGAAAGTTGGATAGGCAATCATTCCACCACAAGGGATCAATGCCACTTCTGTTTCCTTCACAATCACACCACATTCATTCACCACTTTGAGCCTCCGCCAACTGAGAAATTGATGGTTCAATCACATATCCATTTCTGCAAACTTGAGCCAAAGAGAGATGGGAATGTGCCTGGTATCTCCCCGAATCCATATGCTATTTATTTAATATCACACATCATATCCATATGGTATCTCTTATGCATAGAATCTGAGAGTTAACTTTGTGGCATGGAATATTTTTCTGAAAGGCGGATAATTTGGACAATCACCATCGTAGCTCTAAATCTAACCCGAGATCTAATGTTAGATCCTGCTGCAGATCCCCTTTCAATCCAAGGGAGATCACTGACCAGAGTCCATTGGAGTTGGGCGGCTAGAGTAAACTTGAACAAATTATGTTAAGAGCCTGGTGATGCAGCAGACTAATAGCCTGTTATTATCATTCAGCTGCCTGCAATTACTGCTAGTACGAATCTCCCCAGGCTCAGGGTTGACTCAGCCTTCCATCCTTTCTAAGGTAGGTAAATTGAGGACCCAGTTTGTGGGGGCAATAAGCTGACTTTGTATAAATATACAAAAGTATGAAGGCTATTGCTTAACGCATTGTAAGCCGCCCTGAGTCTCCGGAGAAGGGCGGCATATAAATCAAATTAAAAAATAAATAAATAAAACAAGAAAACCTCAAGATATGAAGTGCAGATTTGACTCCCTACATGGACTGAGTTTGGAATGAATGATGGACTGTTGATCAAACATGCCAACATTCCTATGCAATTTTGATAAGGTTAGTTTTAAAAAAATGTCCCCAATACTTTTGAATTGCTTCTGTCTTATCTCTCAATGGCTTTAAGAAGATGGAATGTTTTGATTACCAAACAATCAAGCAACGTATCCTATTGATAATATAGCATATCATACTTTGGCTTACTTAATTCTACCTGGAAAATCGAACCACACAATGACAATATCAAATTTTCAGTCAACCTCATTCAGTTCCGTTAAAGAGATTATAATACAAATGAATCTCTCGGTTTTTCTTTAACCCCAAGAATAGTTACTCCTGAGTGTAAAAGTAGCCATAAGTTGGATTTCTCAAGATCTCATTGAACCTGATCATGAAAATCAAAGTAATACCTGTGAACAGCAAAAATGAAATAACATAGATTTAAATTAACGTGCCCTGTCTGGTCTCAATGTTCAGTTCTTCTGGAAAAACATCACCATGGATGGATCAAAAGGAACCATAAGATCAAATCGCCCGAAGTCAAAGTAGGTAAAGACGGGATAAAAGATGGAAAAATGAAAATACCACATGCAGGAAGAGAGATTTGAGATCAATTCATTGACTTACCTGTGACAGTTAGCTGGGTTCCTCCTCCGAAGACATACCACAGTGATGCACAGCTATACAAAAACTTGGGGTCATTTCATAGGAAAAAAAGTCACAGAGATTTTAAAGAGAGAAAATCCTAGACCTCTAATTTCCTATTAGAACAGGACAGGAGATCAAAGAACAGCTGATGTCCTTGCCGTGGTTATTTCAATTTCCTTAAATCCCATGGAGTGCCTTTTGGAAGAGAAGCCAATAGTCCATGTTCAGAGTAGTAAAAGAAGGGCCCGTTGGAGTTTTATAAAGATCTCAAGAAGTTCCATTCTTGAAATGATTGCTTTCTGGATACAGATGGTAGATGAGAACCTTTATTTCTTCAAGATTGAGTGATATGAAAGGAGTTCAAGTGTTGGTAGCATTTCCAGTTTAGCAAATATAAACTATGTTGAAGAAGTCTGACAAGTAGTTACTTTGTAGGTACTGAAGTTTTGTCTATGCTCTAATTGTTTTTGATGAAAAGCCAATGTACTAGATCTGTTGAGTAGATGTGTTGAGGAGATCCACCAACATGGACCAGTTTTCTGATTCTAAATGTCCTTGATCTTGAAATTATGCAGGATAGATAGCTTTCAATTTCACAGGACACCTTATATGTAGAACATTTCCAAGAAGGCCCTGGACCATGGGTGATGGCTGCTGGGATTCAGATTCTACCGGCTGAATTTCTAATAAGGACAACTGAGATTTTTCAGGATGAGTTACAATTCATTCAATTCTCTTGAATGAGTGGAAATGCAACTTTTGAGCCACTGCAGTTGGACTTGAATTGATTCATAGATGTGAAAAGAATCTGGGATGCTGAGGTGGTTCCTTAAATGTTGTTTCCTTTTTTCCTTTTTTTTATTTCACCCTGAGAAAATGAGGAATTTACTCTTAAGAATGACAGAAAAGCATCTTGTGAACACTTAAGCAAGTTCAACCTGGCCAATGGAAGATAGCTTTGAATGTGCAACTGACCCTTGGAAACCATTAACCTGGTCTCTGCATGTAGGTTTCCTAGCTAGATTCTGAGCTAATGACAGTTAATTGATATCCTGGTCTTCCGTATGATGTTTGGGTATGTTTTTCCTCAAACCTGGAGATTGAATCTCTGAAAACATATGAAGAACGGTTGCAGGAACTGGATATGTCTAGTTTGATGAAAAGAAGGACTAGGGGAGACTTGGTAGCAGCCTTCCAATATCTCAGGGGCTTCCACAAAGAAGAGGGAGTCAAACTATTCTCCAAAGCACCTGAAGGCAGGACAAGAAGCAATGGGTGGAAACTAATCAAGGAGAGAAGCAACTTAGAACTAAGGAGAAATTTCCTGACAGTTAGAACAATTATTCAGTGGAACAAATCACCTTCAGAAGTTGTAAATGCTCCAACACTGGAAGTTTTTAAGAAGATATTGGATAACCATTTATCTGAAGTGGTGTAGCGTTTCCTGCCTGGGCAAGGGGTTGAACTAGAAGATCTCTAAGGTCCCTTCAAACTCTGTTATTCTAAAAGTGTCCTCTGGACTTGAACTGTCAACAGAGCTTAAATACCAATTTTTGAACCCAATAAACTCCAGTCAGGATGAAGAAATGGAAGTATTCTTATTAAATGACCAACATCCAGGTGTTTTGAATCCAATGGCCAAATATTGACTGCTAGTCTTGCTTGAATCCTTCCGTGAATTGTTAACTTTATAGGATTTCTTCCTTTTACAGATGTTTCTAATGCCACTTTTTACATGAATTAATGGTGTACTGTATTTTTACACTTTATAACTTGAGAGAGATTAGACAGATTGTCTGATAGATAATAGATGATAGATAGATAGAAATAGAGATAGATAGATAGAAAGATAGATGGATGGATGGATAGATAGATTGACAGATAGATAGATAAATAGATAGATAGATATTATATATAGAGAGGGAGATAGGTAGAAGAAAGATGATAGATAGAGAGATAGATAGATGATAGATAGATAAAAATAGAGATAGATAGAAAAACAGATAGATAGGTGATATAGATAGATAGATAGATAGATAGATAGATAGATAGATAGATTGTATAGGATTGAAATGTCCCATTCCACCTAATCCTAAATTCATATCAGCTGGAGGACTGTTTAGAATTATTGGAAGAAACTCTATGATCCCATATCCTCCCAAATCTGCTAGCATTACTACTAAAAAACCAAGGCATTTTCATTTCGAATTGAGAAGAATTCATGTGTGAATTTGATGTAACACCCATGGAGGGAATCCAAAACCCAATGATACTTCTTGATATCCCCAAGAGAATCAGACCTGATATTTTTCCTCCGTTAAATGGGGTTAACTGTGTGAAATAGGATCTTGGAAAGAGACCATTTTCCCCCCAAGATAGGAAAGCTTATACAACTCCTTATTCTTCATAAATTTGATGAAACAGTCACACAAATGAAATAGATCCATCTTTATTAACGTGCTGACAGTAGAATCTAACAGATCAAAGAGGAGGGGACTGATTTGAAGGACGGAAGCATGGAGGGGATACAAAGAGTATAACTACTTGGCATAGGAAGAGACCTTCCTTGATCAAGCTCAACTTAGGAAAGAATGAATGAGAAAAGGGACTCTTTCCTCCTGTCTGTGGTCAGGAGAAGGCTCGTGACGGAGTTAACAACTTCCAGATCCCGTAAGAGCCTTTGTAAAGGTATTTCCATTATGTATCACTTCACAGACGTACGTATGGTCTCCATAGTCGGAATCACTCCTGGTCAGGTAACTGCTGGCAAGGTATTTGTCACCCTGCTTGGTGGCTTTGGTTGTCTCCACTCCAGAGGTGGTCTCTGTACCATCAACCTTCCATTTCAGGGTGAAAGCAGGTGGGTGAAAGCCACTTAGGAGACATACCAGAGTGGCCTTCTTCTGGGTTTTGATCTCTTGCTCAGAAGGAGCAAAGACTTGGACCGAAGGAGATACTGGATCCTGACCTGGAAGAGAGGAAGATCTCATGAGGTTCTACACAGCAACTTAAAACTTCAACGCAACATTAAAAGAGTAACTAGATGGATAAATGTATAGATCGTTTTCCTCATCAAGACTGTGGGGGAGGGAGTGGGAAAAATATCAAGGCAAAATTTCTCAAAATAGTACATTACTAAGATGATAAGAATCATACGGCCCACTTCGTAAGGGAGAGAAAAACATTATAAAAAATGCTAGAGGAGAGGTTTGGAGGACTTCCTTGGCATTCAGAAGGGGTTGTTATAGACAATGGACAAAAGAGATTCCTATTGTTTGGTCTTGGAGCCTAAATAAAGTTTTGATTTGATATGATTTGATTTCTCTATTCATGTTAGATTCCAACTTGGAAGAGAGATGATTTGAAAACTCATTCTGAGTTGGTTCCCATGGCCCAATATTGAAATAACGTTCATCATTTCTTCTGAGCATTCCTTGGTCCAAGACATTGAATTAAAAGAATACATATGACACGTATGCCACAAGAAACATTTCTTGCAGATGTCCCTCACAAAGTCATCTTACGCTTTACAAAAGGTGACGCATTTCCCCCCACTCAATTAATCAATTTTTAAGGGCTCTAGCTCGCGTTAACTTCTGAAAGAAATCAAATTTGATTTGGTAATTTTGAAAAGTAATTCCCCTGCAGATACGTGAAGATATTCCTAGGTGGGGCCATGCAGGAAATCTTACTCTGATGTGAGAATTGATATTGCATGATTTGATCTCCCATTGTAGCAGGCTACCCACAATTCTTGTAGTTAGTTCTTTGAACCAGAAATTCGTTACATCAGAATGAGATTTCCTGCATGGCCCACCTAGGAATATCTGCATGCATCTGCAGCAGGAGAGTTACTACTCAATATCATTCTTCTTAGAAAAACATTTCTTTGCATTTGGTAGAAGACAAAGGAGGCTATGTCAATAGAACATCTGGGCAACAGCTTACCCAGGAGAAGTACATCTTACAAATAGCTTTATTATGCCAATTATGAATTAGAGCTGTTTAATTAATTCTTTCTTGTCTACCAGGACAGGAAAAGAGATGAGAAACTAAGTGGCTTCTGTATAGTCATATCACCTACTCCCACTTTGGTTTCTCTCTCTACGTGTGTGAGTTTCAGAGGGAGGAAGAGAAATAAATTATTTTAAGTTCCTGAATGCAGTGATGTTTCCTTCTTCAGGTAGGAGTAGTCGACCACATGAGCAGAAACATGAATCCTTGTCCTAGGAAAAACATTTTTATTGCACAAAAGAATTAAAGGGGAGAAACAGAGTTGAGTTTCATGGAATTTATACCCCTCTTTCACGTCAAACCAACTTTCTAGAAACAGTCAAAGTCAATGGTTTAAATGTTTAGAGTTGAGTTGCATGACAACCCAACTTTCTAACACCATTTAAACTCAATGCCAAAGAAAATGCGGTCCAATCTCCTAACTCAGATTTCTTTTGTGGAGAACATCTTAGAGATCTCCAATTTATGTTAGATTCCAACTTGAAAGAGAGATGATTTGAAAACTCATTCTGAGTTGGTCCCCGTGGCCCAATATTGAAATAACTTCAGCATTTCTTCTGAGTTCCTTATTCAAAGACATTGAATTATAACAATACATATGACATGCATGCCACAAGAAACATTTCTTGCAGATGTGCCTCACAAAGTCATCTTACGCTTTATAAAAGTTTACTAATTTTTCCCAGTCAGTTAATCAATTCTTTATGGGATTTATCTCAAGTTAACCTCTGAAAGAAATATTTTGGATTTAATTTTTTTTATCAGTTGTTTAACACATGTAGGAGAAAAATATCAAAACTCTGAACATCTCCAAAAGAGATAACATGAAACATTCTAGTCCTTTACTTGTGTACTACGCTACTTATTTCTGTAAACAAGTTTGAATTGAAGTCTTATCCCAGTTTCTAAATTTTGAGGAGACTAAACAGGAATTAAGGTTTGATACAAAGTAGTTGATATGATCAGTTTGGATAAAATA
The DNA here is from genome assembly GCF_029531705.1 of Pantherophis guttatus. The sequence goes on from NW_026844101.1 coordinate 4,787,339, forward strand.
GGAAAAGACAATTTGACCAAACCTCCCTATATCTTCCCGAAACGAAAATTGGAAACCCAACACATTGGTGAGATACCACTTCTGTTTCCTTCACAATCATACCACATTCATTTACTCCTCTGAAGGTTCTTTAGGAAAGGATCCCTTCCCCCAACGGAGAAATGCAAGTTCAATCACAGATCCATTTCTGCAAATTTGATCCAATGAGAAACGGTCCCTTCCGAACCTATGGTTGTGGCGATCCACTCCCCTTATCCCCACAGTCTTAGAGATGCTTATATCATTGTAACGTTTCCCCAGGTTGTTGCTGACTTAAATATTTTTGTAAATGTGGAGGCGCATCATTTGAAAAACCGCCTCCATAACTCTAAATCTAACTCTAGATTTATTAGTAGATGATGTGGCTGATCCCTTTTCGATCAAAGGGAAATCACACCATTGGAAGTAGGTGGCTACAAAAAACTTGAATAAATAAGAAAAACAAGAGAAAAAGAAGAAGGAAACATTAGGATTTGTAGCAAAGATTGAACTCCTTGCATTGACTGATTTGGCTGTTGGAATGAATAATGAATGGTTGATCAGACATCCCAAAATTTTAATGTAATTTTGATGACCGGAGATTAAAATCTCTGTCTTGTCTTTTTCAGAAGCTGGAGACTTTTTTAAACCAAATGATAAAGCAAAGGATCAGATTGACAATATTTTGGCTTCCTTAAATCCACTTGGAATATCAAAACACAGAGTGATAAAAGAAGATCTTCAGCCAATCCCATTCAGTTCCATTGAAGAGAACACAATACAGATTCATCTTTTAATCCACAGGAAAATTATGCCTGAGGATAAAAGTAGCCACCAGTGAGATTTCTCAAGATCTCATTGAACCTGGTCATGAAAATCAAAGTGTCTCTGCGAACAGGGAAGTTGAAATCATATAGATTCGAATCTACCTGTCCTGACCTGGGCTAAATGTTCAGTTCTCATTAAAAAAAACACATCATCATTGTTGAATCAAAAGCAACCCTAAAATCAAAGTGCATGGAGTCAAAGTAAGGAAAGAAGAGGAAAAAGAGGAAAAAATGAAAATATTACATGCGGAAAGAAAGATTTGGGATAATTCATTGACTTACCTGTGACGGTTAGCTGGGTTCCTCCTCCGAACACCCACCACAGTGATACAGGGCTGTACAAAAACCTTCTCTCTCTTGATGTTCTTCAGATAGAGCAATAGGTAGTGTCCTTAACAAGGTCATTTCAAGTTCTTTAAATCCCATGGAATGCATTTTGGGAAAGAAAAACCCCAATGATCCATTTTTAGAGTCGTCAAAGAAGGACCTGTTGGTGATTGAGAAAGATCTCAGGTCCTTCGAGAACTTCCATTCTGGAAGCGAGTCCTTTCTGGATGCAAACAGATGGTAGATGAGAACTTTTATTCCTTCTAGATTAGGTAAAAAACATTCAGATGGCTGCAGTTTTAGCAGTTTATATAATAAATAAACTATGTTTAAGAAGTGTGACAGGTTACTGAAGTTTTGTCTATGCTCTTATTGTTTTTGATGAATTTAACCCAATGCACTGGATCTGTTCTTGAAGTTCAGCTTGATCGCTGTATTATGATTTCTGTAGTCCACCATTAAGAATAGTGTTGAGTAGATCCATCAGGAAAATGGACACCTAGGAAGTGACCCTTATCTGATACTAACTTCCTCTGAATCTAAATGGCCTTGAGGTTGAAAGCTCACTGAATGATGTGGGATAGATATCTCTATATGTCTCAGGATACCTTGTATGAGGAACACTCCCAAGAAGACTCTGGACCATGGATTATGCCTGCTTGTATTCAGGTCTACCAGTTGAAATCCTAAGAAGGACAACTCTGATATTTCTTGAAGACTAGGAATTCTCTGCAAGCCTGGAGTGGAGATTTGGAATGGTCCAGGGTGGTGATGTTGTGATGGCCTTTAGAAGGTATACTTTTGAGGAAATTTCAGTAGCTTGTAAAATACATTCGGTACATTTCAAGAAGGCCCTGGACCATGGGTTCTGCTTGCGTCTATTCAGGACTACCAGTTGATTTCCTAATTTCATCCCATTTCATTCATTCATTCATTGATTCATTGATTCATTCATTTATTTATCAAATTTATTAGCCAGCTATCTTATCACAGGAACCTTTAAAAATGCTCTCTGTACTTGAATCGTCATTCAGAGCTAAATTCCTGAATTCCTGAATCCAACAAATTCCAGTCATGTTGAAGAGATGGAAGTCTTCTTATTTAAATGACCAACAGCCAAGTTTTTTTTGAAGCCAGTGGCCAAATATTTACTGCTAGCCCAGCTTGTGTCTTACCATGAATTGTTAACTTTATAGGATTCCTTCCTTTTATATATGTCTGTAATGTCACTTTTCCCATGAATTAATGGTGTGCTGTGTTCTTACACTTTGTGACTTGAGAGAGAGTAGATAGATGACAAATTGATTGATAGATAATAGATGATAGATAGATGATAGGTAGATAGATAGAAATAGAGATAGATAGACAGACAGATTGATAGATATTATAGAGAGAGAGAGGAAGAAGAAAGATGATAGATAGATAGATGATAGATTGATGATAGACGATAGGTAGATAGATAGATAGATAGATAGATAGATAGATAGATGATAGACGATAGGTAGATAGATAGATAGATAGATAGATAGATAGATAGATAGATAGATAGATAGATGATACAGAATACAGAATAATAGAGTTAGAAGGACCTTGGAGGTCTTCTCGTCCAACCCCCTGCTCAAGCAGGAGATCCTATACAATTCAGACAAATGGTTGTCCATTCTTTTCATAAAAGCCTGCAGTGATGGATCACCTAAAACTTCTGAAAGCAACTTCTGGTCTACTGGTTAATTGTTCTCACTGTCATGAAATTTCTCCTGATTTCCAGGTTGCTTCTCTCCTTGGTTAGTTTCCATCCGTTGCTTCTTGTCCTGCCTTCAGGTGCTTTGGAGAACTGGCTTACCCCCTCTTCTTTGGGATAGATAGATAGGTGTTGAAATATCCTATTTCATCCAATCCTATATTCATATCAGCTGGAGGACTGTTTAGAATTATTGGAAGAACCTCTATGATCCCATATCCTCCCAAGTCTGCTAGTGTTACTACTAAAAAACAAGGCATTTTCATTTCAAATTGAGAAGAATTCATGTGTGAATTTGATGTAACACCCATGGAGGGAATCCAAAACCCAATGATACTTCTTGATATTCCCAAGAGAAGCAGACCTCATATTTTCCCCCCATATTAAATTTGGCTAACTGTGTGAAATAGGATCTTGGGAAGAGACCATTTTCACCCGAGATAGGAAAGCTTATACAACTCCTTATTCTTCATAAATTTGATGAAACAGTCACACAAATGAAATAGATCCATCTTTATTAATTTGCTGACAGTAGAATCTAACAGATCAAAGCGGGGGGCATCAATTCGAAGAACGAAAGCATGGAGGGAATACAAAGAGTGTAACTACTTTGTTGTAGGAAGAGACATTAGTGATCAAGCTCAACTTAGGAAAGAATGAATGAGAAAAGGGACTCTTTCCTCCTGTCTGTGGTCAGGAGAAGGCTCATGACGGAGTTAACAACTTCCAGATCCCGTAAGAGCCTTTGTAAAGGTATTTCCATTATGTGTCACTTCACAGACGTACGTATGGTCTCCATAGTCGGAATCACTCCTGGTCAGGTAACTGCTGGCAAGGTATTTGTCACCCTGCTTGGTGGCTTTGGTTGTCTCCACTCCAGAGGTGGTCTCTGTACCATCAACCTTCCATTTCAGGGTGAAAGCGGGTGGGTGAAAGCCACTTAGGAGACATACCAGAGTGGCCTTCTTCTGGGTTTTGATCTCTTGCTCAGAAGGAGCAAAGACTTGGACTGAAGGAGATACTGGATCCTGACCTGGAAGAGAAGAAGATCTCATGAGGTTCTACACAGCATCTTAAAACTTCAACGCAACATTAAAAGAGTAACTAGATGGATAAACGTATAGATCGTTTTCCTCATGAAGACTGTGGGGGAGGGAGTGGGAAAAATATCAAGCCAAAATTTCTCAGAATAGTATTTGATCTCCCATTGTAGCAGTCCACCACCAATTCTTTTAGTTCCTTCTATGAAACACCAAGACAGGTCTCTCACCAGAAATTCTATGGGTTTTACATCAGAGTAATATTTCCTGCCTGGTCCCACTTAAGAATTACTACATGTATCTGCTGTTGAGTTACTTTTCACATCTATTTCTCTTACAAGAACATTTGGAAGAGCAATAACTTTCTGATTATCTTGAATCTTGCTTGAGAAGTAATTCATTTTTTTCTTTGCATTTTGTAGAAGTCAGAGAAGACTGACTTCTACAAACCGAACATCTGGGCCACAGCATGCTTTAGGGAAAGGACCTGAGTTTTAACAATTATGAATTATAATTGTTTAACTAATTTTTTTCTCTACCACGCCTGGAGAAAGATTAAGTGCCTTCTGTATATTCAGATCCTCACTCCCCTGCTGGTTTCTCTCCTTGAGTGTGTGAGTTTCAGAGAGAGAGAAAGAGAAATAAATTATTTTTAGTTCCTGAATGCAGTGATGTTCCTTCTTCATAGTGGAACAGTCGATCACATGACCTCCTTTCCAAAAACATGAATCTTTTTCCTGGAAAACACATTTTTGTACTGTATAAGAGAAATAAAGGGTAGAAATAGAGTTTCATGGCAAGCATACCTCTCTTGGATGTCAACAGAACTTTCTAAGAGCATTTAAACTCAATGTATGGTCCAATCTCCTAACCCAGATTTCTTTTGATGTTTTTTACAAAACGTTTTAGAGGTCTCCAATTTATGTTGGATTCCAACTTGATGAGAGACGAGTTAAAAACTCATTGTGAGATGGTTCCCATAGCCCAGTATTGATGAAATGAACTTCTGATCTCACAATCTCCTAACCCAGATTTCTTTTGATATTATGTACAGAATGTCTTAGAGGTGTCCAATTTATGTTGGATTCCAACTTGATGAGAGACAAGTTGAAATTATGAGTTAGTTCCCATAGCCCAATATTGACAAAATGCTGTTTTGATCTCCTTATCCCAACTCATCAAATTGAAAGAATACATATGACATGCATGCCACCAGAAACATTTCTTAGAGATGTCCTTCAAAAATGCATCTTTCAATTGATAAAAGGTTACTTATTTTCCTCACTCAGTCAATCAATTCCTTAAAGATCCTTCTCAAATTACACTTTGAAAAGAAATATTTAGGAGTTAAATTTTCTATCACTTGTTTAAGACATACAGGAGAAAAAGAGAGAATTCTGAACATCTGGCAAAGAGATAACCTGAAACGTTGGAGTCCATTGCTTGCTTATTATATTATTTGTTTGAGATGAATGGTTTGAATTGAAAGGCTTATTCCCAAGGTTTAAATGTTTAGTGGAAGAAACAAGAATTATGTTTTGATAGGAAGGTGGTTGATCTTATTAGTTTGGACAAAATAGGAAAGGATAATTTGACCAAACTCTCGTAGAACTTTCTGAAGTGAAAGTTGGATAGGCAATCATTCCACCACAAGGGATCAATGCCACTTCTGTTTCCTTCACAATCACACCACATTCATTCACCACTTTGAGCCTCCGCCAACTGAGAAATTGATGGTTCAATCACATATCCATTTCTGCAAACTTGAGCCAAAGAGAGATGGGAATGTGCCTGGTATCTCCCTGAATCCATACGCTATTTATTTAATATCACACATCATATTCATATGGTATCTCTTATGCATAGAATCTGAGAGTTAACTTTGTGGCAGAATCTGAATATTTTTCTGAAAGGCGGATAATTTGGACAATCACCATCGTAGCTCTAAATCTAACCCGAGATCTAATGTTAGATCCTGCTGCAGATCCCCTTTCAATCCAAGGGAGATCACTGACCGGAGTCCATTGGAGTTGGGCGGCTAGAGTAAACTTGAAAAAATTATGTTAAGAGCCTGGTGGTGCAGCAGACTAATAGCCTGTTATTATCATTCAGCTGCCTGCAATTACTGCTAGTTCGAATCTTGCCAGGGTCAGGGTTGACTCAGCCTTCCATCCTTTCTAAGGTAGGTAAATTGAGGACCCAGTTTGTGGGGGCAATAAGCAGACTTTGTATAAATATACAAAAGTATGAAGGCTATTGCTTAACGCATTGTAAGCCACCCTGAGTCTCCGGAGAAGGGCGGCATATAAATCAAATTAAAAAATAAATAAATAAAACAAGAAAACCTCAAGATATGAAGTGCAGATTTGACTCCCTACATGGACTGAGTTTGGAATGAATGATGGACTGTTGATCAAACATGCCAACATTCCTATGCAATTTTGATAAGGTTAGTTTTAAAAAAATGTCCCCAATGCTTTTGAATCGCTTCTGTCTTATCTCTCAATGGCTTTAAGAAGATGGAATGTTTTGATTACCAAACAATCAAGCAACGTATCGTATTGATAATATATCATATCATACTTTGGCTTACTTAATTCTACCTGGAAAATCGAACCACACAATGACAATATCAAATTTTCAGTCAACCTCATTCAGTTCCGTTAAAGAGATTATAATAGAAATGAATCTCTCGGTTTTTCTTTAACCCAAAGAATAGTTACTCCTGAGTGTAAAAGTAGCCATAAGTTAGATTTCTCGAGATCTCATTGAACCTGATCATGAAAATCAAAGTAATACCTGTGAACAGCGAAGATGAAATAACACAGATTTGAATTAACATGCCCTGCTCTGGTCTCAATGTTCAGTTCTTATGGAAAAACATCACCATGGATGGATCAAAAGCAATGATAAGATCAAATCGCCCGAAGTCAAAGTAGGTAAAGATGTGATAAAAAATGAAAAAATGAAAATACCACATGCAGGAAGAGAGATTTGAGATCAATTCATTGACTTACCTGTGACAATTAGCTGGGTTCCTTCTCCGAAGATATACCACAGTGATGCACAGCTATACAAAAACCTGGGGTCATTTCATAGCAAAAAAAGTCACAGAGATTTTAAAGAGAGAAAATCCTAGACCTCTAATTTCCTATTAGAACAGGACAGGAGATCAAAGAACAGCTGATGTCCTTGTCGTGGTTATTTCAATTTCCTTAAATCCCATGGAGTGCATTTTGGAAGAGAAGCCAATAGTCCATGTTCAGAGTAGTAAAAGAAGGGCCCGTTGGAGTTTTATAAAGATCTCAAGAAGTTCCATTCTTGAAATGATTGCTTTCTGGATACAGATGGTAGATGAGAACCTTTATTTCTTCAAGATTGAGTGATATGAAAGGAGTTCAAGTGTTGGCAGCCTTTCCAGTTTAGCAAATATAAACTATGTTGAAGAAGTCTGACAAGTAGTTACTTTGTAGGTACTGAAGTTTTGTCTATGCTCTAATTGTTTTTGATGAAGTTAAGCCAATGCACTAGATCTGTTGGGTAGATGTGTTGAGGAGATCCACCAACATGGACCAGTTTTCTGATTCTAAATGTCCTTGATCTTGAAATTATGCAGGATAGATAGCTTTCAATTTCTCCGGACACCTTATATGTAGAACATTTCCAAGAAGGCCCTGGACCATGGGTTATGGCTGCTGGGATTCAGATTCCACCGGCTGAATTTCTAATAAGGACAACTGAGATTTTTCAAGATGAGTTACAATTCATTCAATTCTCTTGAATGAATGGAAATGCAACTTTTGAGCCACTGCAGTTGGACTTGAATTGATTCATAGATGTGAAAAGAATCTGGGATGCTGAGGTGGTTCCTTAAATGTTGTTTCCTTTTTTCCTTTTTTTATTTCATCCTGAGAAAATGAGGAATTTACTCTTAAGAATGACAGAAAAGCATCTTGTGAACACTTAAGCAAGTTCAACCTGGCCAATGGAAGATTAATCATCTCCAAATAGCTTTGAATGTGCAACTGACCCTTGGAAACCATTAACCTGGTCTCTGCATGTAGGTTTCCTAGCTAGATTCTGAGCTAATGACAGTTAATTGATATCCTGGTCTTCCATATGATGATTGGGTATGTTTTTGCTCAAATCTGGAGATTGAATCTCTGAAAACCTATGAAGAACGGTTGCAGGAACTGGATATGTCTAGTTTGATGAAAAGAAGGACTAGGGGAGACAGGATAGCAGTGTTCCAATATCTCAGGGGCTGCCCCAAAGAAGAGGGAGTCAAACTATTCTCCAAAGCACCTGAAGGCAGGAGAAGAAGCAATGGGTGGAAACTAATCAAGGAGAGAAGCAACTTAGAACTAAGGAGAAATTTCCTGACAGTGAGAACAATTAACCAGTGGAACAAATCACCATCAGAAGTTGTAAATGCTCCAACACTGGAAGTTTTTAAGAAGATATTGGATAACCATTTGTCTGAAGTGGTGTAGCGTTTCCTGCCTGGGCAAGGGGTTGAACTAGAAGATCTCTAAGGTCCCTTCAAACTCTGTTATTCTAAAAGTGTCCTCTGGACTTGAACTGTCAACCAGAGCTTAAATACCAATTTTTGAACCCGATAAACTCCAGTCAGGATGAAGAAATGGAAGTATTCTTATTAAATGACCAACACCCAGGTGTTTTGAATCCAATGGCCAAATATTGACTGCTAGTCTTGCTTGAATCCTTCTGTGAATTGTTAACTTTATAGGATTTCTTCCTTTTATAGATGTTTCTAATGCCACTTTTTACATGAATTAATGGTGTACTGTATTTTTACATTTTATGACGAGAGAGAGATTAGACAGATGACAGATGGTCTGATAGATAATAGATGATCCATAGAAATAGAGATAGATGGATACATAGATAGATATTATAGAGAGAGAGGGAGATTGAAGAAAGATTAGAGATAGATAGATGATATATATGTATGTATGTATGTATGTATGTATGTATGTATGTATGGGGAGATAGGTAGAAGAAAGATAGAGAGATAGATGATAGATAGATAGAAGTAGAGATAGAAAAATAGATAGATAGGTGATAGGTAGGTAGGTAGGTAGGTAGGTAGGTAGGTAGATAGATAGATAGATAGATAGATAGATAGATAGATAGATAGATAGAGTGTATAGGATTGAAATGTCCCATCCACCTAATCCTAAATTCATATCAGCTGGAGGACTGTTTAGAATTATTGGAAGAACCTCTATGATCCCATATCCTCCCAAATCTGCTAGCATTACTATTAAAAAACCAAGGCACTTTCATTTCGAATTGAGAAGATTTCATGTGTGAATTTGATGTAACACCCATGGAGGGAATCCAAAACCCAATGAAACTTCTTGATATCCCCAAGAGAATCAGACCTGATATTTTTCCCCCATTAAATGGGGTTAACTGTGTGAAATAGGATTTTGGAAAGAGACCATTTCCCCCCCAAGATAGGAAAGCTTATACGACTCCTTATTCTTCATAAATTTGATGAAACAGTCACACAAATGAAATAGATCCATCTTTATTAACGTGCTGACAGTAGAATCTAACAGATCAAAGAGGAGGGGATTGATTTGAAGGACGGAAGCATGGAGGGGATACAAAGAGTGTAACTACTTGGTAGAGGAAGAGACCTTCCTTGATCAAGCTCAACTTAGGAAAGAATGAATGAGAAAAGGGACTCTTTCCTCCTGTCTGTGGTCAGGAGAAGGCTCGTGATGGAGTTAACAACTTCCAGATCCCGTAAGAGCCTTTGTAAAGGTATTTCCATTATGTATCACTTCACAGACGTACGTATGGTCTCCATAGTCGGAATCACTCCTGGTCAGGTAACTGCTGGCAAGGTATTTGTCACCCTGCTTGGTGGCTTTGGTTGTCTCCACTCCAGAGGTGGTCTCTGTACCATCAACCTTCCATTTCAGGGTGAAAGCAGGTGGGTGAAAGCCACTTAGGAGACATACCAGAGTGGCCTTCTTCTGGGTTTTGATCTCTTGCTCAGAAGGAGCAAAGACCTGCACCGAAGGAGATACTGGATCCTGACCTGGAAGAAAAGAAGATCTCATGAGGTTCTACACAGCATCTTAAAACTTCAACGTAGCATTAAAAGAGTAACTAGATGGATAAATGTATAGATCGTTTTCCTCATCAAGACTATGGGGGAGGGAGTGGGAAAAATATCAAGGCAAAATTTCTCAAAATAGTACATTACTAAGTTGGTAAGAATCATACGGCCCACTTCTTAAGGGAGAGAAAAACATTATTAAAAAAGCTAGAGGAGAGGTTTGGAGGACTTCCTTTGCATTCAGAAGGTAATCCTAACACCACAGGTGGCTAATATATAGAATGGACAAAAGAGATTCCTACTGTTTGGTCTTGGTGTCTAAACAAAGTTTTGATTTGATATGATTTGATCTCCCATTGTAGCAGTCTCCCCAGAATTCTTGTAGTTAGTTCTATGAACCAGAAATTCTTTACATCAGAGTGAGATTTCTTGCATGGCCGCCCCTAGAAATATCTCCATGTATCTGCAGCAGGAGAGTTACTACTTAAAATTATTCTTCTTAGAAAAACATTTCAATTATCTTATTTTTCTTTGCATTTTGTAGAAGACCAAGGAGGCTGTATCAAGAGAACATCTGGGCAACAGCATGCCTTAAGGAGAAGTACAGCTTGCAAATAACTTTATTATGCCAATTATAAATTGGATTTGTTTAATTAATTCTTTCTTGTCTACCAGGACAGGAAGAAGATGAGAAACTAAGTGCCTTCTGTATATTCATATCACCTACTCCCATGTTCGTTTCTCTCTCTACATGTCTGAGTTTCAGAGAGAGGAAGAGAAATAAATTATTTTTAGTTCCTGAATGAAGTTGATGTTTCCTTCTTCATGTAGGAATAATCGACCACATGAACAGAAACATGAATCCTTCCACTACAAAACACATTTTTATTGCACAAAAGAATTAAATGGCAGAAACAGAGTTGAGTTTCATCGAATTTATATCTCTCTTTGAAGTCAAACCAACTCTCCAGGAACATTCAAACTCAATTGTTTAAATGTTTAGCGTTGAGTTTCATGTCCACACTACTTTCTAAGAGCAGTTAAAGTCAATGCCAAAGAAAATGTGGTCCAATCTCCTAACTCAGATTTCTTTTGTGGAGAACGTCTTAAAGATCCCCAATTTATGTCAGATGCCAACTTGGAAGAGTGATGATTTGAAAACTCATTCTGCATTGGTTCCCAGGGCCAAATATTGAAGTAACATTCAGCATTTCTTCTGAGCATTACTTATTCCAAGACATTGAATTAAAGAATGCATGCATGCCACAAGAAACATTTCTTGCAGATGTCCCTCACAAAGTCATCTTATTCTTTATAAAAGGTTAGTCATTTTTCCCCACTCAGTTAATTCATTCTTTAAGGGACCTATCTCAAGTTAACCTCTGAAAGAAATATTTAGGATTTAAATTCTTTCATCAGTTGTTTAACACACACAGGAGAAAAATAGCAAAACTCTGAACATCTCCAAAAGAGATAACATGAAAGGTTTTAGTTCTTTCCTCGCATACTATGCTACTTATTTGTGTAAAATAATTGGAATTGAAGTCTTATCCCAGTTTCTAAATTTTGAGGAGACTAAACAAGAATTATTGTTCAATACAAAGTAGTTGATATGATCAGTTTGGACAAAATAGGAGAAGACAATTCGACCATACCTCCCTATATCTTCCTGAAACGAAAGTTGGAAACCCAACACATTGGTGAGATACCACTTCTGTTTCCTTCACAATCATACCACATTCATTTACCCCTCTGAAGGTTCTTTAGGAAAGGATCCCCTCCTCCAACGGAGAAATGCAAGTTCATTCACAGATCCATTTCTGCAAATTTGATCCATTGAGAAATGGTCCCTTCTGAACCTATGGTTGTGGCTATCCACTCCACTTATCCGATCAATCTAAGAGATGCTTATATCATTATAACATTTCCCCAGGTTGTGTCTGAATCTGAATATTTTTGCAAAGCTGGAAGTGCATCATTTGGACAACCGCCTCCATATCTCTAAATCTAACCCTAGATTTAGTAGTAGATCATGTGGCTGATTCCTTTTCGATCAAAGAGAAATCACAGCACAGAGTCCATTGGAAGTAAGTGGCTACAAAAAACTTGAATAAATAAGCAAAACAAGAGAAAAAGAAGAAGGAAACATCAGGATTTTTAGCAAAGATTGAACTCCTTGCATTGACTGATTTGGCCGTTGGAATGAATGATGAATGGTTGATCAGACATCCCAACATTTTAATGTAATTTTGATGACCGCAGAGTAAAATCTCCGTCTTGTCTTTTTCAGAAGATGGAGATTTTTTTTAAACCAAATGATAAAGCAAAGGATCAGATTGACAATGTATCCTATTTTGGCTTCCTTAAATCCACTTGGAACATCTAAACACAGAGTCATAAAATCAGACTTTCAGCCAATCCCATTCAGTTCCATTGAAGAGAACACAATACAGATTCATCTTTTAATCCACAGGAAAATTATGCCTGAGGATAAAAATAGCCGCCAGTGAGATTTCTCAAGATCTCATTGAACCTGGTCATGAAAATCAAAGTGTCTCTGCGAACAGGGAAGATGAAATCATAAGGATTCGAATCTACCTGTCCTGACCTGGGCTAAATGTTCAGTTTTCATTGAAAAAGAAACCGATCATCATTGTTGAATCAAAAACAACCCTAAAATCAAAGTGCATGGAGTCAAAGTAAGGAAAGAAGAGGAAAAAGAGGAAAAAATGAAAATATTACATGTGGAAAGAAAGATTTGGGATCAATTCATTGACTTACCTGTGACGATTAGCTGGGTTCCTCCTCCGAACACCCACCACAGTGATACATGGCTATACAAAAACCTTCTCTCTCTTGATGTTCTTCAGATAGAGCAACAGGTGGTGTCCTTAACAAGGTTGTTTCAAGTTCCTTAAATCCCATGGAATGCATTTTGGGAAAGAAAAACCCCAATGATCCATTTTCAGAGTCGTCAAAGAAGGACCTGTTGGTGATTGAGAAAGATCTCAGGTCCTTCGAGAACTTCCATTCTGGAAGCGAGTCCTTTCTGGATACAAACAGATGGTAGATGAGAACTTTTATTCCTTCTAGATTAGGTGAAAAACACTCAGATGTCTGCAGCTTTGGCAGTTTATATAATAAATAAACTATGTTTAAGAAGTGTGACAGGTTACTGAAGTTTTGTCTATGCTCTTATTGTTTCTGATGAATTTAACCCAATGCACTGGATCTGTTCTTGAAATTCAGCTTGATCACTGTATTATGATTTTTGTAGTCCACCATTAAGAATAGTAATAGATCCTTCAGAAAATGGACCTCCAGGAAGTGACCCTTATCTGATTCTGACTTCTTCTGACTATAAATATCCTTGAGGTTGAAAGCTCAGTGAATGATGTGGGATAGATAGCTTTATATGTCTCAGGATACCTTATATGAAGAACACTTCCAAGAAGGTCCTGGACCATGGGATATGCCTGCTTCTATTCAGGTCTTCCAGTTGAATTCTTAAGAAGGACAATTTTTCTGGAAGACTAGGAATTCTCTGCATGCTTATCTGCAGGTTTCCTTAACCGTAAATATAAGTGCGTTGTGTCAAGATTTTGCCTGGAGTGGAGATTTGGAATGATTTAGGGTAGTTTTGCGATGGCCTTTAGAATGTAGACTTTCATGGAAATTTCAGTAGCTTGTAAAATACATTTTGACATATGGAGACCTATGAGTCACATGGCTCTGATCCAGGGTTTTATTTCCCCTTGAGTGAGCCAACTATTGAGGCTCTGCAATTAAGTCCTAAAATTCATAGATTTTAAAAGATTCTGGGTTGTCTAGGTAGTTCCTAAATATCGACCCATGGTGCTTTCATGCACAATGCTCCATTGTGGAATTGGGATGTTATTCTTGTGGCCTGACAATGGCTAGTGGAGCCGGTGGCAGACTCAGACAGTGAGGAGGTTGGGGAGGAACATGGGCCAGTCCTGGAGTCTGGGGAAGTCTCTGATGATGGGACAGGGACGGGATAGGGACACTATCTGCTAAGATCTCCGATCGTCTTCCAGGGATTTTTTTCCTGAATGCAATTTTTGAGTCAGTGATTCATAGATCTGAAAAGAATTTGGAGGCCTACGTGGATCCTGATTTTCCCAGTTGCAATGTAGGGCTGTGAAAGTTGGACTATAAGGAAGGCTGAGCGCCAAAGAATCAAAGCCTTTGAACTCTGATGCTGGAAAAGACTCCTGTGAGTCCCTTGGACTGCATGGTGATCAAACCGGTCAGTCCTGGAGGAGATCAACCCTGACTGCTCTTTAGAAGGCCAGGTCCTGAAGATGAAAGTCAAATACTTTGGCCACCTAAGGAGAAGGAAGGACTCCCTGGAGAAGAGCCTCATGCTGGGAACGATGGAGGGCAAAAGAAGAAGAAGGGGACGGCAGAGAACGAGGTGGCCGGATGGAGTCACTGAAGAAGTCGGCGTGAGCTTAAATGGACTTCAGAGGATGGTAGAGGACAGGAAGGCCTGGAGGAACATTGTCCATAGAGTCGCGATGAGTCAGATACAACTTCGCAACTAACAACAAGGTGGATCCTTGAAACCCATCCATGATGCTTCCCCTGTCTGCTATTTCTTATGTTGTCCTTGTCCAACAAGGAATTAACTCAGTCCAATGACAAAATAAACATCTCGTGAAGGGCTTAACCGGGTTCAACCAGACCAATGGATATTAATCATCTCCAAATAGTTTTGAAATTGCAAGCAATCCATATGAAACAATTAAACCCGCCTTTGCATGTAGGTTTCCTAGCTAGATTCTGGTCTGGTGACAGCTGGTCTTTTTGTCCATCTTCCATATGATGAATTGAATATGTATTTGCTCAAACCTAGAGGTGGAGTCCACTTCATTCATTCAATCATTATTTATTTATCAGCTTTATTGGTCAGCTATTTCAACACAGGGTGCTTTAAAAATGCCCTCTGTACTTGAACTGTCAATCAAAGCTAAAACACCCATTCCTGAATTGGATCAACTCTTGGGTCATTGTTGATGAAAGGATGGAAGTACTCTTATTAAATGACCAATACCCAGGTATTTTGAAGCCAATGGCCAGATATTTCCTTCTAGCCTGCTTGGTTCCTTCCACCAATTGTCAACTTTAGAAGATTTCTTCCTTTTATATATGTTCATAATGCCAATTTTTGCATGAATTAATGGTACGGTGTATTTTTACACTTGGTGGCTTGAGAGATAGTAGTTCAACCATATATTTACTCTATATCAATTGGCGAATGAGGAGTTATTGGAAGGGACATGGTGATCTCATAGATCCCAAAATCTGTTGGCATTAATACTAAAGAACAAGGCATTTTCATTTCAAACTTGAGAAGAATTCATGTGTGAATGTATTGCAATACCAATGTAGGGATCCAAAACCAGATGATGCTTCTTGATATCCCCAACAGAATCTCACCTAGATTGGAGGGTTTTTTTGTAACTGGTATTTTTCCCTTTTATATATGTCACTTTTGGCTTGAATTAATAGTGTGCTGTATTTTTACACTTTGTGACATGCGATATAGTAGATAGATAGATAGATAGATAGATAGATAGATAGATAGATAGATGATAGATAGATAGATAGATAGATAGATAGATAGATAGATAGATAGATGATAGATGATAGATAATAAATAGGTAGCAGAGGTGGGTTTCAGCAGGTTCTGACCAGTTCTGAAGAACCGGTAGTGGAAATTTTGAATAGTTTGGAGAATCGGTAAATACCACCTCTGACTGGCCCCTCCGCCATCTATTCTCTGCTTCCCGAGTCCCAGCTGATCAGGAGGAAATGGGGATTTTGAAGTAACTTTCCCCTGGATTGTGGAGGGAATGGAGATTTTACAGTATCCTTCCCCTGTCATACCCACCAAGCCATGCCCACCAAGCCATACCAAGCCCACCAAACCACACCCAAAGAACCGGTAGTAAAAAAATTTGAAACCCACCACTGATAGGTAAGTAGGTAGGTAGGTAGATGATAGATAGATGATAGACAGGCAGACAGATAAATAGATAGCTAGATAGATGGATGATAGATGGATAGATGGATAGATGGATAGATGGATAGATGGATGGATGGATGGATGGATGGATGGATGGATGGATGGATAGATAGATAGATAGATAGATAGATAGATAGAGTATAAGACTGAGATGTCCAATTCCATCTAATCCTATATTGATATCTGCTGGAGGGCTGTTTAGAATTATTGAAAGAACCTCTATCATCCCATATCTTCCCAAAACTCCTAGCATTACGACTAAAGAAGAAGGCATTTTTATTTCAAAGTTGAGAACAATTCATGTATCAATTTGATGTAATATCCATGCAGGGAATCCAAAGCCCGATGATGCTTCTTGATATCTCCAAGAGAATCAACCTATCC
The DNA here is from genome assembly GCF_029531705.1 of Pantherophis guttatus. The sequence goes on from NW_026844101.1 coordinate 4,803,825, forward strand.
CCCCCCCCATTGAATGTGGTTAATTGTGTGAAATAGGATCTTGGGAACAGACCACTTTTCCCTCCAAGATAGGAAAGCTTATATTGTTTGGTATTCTTCATAAATTTGCTAAAGACACTCACAGAAATGAAATACATCCATCTTTATTAATATGCTGACAGTAGAATCTAATACTAGAATCAAAAGGTGGGGGGGATCGATTTCAAGGGCGAAGGCATGGAGGGGCTACAAAGGGTGTAACTACATGGGTTAAAAAGAGATATTATTGATCAAACTAAGTTTAGGAAAAAATGAACGAGAGCCCAGGAGAAGGGACTCGTTTCTCCTTCCTGATGGCAGGAAAGGAATTCATGTTAGAGTTAACAACTTCCAGATTTCGACACAGACTTTGCAATGGTCTTACTGTCATGTGTCACTTCACAGGTGACAGCCTTATGGTCTCGATACTCAGCCTCAGTCATTTTCATGTAACTGCTGGCAAGATATTTCCCATCTTGTTTGCTGGCTTTGGTGGTCTCCACTTCAGAGGTTATCACTTTACCATCGACCTTCCATTGCAATTCGAATGCAGGAGGGTAAAATTCGGTTAGGAGACACACGAATGTATATGGGTTCGGATTTCTGACCTCTTCCTGGGAAGGAGCAAACACTTGCACCGAAGGCGATACGTTGGTCTGACCTGGAAGAGAGGAAGATCTCATGAAGTTCCACACTGAATCTTAAGACTGAAATATAACATGGACCGAGTAACAAGACCAGTAGTGGGTTTCAAATCCCCGTCGCTACCAGTTCGCTTGTGGGCTTGCGCACAATGCTTCTGCACATGCGCAGAAGTGTCCGGGCGAGTGGGCGGAGCCTCCTGCTGCCCGATCTTGGGCGAACTGGTAGCAACCCACCACTGACAAGACTGATAACATTGATACCCTGTTTCCCCCAAAATAAGACATCCCCTGATAATAAGCCCAATCAGGCTTTTGAGCGCATGGCAATAAGGCCAAGCGCTTATTTCAGGGTTCAAAAAAAAATATAAGACAGGGTCTTATTTTTGGGGAAACACAGTAGATAGATAGATAGATAGATAGATAGATAGATAGATAGATAGATACCCTGTTTCCCCCCAAATAAGAGACCCCCTGATAATAAGCCCAATCGGGCTTTTGAGTGCATGGCAATAAGGCCAAGCACTTATTTCAGGGATCAAAAAAAATATAAGATAGCGTCTTATTTTTGGGGAAACACAGTAGATAGCGAGATAGCTAGATAGATAGGTAGATAGATAGATAGATAGATAGATAGATAGATAGATAGATAGATACCCTGTTTCCCTCAAAATAAGACACCCCCTGATAATAAGCTCATTCAGGCTTTTGAGCGCATAGCAATAAGGCCAAGCGCTTATTTCAGGGTTCAAAAAAAATATAAGACAGGGTCTTATTTTTGGGGAAACACAGTAGATAGATGATAGCTAGATAGCTAGCTAGCTAGATAGATAGATAGATAGATAGATACCCTGTTTTCCCCAAAATAAGACACCCCCTGATAATAAGCTCATTCAGGCTTTTGAGCGCATAGCAATAAGGCCAAGCGCTTATTTCAGGGTTCAAAAAAATATAAGACAGGGTCTTATTTTTGGGGAAACACAGTAGATAGATAGATAGATAGATAGATAGATAGATAGATAGATAGATACCCTGTTTTCCCCAAAATAAGACACCTCCTGATAATAAGCTCATTCAGGCTTTTGAGCGCATAGCAATAAGGCCAAGCGCTTATTTCAGGGTTCAAAAAAATATAAGACAGGGTCTTATTTTTGGGGAAACAAGGTAGATAGATAGATAGATAGATAGATAGATAGATAGATAGATAGAGAGAGAGAGATACCCTGTTTCCCCCAAAATAAGACACCCCCTGATAATAAACCCAATCTGGCTTTTGAGCGCATGGGAATAAGGCCAGGTTCAAAAAAATATAAGACAAGGTCTTATTTTTGGGGAAACACAGTAGATAGATAGATAGATAGATAGATAGATAGATAGATAGATAGATAGACAGACAGATAGATAGATACCCTGTTTCCCCCAAAATAAGACACCCCCTGATAATAAGCTCATTCAGGCTTTTGAGCGCATAGCAATAAGGCCAAGCGCTTATTTCAGGGTTCAAAAAAAATATAAGACACGGTCTTATTTTTGGGGAAACAAGGTAGATAGATAGATAGATAGATAGATAGATAGATAGATAGATAGATACCCTGTTTTCCCCAAAATAAGACACCCCCTGATAATAAGCCCAATCGGGGTTTTGAGCGCATGGGAATAAGGCCAGGTTCAAAAAAATATAAGACAGGGTCTTATTTTCGGGGAAACCAGGTAGATAGTCCTTGGTTTTTAACCATTTATTTAGTGATAGTTCAAACAGCACTAAACCCAGATTTCTTTTGATATTATGTACAGAATGTCTTAGAGGTGTCCAATTTATGTTGGATTCCAACTTGATGAGAGACGAATTGAAATGTCTTTATGAGTTGGTTCCCATAGCCCAACATTGACAAAATGCTGTTTTGATCTCCTTCTCCCAAGTCATCAAATTGAAAGAATACATATGACATGCATGCCACCAGAAACATTTCTAAGAGATGTCCCCCACAAATACATCTTTCACTTGATAAGAGGTTACTTATTTTGGTGGTTGATCTTATTAGTTTGGACAAAATAGGAAAAGATAATTTGACCAAACTCTCGTAGAACTTGCTGAAGTGAAAGTTGGATAGGCAATCATTCCACCACAAGGGATCAATGCCACTTCTGTTTCCTTCACAATCACACCACATTCATTCACCACTTTGAGCCTCCGCCAACTGAGAAATTGATGGTTCAATCACATATCCATTTCTGCAAACTTGAGCCAAAGAGAGATGGGAATATGCCTGGTATCTCCCCGAATCCATATGCTATTTATTTAATATCACACATCATATTCATATGGTATCTCTTATGCATAGAATCTGAGAGTTAACTTTGTGGCAGAATCTGAATATTTTTCTGAAAGGCGGATAATTTGGACACTCACCATCGTAGCTCTAAATCTAACCCGAGATCTAATGTTAGATCCTGCTGCAGATCCCCTTTCAATCCAAGGGAGATCACTGACCAGAGTCCATTGGAGTTGGGCGGCTAGAGTAAACTTGAACAAATTATGTTAAGAGCCTGGTGGTGCAGCAGACTAATAGCCTATTATTATTATTCAGCTGCCTGCTAGTTCGAATCTCCCCAGGCTCAGGGTTGACTCAGCCTTCCATCCTTTCTAAGGTAGGTAAATTGAGGACCCAGTTTGTGGGGGCAATAAACTGACTTTGTATAAATATACAAAAGTATGAAGGCTATTGCGTAACGCATTGTAAGCCGCCCTGAGTTTCCGGAGAAGGGCGGCATATAAATCAAATTAAAAAATAAATAAATAAAACAAGAAAACCTCAAGATATGGAGTGGAGATTTGACTCCCTACATGGACTGAGTTTGGAATGAATGATGGACTGTTGATCAAACATGCCAACATTCCTATGCAATTTTGATAAGGTTAGTTTTAAAAAAATGTCCCCAATACTTTTGAATCGCTTCTGTCTTATCTCTCAATGGCTTTAAGAAGATGGAATGTTTTGATTACCAAACAATCAAGCAACGTATCCTATTGATAATATAGCATATCATACTTTGGCTTACTTAATTCTACCTGGAAAATCGAACCACACAATGACAATATCAAATTTTCAGTCAATCTCATTCAGTTCTGTTAAAGAGATTATAATACAAATGAATCTCTCGGTTTTTCTTTAACCCAAAGAATAGTTACTCCTGAGTGTAAAAGTAGCCATAAGTTAGATTTTTCGAGATCTCATTGAACCTGATCATGAAAATCAAAGTAATACCTGTGAACAGCGAAGATGAAATAACACAGATTTGAATTAACATGCCCTGCTCTGGTCTCAATGTTCAGTTCTTATGGAAAAACATCACCATGGATGGATCAAAAGCAATGATAAGATCAAATCGCCCGAAGTCAAAGTAGGTAAAGATGTGATAAAAAATGAAAAAATGAAAATACCACATGCAGGAAGAGAGATTTGAGATCAATTCATTGACTTACCTGTGACAATTAGCTGGGTTCCTTCTCCGAAGATATACCACAGTGATGCACAGCTATACAAAAACCTGGGGTCATTTCATAGCAAAAAAAGTCACAGAGATTTTAAAGAGAGAAAATCCTAGACCTCTAATTTCCTATTAGAACAGGACAGGAGATCAAAGAACAGCTGATGTCCTTGTCGTGGTTATTTCAATTTCCTTAAATCCCATGGAGTGCATTTTGGAAGAGAAGCCAATAGTCCATGTTCAGAGTAGTAAAAGAAGGGCCCGTTGGAGTTTTATAAAGATCTCAAGAAGTTCCATTCTTGAAATGATTGCTTTCTGGATACAGATGGTAGATGAGAACCTTTATTTCTTCAAGATTGAGTGATATGAAAGGAGTTCAAGTGTTGGCAGCCTTTCCAGTTTAGCAAATATAAACTATGTTGAAGAAGTCTGACAAGTAGTTACTTTGTAGGTACTGAAGTTTTGTCTATGCTCTAATTGTTTTTGATGAAGTTAAGCCAATGCACTAGATCTGTTGGGTAGATGTGTTGAGGAGATCCACCAACATGGACCAGTTTTCTGATTCTAAATGTCCTTGATCTTGAAATTATGCAGGATAGATAGCTTTCAATTTCTCCGGACACCTTATATGTAGAACATTTCCAAGAAGGCCCTGGACCATGGGTTATGGCTGCTGGGATTCAGATTCCACCAGCTGAATTTCTAATAAGGACAACTGAGATTTTTCAAGATGAGTTACAATTCATTCAATTCTCTTGAATGAATGGAAATGCAACTTTTGAGCCACTGCAGTTGGACTTGAATTGATTCATAGATGTGAAAAGAATCTGGGATGCTGAGGTGGTTCCTTAAATGTTGTTTCCTTTTTTCCTTTTTTTATTTCATCCTGAGAAAATGAGGAATTTACTCTTAAGAATGACAGAAAAGCATCTTGTGAACACTTAAGCAAGTTCAACCTGGCCAATGGAAGATTAATCATCTCCAAATAGCTTTGAATGTGCAACTGACCCTTGGAAACCATTAACCTGGTCTCTGCATGTAGGTTTCCTAGCTAGATTCTGAGCTAATGACAGTTAATTGATATCCTGGTCTTCCATATGATGATTGGGTATGTTTTTGCTCAAATCTGGAGATTGAATCTCTGAAAACCTATAAAGAACGGTTGCAGGAACTGGATATGTCTAGTTTGATGAAAAGAAGGACTAGGGGAGACAGGATAGCAGTGTTCCAATATCTCAGGGGCTGCCCCAAAGAAGAGGGAGTCAAACTATTCTCCAAAGCACCTGAAGGCAGGAGAAGAAGCAATGGGTGGAAACTAATCAAGGAGAGAAGCAACTTAGAACTAAGGAGAAATTTCCTGACAGTGAGAACAATTAACCAGTGGAACAAATCACCATCAGAAGTTGTAAATGCTCCAACACTGGAAGTTTTTAAGAAGATATTGGATAACCATTTGTCTGAAGTGGTGTAGCGTTTCCTGCCTGGGCAAGGGGTTGAACTAGAAGATCTCTAAGGTCCCTTCAAACTCTGTTATTCTAAAAATGTCCTCTGGACTTGAACTGTCAACCAGAGCTTAAATACCAATTTTTGAACCCGATAAACTCCAGTCAGGATGAAGAAATGGAAGTATTCTTATTAAATGACCAACACCCAGGTGTTTTGAATCCAATGGCCAAATATTGACTGCTAGTCTTGCTTGAATCCTTCTGTGAATTGTTAACTTTATAGGATTTCTTCCTTTTATAGATGTTTCTAATGCCACTTTTTACATGAATTAATGGTGTACTGTATTTTTACATTTTATGACGAGAGAGAGATTAGACAGATGACAGATGGTCTGATAGATAATAGATGATCCATAGAAATAGAGATAGATGGATACATAGATAGATATTATAGAGAGAGAGGGAGATTGAAGAAAGATTAGAGATAGATAGATGATATATATGTATGTATGTATGTATGTATGTATGTATGTATGTATGGGGAGATAGGTAGAAGAAAGATAGAGAGATAGATGATAGATAGATAGAAGTAGAGATAGAAAAATAGATAGATAGGTGATAGATAGGTAGGTAGGTAGGTAGGTAGATAGATAGATAGATAGATAGATAGATAGATAGATAGATAGATAGAGTGTATAGGATTGAAATGTCCCATCCACCTAATCCTAAATTCATATCAGCTGGAGGACTGTTTAGAATTATTGGAAGAACCTCTATGATCCCATATCCTCCCAAATCTGCTAGCATTACTATTAAAAAACCAAGGCACTTTCATTTCGAATTGAGAAGATTTCATGTGTGAATTTGATGTAACACCCATGGAGGGAATCCAAAACCCAATGAAACTTCTTGATATCCCCAAGAGAATCAGACCTGATATTTTTCCCCCATTAAATGGGGTTAACTGTGTGAAATAGGATTTTGGAAAGAGACCATTTCCCCCCCAAGATAGGAAAGCTTATACGACTCCTTATTCTTCATAAATTTGATGAAACAGTCACACAAATGAAATAGATCCATCTTTATTAACGTGCTGACAGTAGAATCTAACAGATCAAAGAGGAGGGGATTGATTTGAAGGACGGAAGCATGGAGGGGATACAAAGAGTGTAACTACTTGGTATAGGAAGAGACCTTCCTTGATCAAGCTCAACTTAGGAAAGAATGAATGAGAAAAGGGACTCTTTCCTCCTGTCTGTGGTCAGGAGAAGGCTCGTGACGGAGTTAACAACTTCCAGATCCCGTAAGAGCCTTTGTAAAGGTATTTCCATTATGTATCACTTCACAGACGTACGTATGGTCTCCATAGTCGGAATCACTCCTGGTCAGGTAACTGCTGGCAAGGTATTTGTCACCCTGCTTGGTGGCTTTGGTTGTCTCCACTCCAGAGGTGGTCTCTGTACCATCAACCTTCCATTTCAGGGTGAAAGCAGGTGGGTGAAAGCCACTTAGGAGACATACCAGAGTGGCCTTCTTCTGGGTTTTGATCTCTTGCTCAGAAGGAGCAAAGACCTGCACCGAAGGAGATACTGGATCCTGACCTGGAAGAAAAGAAGATCTCATGAGGTTCTACACAGCATCTTAAAACTTCAACGCAGCATTAAAAGAGTAACTAGATGGATAAATGTATAGATCGTTTTCCTCATCAAGACTATGGGGGAGGGAGTGGGAAAAATATCAAGGCAAAATTTCTCAAAATAGTACATTACTAAGTTGGTAAGAATCATACGGCCCACTTCTTAAGGGAGAGAAAAACATTATTAAAAAAGCTAGAGGAGAGGTTTGGAGGACTTCCTTTGCATTCAGAAGGTAATCCTAACACCACAGGTGGCTAATATATAGAATGGACAAAAGAGATTCCTACTGTTTGGTCTTGGTGTCTAAACAAAGTTTTGATTTGATATGATTTGATCTCCCATTGTAGCAGTCTCCCCAGAATTCTTGTAGTTAGTTCTATGAACCAGAAATTCTTTACATCAGAGTGAGATTTCTTGCATGGCCGCCCCTAGAAATATCTCCATGTATCTGCAGCAGGAGAGTTACTACTTAAAATTATTCTTCTTAGAAAAACATTTTGATTATCTTATTTTTCTTTGCATTTTGTAGAAGACCAAGGAGGCTGTATCAAGAGAACATCTGGGCAACAGCATGCCTTAAGAAGTACAGCTTGCAAATAACTTTATTATGCCAATTATCAATTGGATTTGTTTAATTAATTCTTTCTTGTCTACCAGGACAGGAAGAAGATGAGAAACTAAGTGCCTTCTGTATATTCATATCACCTACTCCCATGTTCGTTTCTCTCTCTACATGTCTGAGTTTCAGAGAGAGGAAGAGAAATAAATTATTTTTAGTTCCTGAATGAAGTTGATGTTTCCTTCTTCATGTAGGAATAATCGACCACATGAACAGAAACATGAATCCTTCCACTACAAAACACATTTTTATTGCACAAAAGAATTAAATGGCAGAAACAGAGTTGAGTTTCATGGAATTTATATCACTCTTTGAAGTCAAACCAACTCTCCAGGAACATTCAAACTCAATTGTTTAAATGTTTAGCGTTGAGTTTCATGTCCACACTACTTTCTAAGAGCAGTTAAACTCAATGCCAAAGAAAATGTGGTCCAATCTCCTAACTCAGATTTCTTTTGTGGAGAACGTCTTAAAGATCCCCAATTATGTCAGATGCCAACTTGGAAGAGTGATGATTTGAAAACTCATTCTGCATTGGTTCCCAGGGCCAAATATTGAAGTAACATTCAGCATTTCTTCTGAGCATTACTTATTCCAAGACATTGAATTAAAGAATGCATGCATGCCACAAGAAACATTTCTTGCAGATGTCCCTCACAAAGTCATCTTATTCTTTATAAAAGGTTAGTCATTTTTCCCCACTCAGTTAATTCATTCTTTAAGGGACCTATCTCAAGTTAACCTCTGAAAGAAATATTTAGGATTTAAATTCTTTCATCAGTTGTTTAACACACACAGGAGAAAAATAGCAAAACTCTGAACATCTCCAAAAGAGATAACATGAAAGGTTTTAGTTCTTTCCTCGCATACTATGCTACTTATTTGTGTAAAATAATTGGAATTGAAGTCTTATCCCAGTTTCTAAATTTTGAGGAGACTAAACAAGAATTATTGTTCAATACAAAGTAGTTGATATGATCAGTTTGGACAAAATAGGAGAAGACAATTTGACCATACCTCCCTATATCTTCCTGAAACGAAAGTTGGAAACCCAACACATTGGTGAGATACCACTTCTGTTTCCTTCACAATCATACCACATTCATTTACCCCTCTGAAGGTTCTTTAGGAAAGGATCCCCTCCTCCAACGGAGAAATGCAAGTTCATTCACAGATCCATTTCTGCAAATTTGATCCATTGAGAAATGGTCCCTTCTGAACCTATGGTTGTGGCTATCCACTCCACTTATCCGGTCAATCTAAGAGATGCTTATATCATTATAACATTTCCCCAGGTTGTGTCTGAATCTGAATATTTTTGCAAAGCTGGAAGTGCATCATTTGGACAACCGCCTCTATAACTCTAAATCTAACCCTAGATTTAGTAGTAGATCATGTGGCTGATTCCTTTTCGATCAAAGAGAAATCACAGCACAGAGTCCATTGGAAGTAAGTGGCTACAAAAAACTTGAATAAATAAGCAAAACAAGAGAAAAAGAAGAAGGAAACATCAGGATTTTTAGCAAAGATTGAACTCCTTGCATTGACTGATTTGGCCGTTGGAATGAATGATGAATGGTTGATCAGACATCCCAACATTTTAATGTAATTTTGATGACCGCAGAGTAAAATCTCCGTCTTGTCTTTTTCAGAAGATGGAGATTTTTTTTAAACCAAATGATAAAGCAAAGGATCAGATTGACAATGTATCCTATTTTGGCTTCCTTAAATCCACTTGGAACATCTAAACACAGAGTCATAAAATCAGACTTTCAGCCAATCCCATTCAGTTCCATTGAAGAGAACACAATACAGATTCATCTTTTAATCCACAGGAAAATTATGCCTGAGGATAAAAATAGCCGCCAGTGAGATTTCTCAAGATCTCATTGAACCTGGTCATGAAAATCAAAGTGTCTCTGCGAACAGGGAAGATGAAATCATAAGGATTCGAATCTACCTGTCCTGACCTGGGCTAAATGTTCAGTTTTCATTGAAAAAGAAACCGATCATCATTGTTGAATCAAAAACAACCCTAAAATCAAAGTGCATGGAGTCAAAGTAAGGAAAGAAGAGGAAAAAGAGGAAAAAATGAAAATATTACATGTGGAAAGAAAGATTTGGGATCAATTCATTGACTTACCTGTGACGATTAGCTGGGTTCCTCCTCCGAACACCCACCACAGTGATACATGGCTATACAAAAACCTTCTCTCTCTTGATGTTCTTCAGATAGAGCAACAGGTGGTGTCCTTAACAAGGTTGTTTCAAGTTCCTTAAATCCCATGGAATGCATTTTGGGAAAGAAAAACCCCAATGATCCATTTTCAGAGTCGTCAAAGAAGGACCTGTTGGTGATTGAGAAAGATCTCAGGTCCTTCGAGAACTTCCATTCTGGAAGCGATTCCTTTCTGGATACAAACAGATGGTAGATGAGAACTTTTATTCCTTCTAGATTAGGTGAAAAACACTCAGATGTCTGCAGCTTTGGCAGTTTATATAATAAATAAACTATGTTTAAGAAGTGTGACAGGTTACTGAAGTTTTGTCTATGCTCTTATTGTTTCTGATGAATTTAACCCAATGCACTGGATCTGTTCTTGAAATTCAGCTTGATCACTGTATTATGATTTTTGTAGTCCACCATTAAGAATAGTAATAGATCCTTCAGAAAATGGACCTCCAGGAAGTGACCCTTATCTGATTCTGACTTCTTCTGACTATAAATATCCTTGAGGTTGAAAGCTCAGTGAATGATGTGGGATAGATAGCTTTATATGTCTCAGGATACCTTATATGAAGAACACTTCCAAGAAGGTCCTGGACCATGGGATATGCCTGCTTCTATTCAGGTCTTCCAGTTGAATTCTTAAGAAGGACAATTTTTCTGGAAGACTAGGAATTCTCTGCATGCTTATCTGCAGGTTTCCTTAACCGTAAATATAAGTGCGTTGTGTCAAGATTTTGCCTGGAGTGGAGATTTGGAATGATTTAGGGTAGTTTTGCGATGGCCTTTAGAATGTAGACTTTCATGGAAATTTCAGTAGCTTGTAAAATACATTTTGACATATGGAGACCTATGAGTCACATGGCTCTGATCCAGGGTTTTTTTTCCCCCTTGAGTGAGCCAACTATTGAGGCTCTGCAATTAAGTCCTAAAATTCATAGATTTTAAAAGATTCTGGGTTGTCTAGGTAGTTCCTAAATATCGACCCATGGTGCTTTCATGCACAATGCTCCATTGTGGAATTGGGATGTTATTCTTGTGGCCTGACAATGGCTAGTGGAGCCGGTGGCAGACTCAGACAGTGAGGAGGTTGGGGAGGAACATGGGCCAGTCCTGGAGTCTGGGGAAGTCTCTGATGATGGGACAGGGACGGGATAGGGACACTATCTGCTAAGATCTCCGATCGTCTTCCAGGGATTTTTTTCCTGAATGCAATTTTTGAGTCAGTGATTCATAGATCTGAAAAGAATTTGGAGGCCTACGTGGATCCTGATTTTCCCAGTTGCAATGTAGGGCTGTGAAAGTTGGACTATAAGGAAGGCTGAGCGCCAAAGAATCAAAGCCTTTGAACTCTGATGCTGGAAAAGACTCCTGTGAGTCCCTTGGACTGCATGGTGATCAAACCGGTCAGTCCTGGAGGAGATCAACCCTGACTGCTCTTTAGAAGGCCAGGTCCTGAAGAGGAAACTCAAATACTTTGGCCACCTAAGGAGAAGGAAGGACTCCCTGGAGAAGAGCCTCATGCTGGGAACGATGGAGGGCAAAAGAAGAAGAAGGGGACGGCAGAGAACGAGGTGGCCGGATGGAGTCACTGAAGAAGTCGGCGTGAGCTTAAATGGACTTCAGAGGATGGTAGAGGACAGGAAGGCCTGGAGGAACATTGTCCATAGAGTCGCGATGAGTCAGATACAACTTCGCAACTAACAACAAGGTGGATCCTTGAAACCCATCCATGATGCTTCCCCTGTCTGCTATTTCTTATGTTGTCCTTGTCCAACAAGGAATTAACTCAGTCCAATGACAAAATAAACATCTCGTGAAGGGCTTAACCGGGTTCAACCAGACCAATGGATATTAATCATCTCCAAATAGTTTTGAAATTGCAAGCAATCCATATGAAACAATTAAACCCGCCTTTGCATGTAGGTTTCCTAGCTAGATTCTGGTCTGGTGACAGCTGGTCTTTTTGTCCATCTTCCATATGATGAATTGAATATGTATTTGCTCAAACCTAGAGGTGGAGTCCACTTCATTCATTCAATCATTATTTATTTATCAGCTTTATTGGTCAGCTATTTCAACACAGGGTGCTTTAAAAATGCCCTCTGTACTTGAACTGTCAATCAAAGCTAAAACACCCATTCCTGAATTGGATCAACTCTTGGGTCATTGTTGATGAAAGGATGGAAGTACTCTTATTAAATGACCAATACCCAGGTATTTTGAAGCCAATGGCCAGATATTTCCTTCTAGCCTGCTTGGTTCCTTCCACGAATTGTCAACTTTAGAAGATTTCTTCCTTTTATATATGTTCATAATGCCAATTTTTGCATGAATTAATGGTACGGTGTATTTTTACACTTGGTGGCTTGAGAGATAGTAGTTCAACCATATATTTACTCTATATCAATTGGCGAATGAGGAGTTATTGGAAGGGACATGGTGATCTCATAGATCCCAAAATCTGTTGGCATTAATACTAAAGAACAAGGCATTTTCATTTCAAACTTGAGAAGAATTCATGTGTGAATGTATTGCAATACCAATGTAGGGATCCAAAACCAGATGATGCTTCTTGATATCCCCAACAGAATCTGACCTAGATTGGAGGGGTTTTTTTGTAACTGGTATTTTTCCCTTTTATATATGTCACTTTTGGCTTGAATTAATAGTGTGCTGTATTTTTACACTTTGTGACATGCGATATAGTAGATAGATAGATAGATAGATAGATAGATAGATAGATAGATAGATAGATAGATGATAGATAATAAATAGGTAGCAGAGGTGGGTTTCAGCAGGTTCTGACCAGTTCTGAAGAACCGGTAGTGGAAATTTTGAATAGTTTGGAGAATCGGTAAATACCACCTCTGACTGGCCCCTCCGCCATCTATTCTCTGCTTCCCGAGTCCCAGCTGATCAGGAGGAAATGGGGATTTTGAAGTAACTTTCCCCTGGATTGTGGAGGGAATGGAGATTTTACACTATCCTTCCCCTGTCGTACCCACCAAGCCATGCCCACCAAGCCATGCCAAGCCCACCAAACCACACCCACAGAACCGGTAGTAAAAAAATTTGAAACCCACCACTGATAGGTAAGTAGGTAGGTAGGTAGATGATAGATAGATGATAGACAGGCAGACAGATAAATAGATAGCTAGATAGATGGATGATAGATGGATAGATGGATAGATGGATGGATGGATGGATAGATAGATAGATAGATAGATAGATAGAGTATAAGACTGAGATGTCCAATTCCATCCAATCCTATATTGATATCTGCTGGAGGGCTCTTTAGAATTATTGAAAGAACCTCTATCATCCCATATCTTTCCAAAACTCCTAGCATTACGACTAAAGAAGAAGGCATTTTTATTTCAAAGTTGAGAACAATTCATGTATCAATTTGATGTAATACCCATGCAGGGAATCCAAAGCCCGATGATGCTTCTTGATATCCCCAACAGAATCTTACCTAGATTGGAGGGTTTTTTTTGTAACTGGTATTTTTCCCTTTTATATATGTCACTTTTGGCTTGAATTAATAGTGTGCTGTATTTTTACACTTTGTGACATGCGATATAGTAGATAGATAGATAGATAGATAGATAGATAGATAGATAGATAGATAGATAGATAGATAGATGATAGATAATAAATAGGTAGCAGAGGTGGGTTTCAGCAGGTTCTGACCAGTTCTGAAGAACCGGTAGTGGAAATTTTGAATAGTTTGGAGAATCGGTAAATACCACCTCTGACTGGCCCCTCCGCCATCTATTCTCTGCTTCCCGAGTCCCAGCTGATCAGGAGGAAATGGGGATTTTGAAGTAACTTTCCCCTGGATTGTGGAGGGAATGGAGATTTTACAGTATCCTTCCCCTGTCATACCCACCAAGCCATGCCCACCAAGCCATGCCAAGCCCACCAAACCACACCCACAGAACCGGTAGTAAAAAAATTTGAAACCCACCACTGATAGGTAAGTAGGTAGGTAGGTAGATGATAGATAGATGATAGACAGGCAGACAGATAAATAGATAGCTAGATAGATGGATGATAGATGGATAGATGGATAGATGGATGGATGGATGGATAGATAGATAGATAGATAGATAGATAGATAGATAGATAGATAGATAGAGTATAAGACTGAGATGTCCAATTCCATCCAATCCTATATTGATATCTGCTGGAGGGCTCTTTAGAATTATTGAAAGAACCTCTATCATTCCATATCTTTCCAAAACTCCTAGCATTACGACTAAAGAAGAAGGCATTTTTATTTCAAAGTTGAGAACAATTCATGTATCAATTTGATGTAATACCCATGCAGGGAATCCAAAGCCCGATGATGCTTCTTGATATATCCAAGAGAATCAACCTATTCCCCCCCCCATTGAATGTGGTTAATTGTGTGAAATAGGATCTTGGGAACAGACCACTTTTCCCTCCAAGATAGGAAAGCTTATATTGTTTGGTATTCTTCATAAATTTGCTAAAGACACTCACAGAAATGAAATACATCCATCTTTATTAATATGCTGACAGTAGAATCTAATACTAGAATCAAAAGGTGGGGGGGGATCGATTTCAAGGGCGAAGGCATGGAGGGGCTACAAAGGGTGTAACTACATGGGTTAGAAAGAGATATTATTGATCAAACTAAGTTTAGGAAAGAATGAACGAGAGCCCAGGAGAAGGGACTCATTTCTCCTTCCTGATGGCAGGAAAGGAATTCATGTTAGAGTTAACAACTTCCAGATTTCGACACAGACTTTGCAATGGTCTTACTGTCATGTGTCACTTCACAGGTGACAGCCTTATGGTCTCGATACTCAGCCTCAGTCATTTTCATGTAACTGCTGGCAAGATATTTCCCATCTTGTTTGCTGGCTTTGGTGGTCTCCACTTCAGAGGTTATCACTTTACCATCGACCTTCCATTGCAATTCGAATGCAGGAGGGTAAAATTCGGTTAGGAGACACACAAATGTATATGGGTTCGGATTTCTGACCTCTTCCTGGGAAGGAGCAAACACTTGCACCGAAGGCGATACGTTGGTCTGACCTGGAAGAGAGGAAGATCTCATGAAGTTCCACACTGAATCTTAAGACTGAAATATAACATGGACCGAGTAACAAGACCAGTACTGGGTTTCAAATCCCCGTCGCTACCAGTTCGCTTGTGGGCTTGCGCACAATGCTTCTGCACATGCGCAGAAGTGTCCGGGCGGGTGGGCGGAGCCTCCTGCTGCCCGATCTTGGGCGAACTGGTAGCAACCCACCACTGACAAGACTGATAACATTGATACCCTGTTTCCCCCAAAATAAGACATCCCCTGATAATAAGCCCAATCAGGCTTTTGAGCGCATGGCAATAAGGCCAAGCGCTTATTTCAGGGTTCAAAAAAAATATAAGACAGCGTCTTATTTTTGGGGAAACACAGTAGATAGATAGATAGATAGATAGATAGATAGATAGATAGATAGAGAGATAGATACCCTGTTTCCCCCAAAATAAGACACCCCCTGATAATAAGCTCATTCAGGCTTTTGAGCGCATAGCAATAAGGCCAAGCGCTTATTTCAGGGTTCAAAAAAAATATAAGACAGGGTCTTATTTTCAGGGAAACATAGTAGATAGATAGATAGATAGATAGATAGATAGATAGATAGATAGATACCCTGTTTTCCCCAAAATAGGACACCCCCTGATAATAAGCCCAATTGGGCTTTTGAGCCCATGGGAATAAGGCCAGGTTCAAAAAAATATAAGACAGGGTCTTATTTTCGGGGAAACCAGGTAGATAGTCCTTGGTTTTTAACCATTTATTTAGTGATAGTTCAAACAGCACTAAAAAAAGCGACTTACGACCTTTGTCACACTTACAACCCTTACAGCATGCCCCCCATGGTCATGTGATCAAAAGGTTGCGATTGTCAGATATGGCTTGGCAATTGAATAACACCGATTATAATCAGTGAACAAAAGAGATTTCTCTTTGTTGTTGGTGTCGGGACCGAAATAAAATTTTGATTTGATATGATTTGATCTCCCATTCTTAGTCTTCCAACAATTCTTGTAGTTACTTCTAAGGACTCTAACAGAATAACAGAGTTGGAAGGGACCTTGGAGGTCTTCTAGTCCAACCCCCTGCTTAGGCAGGAAGCCCTACACCACTTCAGACAAACGGTTATCCAACCTCTTCCTAAAAATTTCCAGTGTTGGAGCATTCACAACTTCTGGAGGCAAGTTGTTCCACTGGTTAATTGTTCCAACTGTCAGGAAATTTCTCCTTAGTTCTAAGTTGCTTCTCTCTTTGATTAGATTCCACCCATTGCTTCTTGTCTTTCCTTCAGGTGCTTTGGAGAATAGCTTGACTCCCTCTTCTTTGGGGCAGCCCCTGAGATCTTGGAACACTGCTATCCTGTCACCCCTAGTCCTTCTTTTCATCAAACTACAGATACCCAGTTCCAGCAACCATTCTTCATATGTTGTGAAGTGGTTTGCCCTTGCTGCCTTCCTAGGCTGAAAGAGAAGGACTCGACCAAGCTCTCGCTCAGCTGACTTTGTGCCTAAAGTAGGGCTAGAACTTACAACCCCTCTCTCTGCACCCTAGGAAGAAGCAGGCAAGCAAACCACTTGCCAAGAAAACTTACAGGATTTGTCCAGGTATTGTCTCAAAGGTCCCACAAATAAAACCATATTTCGAACAATCTAATGTAACAGCCACTTTTAAAGACACATTTCAAATGATAAACGTGGTTGATTTGGGAAGGCTTGAAAGAAAAGCTGTCTCAAAATTCAGATCTGGCCCTTCTGATATCAATTCTAAACAATAACTGCAAAGTATCCAGAAGTGTCTCTTTTAAGTAACCTATAACTATCAAGGGGACTGGAAGCTAAAACATATGAATAACGGTTGTAGGAACTGAGTATGTCTATGGTAACTTAATGAAAAGAAGGACTAGGAGAGACATGATAGCAGCCTTCCAATATCTCAGGGGCTGCCCCAAAGAAGATGGAGTCAAGCTATTTTCCAAAGCACCTGAATGCCAGACAAGAAGCAATAGATGGAAACTCATCAAGGAGAGAATCAACCTGGAACTAAGGCGAAATTTCATGACAGTTAATAAACTGATACATGGAACATAATACTAACGTATCAAGCATCATATCACTCAATAATCAAGGAAGCAACTGAAGTTACATAATTTTGGACCTGTCCAGTTTCAACTCCGTAATGAATGAAAAGGGGATATAAATATATTCCAATACCACAAATAATCTAGAAAAGATCTGTATAAAACTTTGCATTCCTTTGCTAGTTTGTAATGGGTTGTAAAATCAGCAATCTGAAGTGTGGTGGTTAAGAATGATAAAAGGGGTGTGATAGCTATAGAAGAGAAGAGAAGAGAAGAGAAGAGAAGAGAAGAGAAGAGAAGAGAAGAGAAGAGAAGAAGAGAAAAATGGAATGGAATGGAATGGAATGGAATGGAATGGAATGGAATAGAATAGAATAGAATAGAATAGAATAGAATAGAATAGAATAGAATAGAATAGAATAGAATAGAATTCTTTATTGGCCAAGTGTGATTGGACACACAAGGAATATGTCTTGGTGCATACGCTCTCGGAGTACATAAAAGAAAAGATATATTTGTCAAGAATCATAAGGTACAACACCTAATGAGAGTCATAGGGAAACAGTCAATATAAACCTTAAGGATACTAACAACAGGTTACAGTCATACAGTACAGGTTACAATAGATTAAATATCTTTCTCATCCAATGTTCCAGATTTAATTAAACGCTTGGGAGACCCCTGACTGATTCTGAGTTTCTTTCTTTCTTTCTTTCTTTTTAAAGCAAAGGAATTGGTTACCTATCTCAGACAAGAAGAAAGCAAATATTTTCCCTAATGGGGTTGAGAGTGGATTTGAGCATGGAGAATAGGTATCAAAATTCTGAGCAACACTATTGACCATCAATCAATAAGAAAATCTCTGTTATTCTTTTAACTGTGTACTTTATTATCACTTGCCCAGTCATACTTCCCTCACCTTTTATCTATGGATTTGTTTTTTTTTAAAAAAAGCAAAATAAAGGTAAAATTAAAACAACACAAAAAAAGAAACAGAGACATTCAACCTGATTTTAGCCCTTTGAAGTTCGAGAGTTTGTAATTTTGGTGTGCAGTTTTCAAATTCTCCAGCTTCAAATTCTCCTATGCTTCATTTTATCTCTTAGTGAAATTTCACCTCTATTTGTAAAAAAAATCCCTTTCCATTTACAAAATAAAACAAACGTGAAGATTAATTTTTTAAGATGATTTTTTAAAGAAAAGGATCCGAAGGTTTTGCTTAGGCTTGGTGAATGACCAAGCAATGCATCCTTTTCAATATATTTTGATTTATTGTTAGGTACTAATATTATGTAAATAAAGTTTTCAGATGATTTTTAAGATGTTATACTTCAGACCCATAAACTATAATGTTAGTCACAGATCCTAACTATTTTTTTTTTAAAAAAAGAATGATTAATGCTGGACTTAACCAAATACAACCACAATACTTGTCTAAGACTTATTTTGATAGGGGAAAAAAAATCTATTTTGAATTTCAAAGTTTATCATCAACCTTCCCACATTTCTTGTCTTTCATTCAGATCTGTAGAAATTAGCAGGAATCTTTGTGATTAGATAAAGAAATCTAAACAATCAAGCAAGAGAAAAATTGAATTTTTTAAAGGTTACAAGTTCTATTTTCCTATTTTTTCCCCCCAAAACTGTCTCTGCCTTTTGCCTTAAAATCAGCATGGGAACTCACATTTCTAATGTCTTGCAACACACAACACATACAAACCCAAAGAGATCAAAAAGATCTGATACACTTTTCCTATTTTTCTTACCCTGACTTCTTTAAGTATACTTCACCACATTTATTTTTTGAACAATCCATCCATGATTTGATAGGATCCTATTTTTAAATGATCTATGAGCTGAATCAACTATGTGCAAACCCCCCAAGATACTGAAGATTCGCATAACATTTTGACATAATAACCATTACCTGGATTTTGTTTTCCTGAAAAGGACAGTGAGAAATAAACTATTAAACACAACAAGGACAGATTATCATGCTTTTTAGGGGACAAAGACGTAATACCTTGGAGAAAAAAAGGACCACGAAAACAAAATGTTAGGAATACAAATCATCGGATCACTTGAATAATTACTCCTCTCTTAGTAAACATGACTTAATCCAACTAAGAGCATATTATACTTCAGACTTAAATCAGCTCAAAAAAGACCAAAAAAAACCCCCTTCATATTTCATGTATTTAAGAGTTCTTTATACAACATGAAAGACAAAAGCATTTTTAAAAAATGTGACCTGCTAAGCTATATTGAAGATGCTTCATTTGAGACTGAGACTGGTTGGTGAGGGAAAAAAAACACAAATTAAAATAAAAAACAGTTGGAAAACAATTGTATTGGCATTTTAAAGAGACTTACCTGAGACTGACAGTTCCGTTCCACTGCCGAAGACATACACACAGTGAGTAATGGCCATACAAAAATATTTCTTGTAGCAGTTTACTTCTGCTTTCTTAGACCTTAGATTTTATTTCGGAGGTTTTATCGCTCACTTTGTACGGAATATGGACTTCGCCAATTTTTTGATTCAAAATTTGTATTAGTTTATCAAAGTATAATATAAACACAAGGGAAAATAAAAGTGTAGGGCAAGAGAGAAAAAAGCATTTGACTCCTTTTGGTGCAGTAGGTTAAGATTATACCATCAAACGTCAGCTTTTTATATTTATACAACAATATAAACAAACAAAGCTATCAAATCAGCAAAACCCACAATCAAAGTTTTATTTCTTTGCACCTCAGGCAAAAAGTCCAGAAGTGGTTTCCAATTAGAAACAAAGGCAATTGTGTTTTTTCCCTTAATCGGAGCAGTCAATTTAGCTATCTCTGCTAAACTCCATCAACTTTTGCGACTTGGTACTTTTGAGTTGGATCACCCTTGCATCTCCCAAGTTCTTTTAACAAAGCCATAATTTGCTTTGCAACGCTTACTCGTTGGACAGACCCAATTATATCTCCACATTTTTCTGAACTAGCAGGCAACTAGGTAGCATATTCTATTGAAGGTCTTCACAAATTTTTCCACTAAGGGAATCCTTGCAAAGACAAGGAACACTCTGCTCCAAATGTAATCTGTTTCCATGAAATTCCACAAATTCCACATTCTTTTCAACCCATCATCAACCCTGCTCTCTCCCATTCTCAAATATTTCGGTCATTGAATCCAAATTCTTTATGCTATCTGTATTTTGTCTATTTGAGAGTTCTTTATACAACATGAAAGACAAAATCAAAGCATTTTTTAAAATGTGACCTGCTAAACTATACTGAAGATGCTTCATTTGAGACTGAGACTGTTCAGTGAGAAAAAAACCCCAACACAAATTAAAATCAAAAACAGTTAGAAAACAATTGTATCGGCATTTTAAAGAAACTTACCTGTGACTGTCACATAGGTTCCACCCCCGAAGATTAACACACAGTGAGTTCAAAATTTGTATTAGTTTATCAAAGTATGATATAAACACAAGCGAAGATAAAAATGTAGAGCAAGAGAGAGAAAAGCATTTGACTCCTTTTGGTGCAGTAGGTTAAGATAATACCATCAAACCTCAGCTTTTTATGTTTATACAACAATATAAACCAGCCATTTCTATAACAAACAACGCTATCTAATCAGCAAAACCCACAGTCAAAATACAAGATTGGATGATGTGCAGAAACCTGGTCCATAGAATCACCCAAAGTTGGACATGACTGAATGGATAACATCTTCATCATATCATCATCATCATCATCATCATCATCATCATCATCATCATCACCATCATCATCATCATCATCATCATCATCATCACTGAGTCTGTCATCTGCATCTCTATAACTGTCTGGTTTTGTTCTGCAACCCAACAAGACAGACACAGACTTCAGAGGATAATTAGAACTGCAGAAAAAACAATGGCTACCAACCTGCCTTCCATGGAGGACCTGTATACTGCACGAGTCAAAAAGAGGGCTGTGAAAATATTTACAGACCCCTCGCATCCTGGACATAAACTGTTTCAACTCCTACCCTCAAAATGACACTATAGAGCACTGCACACCAGAACAACTAGACACAAGGACAGTTTTCCCCCGAACGCCATCACTCTGCTAAACAAATAATTCCCTCAACACTGTCAAACTATTCACTAGGACTGTATTACTATTATTCTTCTCATCGTTCCTATCACCCATCTCCTCCCACTTATGACTGTATGACTGTAACTTTGTTGCTGGTATCCTTACGATTTATATTGATTGTTTCCTAGTATGATTTGATTGCTTATTTGTACCCTAAGGCTATCATTAAGTGTTGTACCTTATGATTCTTGATGAACGTATCTTTTCTTTTATGTACACTGAGAGCATATGCCCCGAAGTCCAATCACACTTGACCAACAAAGAATTCTATTCTATTCTATTCTATTCTATTCTATTCTATTCTATTCTATTCTATTCTATTCTATTCTATTCTATTCTATTCTATTCTATTCTATTCTATTCTCCTCCTCCTCTGATCCAGAAACATTTGGAAAACAATTGTGTCTGCATTTTAAAGAGTGTCTGTCACTCAAGTCCCTTTGCCATCCAGCAAGTAAAGACCATACAACAATACTGTATAATAATCTATTTCCACAAATGTCCACGAATTCCACACTTTGCAACCCGTCATTGACGTTGGCTCTTCCATTCTCAAATATTTGCTGAATAGGAATTGATTTTAGGAATAAAATGATGTCGCTGGTTCCTTAAATATCATCACAGGTGAATAATCTAGACTATAACAATTAATCATCACAACAGAAGAGAGATTAAAGCCATAGGGAAACCATTTCCCTTCCTACCTGAATTCCAGGCCCATCACAAACTTTCTTGGATGTTTTCAATCAGGAGAATTAAGGTGGTCTCATCCAGGACTCTACCTGTCTTGTATCATCCAGTACCATTCCACATACTTTACCAAAAAGAAGGGTTTCCTTTGTAGCATCTTCGACAGATTAATGGTAGAAGCACAGAAGAAGACGTTGAAATAAACCTTATCCATTCTGTTCCAGTGGAACTTACATACGAAAACCTTTTTATTTATAGAAATAGTGGACATGTTGAATAGATTCCTGGACATTAATCCACAAACACAACGCAATTCTCTTTTGATGCAGGGAAATGGTGTTTTTTTCCCTAGAAGAGGTCTTGATTGGGAAAAATTATAATCCGTTTAGAGCTTGGTTTTTCTCCTTTTTCCAAAGGCAGGTTCTTTTATCTCCAAAATGGCAATATCCACAAAGAAGAGATTTTAAGAAAGAGCAAGGGAGGCCCAATATATCCAGAAGTATGATAGAGCTTTAGGGAAGAAAAAAGCAAAGAAAGAAAATTGCAATCTGAAACTGCTTTAAATATGAAAGGCATATTTAGTGACCAATTTGAGGAATAGAAAGAGAAACCAATCAAAAACCAGGTATGATGATAAACGTAGGCTCCTAAGCAGGAGTGATGTGTGACGTTTTGTTGTAGATCTAATAAAATCATCGATGAATCTCGGCAGGGCTTCATTCATGATTTACCTGAAAGGCATCAAACCTAAAAATAATGGCTTAAAAAAAAGAGAGGGGTAACCTGTTTGTATTCCTGTCACATTGTTAAGATATCCATTAGAAAAGAGATATTCAAAATGGCTTCCGTATGGCCAAGCAGCTCCATTTCCTGGCCATCCAGAAGATCCACAAGGCTTCCATGAAAATTACCACAGGAGGAGGAGGAGAAAGCTATGTGAGCGGTGTATTCACGTCAAGCCCAATCCAGTACGCAAGAAGCTTCAGTATTCTCTTCTCCACTTCTGAAGGCATCTGGTAAGCCTTCAGCAACCAACGTTCCTCAGATGCATCTGGCATTTCCGGAAACCACAGAGAACTGTTTTTCTTACCACATGACTTTGCATTTTATGTCCAACTGTCCTCAGGTGGGGAAGGAGGGAAGTTCTCCCTCTTCGTGGCCCAAACATTTGTCGGTGATGGACAGTTGGTGGCTAGAAAGGGAAAGCTGGGGAATTTTGGGTCGTTATTTGTGCACCCCACAAGCTGAAATAGAATAGAATAAAATAAAATAACAAGAGTTGGAAGGGATCTTGGAGGTCTTCTAGTGCAACCCCCTGTCTAGGCAGGAAACTCTACACCACTTCAGACAAATGGTTATCCAACATCTTCTTAAAAATCTTCCAGTGTTGGAGCATTCACAACTTCTGGAGGCAAGTCGTTCCACTGATTAATTGTTCTAACTGTCAGGAAATTTCTCCTTAGTTCTAGGTTGCTCCTCTCCTTGATTAGTTTCCACCCATTGCTTCTTGTTCTACCCTCAGGTGCTTTGGAGAATAGCTTGACTCCCTCTTCTTTGGGGCAGCCCCTGAGATATTGGAACCCTGCTATCATGTCACCACTAGCTCTTCTTCTCATTAAACTAAACATACCCAGTTCCTGCAACCGTTCTTCATATGTTTTAGCCTCCAGTCCCCTAATCATCTTTGTTGCTCTTCTCTGCACTCTTTCTAGAGTCTCCGCATCTTTTTTACATCGTGGTGACCAAAACTGAATGCAGTATTCCAAGTGTGGCCTTACCAAGGAATTGTAAAGTGGTATTAACATGTCACGTGATCTTGATTCTATCCCTCTGTTGATGCAGCCTAGAACTGTGTTGGCTTTTTTGGCAACTGCTGCACACGGCTGGCTCATATTTAAGTGGTTGTCCACTAGGACTCCAAGATCCCTCTCACAGTTACTAATATTGAGCGAGGTACCACATATATTGTACCTGTGCATTTGGTTTTTCTTGCCTAAATGTAGAACCTTCCTTTTTTTACCATTGAATTTCGTTTTGTTAGATAGCGTCCAATGTTCAAGTCTGTCAAGATCCTTCTGTATTTCAGGTTTCCTTAGATGTCTAAGGAGATTCTCAGTCATCCAGGTCATGGTTGTCCTAAAGGAGCTGAAGAAGCTTCTTGGATGAGAAGCAAAACGTCTTCAAAGAAAAACGAGAAAGTCCAGTTGCCTCTTGAAAAAGCACCTTTGAGATTTCCTTAGAGTTCAACGTTCATTGTTAAAACCAAAACTGGAGAAGATTCATTAAGCCATCAATGCAAAGTTCTGCTCAGGACAGGAAATTAGAATATTTCCATATTTGTACCATTCTGGAAAGCAAAAGAGAGAAAATTCCACCATTTTTACAATATAGGAATGCCCAAAGAGGATTTTTTTTGCTAATTTACTGATTTCATGGAAGACCAATCAATTCAGCTTGATCTGATTATATTTGCTAATATTTACAACAATTTGATTAAGATGTTATATATTAATATATATTAGAATAGAATAGAATAGAATAGAATAGAATAGAACAGAACAGAACAGAACAGAACAGAATAGATAGAATAGAATAGAATAGAACAGAATAGAGTTGGAAGGGACCTTGGAGGTCTTCTAGTCCAGCCCTCTGCTCAAGCAGGAGAACCTACACCATCTCAGACAACCGACTGTCCAGTCTCTTCTTAAAAACCTTCTTAAAATCGGAACACAAAATACAAGCTGGACCGATATGACCTAACAGATGACCCTCACTCTGTCAAAGACCTTGGAGTACTCATCTCAAATGATCTACGTGCCAGGGCTCACTGTAACAGCATTGCTAAAAAAGCATTAAGAGTTGTTAACCTAATCTTCCGTAGCTTCTTCTCTGGTAATATTGAACTGCAAACTAGGGCATACAAAACAGACCAATTCTTGAATACAGCTCATCTGTCTGGAACCTGCACTGCATATCGGATATTAATACAATCGAATGAGTCCAGAGATATTTCACGAGAAGAGTCCTCCACTTCTCTGCTTGCAACAAAATACCTTATGCCACCAGTGTCAGGTTTTGAGGTCGTCTCAAATAAATTGCATTTCAAACAAAGTCTCTGATGAAAAACTCCCATTTATTAAGCACGACATTCTAACTGCGACTCCATTGTAGCCAACACTGACTTCCTGACCCAAAACCCTCCCTTTCCTTTCCTCACTCCTCTGCACTCATTGGCCATCTTCCAAGTCACTCTACCCCTAATCTACTGTTCCAGCTCAAAGGAATTTCCCCCCTCCCATCCCATCTCCTAGGGGATATTATCTCCAGGGAAAATAAGTAGGTGAAAAGTCAAACGTCCCTTTCCAGACGCCTCCGCTTCTCCTTCTTATGTCAGCACTAGAGTAAATGCAGCTTGAAGTGCTGACATCCAGATTTCAAATTTTGGGCTTAGGCAATTTAGAACTTCGCCGTCTTTGGTCTGCCTAAGCATAGTACATAAAATCATGTGCTACCAGCCAATGAATACTTCAGCTTCAACCAAAACAATACAGGAGCACACAATAGATACAAACTCATGGTAAACTGATCCAAACTAGACTGCAGAAAATACGACTTCAGTAACAGAGTGCTCAATGCCTGGAATGCACTATCTGACTCTGTAGTTTCTTCCCCAAACCCCCATAACTTTAACCTTAGACTGTCTACTGTAGACCTCACCCCATTCCTAAGAGGTCTGTAAGGGGCGTGCATAAGTGCACCAGCGTGCCTACGGTCCCTGTCCTACTGTCCCCTTTTATTCGTGTCCTTTTCATGTATTTATAATTATGTTTACATGCTTGAGAAAATAAATAAATAAAATAAATAAAGTAATAAAATATTAATATCCATGTTTATACTTTTTTTTTTACTTTGATTTATACTTATTCCTGTTATCTCGTATATGTTTGACAAACGAAATAAATAAAATAAATAAAAATAAAGTACAAATGATAGACCCAGTAGAACTACATCAGCAGCTTCTTGGGCACTGAAGTTCTTGAGTTGGTGTCTTCTTGGCCTATTTCACCATCTGCTGGCAAAATTGGGTTTTTCTGTTGTTTTTTTTCCCAGTCATAATCTGGGTGTCAAAGCATCAAGTGTGATGCTCATAACTTGGGTCACATCCCCCACTGGTGGCACTGAATGATGTTGCATGTGAATCTTAAATTTCCAATTGTCTTTTTCGCAACCCACCGGCTTCTGGAGCAATCCTGAAGATGGCAGCAGAACCAAAGAGATGCCGAAGGCAGCTTAGTTTTCTGTCTTCCTCCTCCAAATAAAGCAGAGAATTTGAAAAGGAGGTGTGACTGCCAGTAGAGCTCAGAAATCATCTTAAATGATTTGTGGGCATCAGAAGAGCCTTGGTGGTGCAGCGGACTAAGTGCTGTTATGTAGCACTTAGCTGCCAGCTGCCTGCAATTAGTGCGAGTTCAAATCTCACCAGGCTCAAGGTTGACTCAGCCTTCTATCCTTCCAAGGTAGGTAAATTGAGGACCCGGATTGTGGGGGTCCCGGATTCTGAACTACTCAAAATTTCTGCTATCGGTTCTCCGAACTGCTCAAAATTTCCACTACCGGTTCTCCAGAACCTGTCAGAACCTGCTGGATTTCACCCATGATCCATCTTATCTCTCTCTCTCTCATCTGTCTGTCTGTCTGTCTGTCTGTCTGTCTGTCTGTCTGTCTGTATCTATCTATCTATCTATCTATCTATCTATCTATCTATCTATCTATCTATCTCTATCATCTGCCTGCCTGCCTGCCTGCCTATCATCTCTCTCTCTCTCTCTCTCTCTCTCCCTCTCTATCTATCTATCTATCTATCTATCTATCTATCTATCTATCTATCTATCTATCTCCATCTTTCTCTCCCCTCTTTCTCCCATCTTCTATGATTTATCAACATATCAACCCATCTACCTATGAAACAGCTTCCTCTACATATTGAAATTAAAATATTAAATAATTTGAAAGATGGCAGTACAGGGCATTTTTTTCTTCAATGAAATGATCATAAAACAACAGGATCATGGCACTGTGAAATTTTGAAGTCCCCAGAGACATGTGGGATTTTCCTAAGTGTCTACTTCTGTGAAACCGCATAACTTTTGAAGTTGAACTTTTTGAAGCTGAACATTTGAAGCTCAAACCACAGGAAAACACCAAGCCATTCTCTAAAGAAAGCAGAAGAACCCACGAGTCTTATATTGTGTTGTTTCAAGGGATTAGATTTACCGTCAATCTTTTGCTCCACAGCCTTTCCACCCATGGAGAAGATGTAAAGTTAGGTAGAGTGGCTCCTTGGAGATGCTTCTTATGGAATAGGAAGCCGGAAACAGCTATCCTTATTTGCATGCATAACAAAAGACCTCACTTTCAAAAAAAACCCCAACATTACAATTTATTTTATAAATAGTAACCAGATTCTTCATTTTTTGAGGCTCCTGCTAAGGTACATTAGTTGGTTCATGGAGATTTGTTTTAGAAGTGGAGCGGGTGGGAGGGAATGCTGAATCATGTTTAAAAATGAATTAATATTGGTGGCAAAATCAGGACTTTTTGTTGACCAAGGTGTTGTGGCCCGCCAGTGGAGCTGGCAGCAGATTCGGACAGTGAGGAGGTTGGGGAGGAACATGGGCCAGTCCTGGAGTCTGGGGAAGGCTCTGATGAGGGCTCTGCGTCGGAGGCAGAGAGGGGCCTGGGAAACTCAAATTGGGAGAGTCCGACTTTCCTTTTAAACCTGCAGGAATCTGGGCTCCATCCCATTATGCAAATTCAGCTTGTTCCTCTTTTTATTCCTTCTTTCATCCCTTCTTTCATCTCTTCTTTCAATCAAATCCAGACTGAAAATCAGATTAGAGTGAACCAGAGTTGAGGAAGCTTCTTGGGCCAAAACAGCCATTGATCTCAATATTCGGTTGTTTTTATTTTGGTTAAGAATGAATCAACTTTTCTTGAAAAATCCAAACTTTCAGTTCATCAAGGATGAGATGATAACACGGCCAATTCTTAAACTGGGATCTAGAAAGCTTTGAAGAAGAAGGAAGATGATGCTTCCACTGTGGGTTGATCTCCTGTCTGAAAGGAGCGTTGTGCAAGCTTATTTTGGAGGAGAACCTCATTTTGTCAGCCCATGAGACTTGTGTTGAGGGAGACAACTCATAGCTTATGGAATTCTCCATGAATGCTGTGCAGAGTTTCAAAGAGGAATTGCTGGAGTCAAACATGACATCAGATCAAGCAGAGAAATGGGCCGAACAACCATTGATCTCAAGCAGCAAAGGGTTGGACTAGAAGATCTCCAAGGTCCCTTCCGACTCAGCTATTCTGTTGTTCTGTTATCAAGGGCAGCCTCTGTCTGCTACTCATAAAGAACAGGCCAGCTTCATTGAAGCTTCTGTCTGAGCGCGAGAGAAAAGGGATGTCGCTTGAAGACATGAGATCACTGGAAGTCCTTTTCAATGCTTCTTCTTCTTCTTGACTTGGAGGTTTTTGTCTCAGTTCCTCCTGGGTTTGTATCACTGTGGAAAGCACTACTAGCACCATACCACACAGCACAGTAATAATCAGCCTCGTCTTCTGGCTGGAGGTCCCTGATGGTCAAATACCATTTATTTTGGCTGCTTTCCTTGGAGGCAGAGAAGCGGCTGAGGTCTCCAGTGCCTGCGCTTGCACTGCTGTAGTAATGATAAAGGAATCTGGGAGGATTTCCTTCTTTCTGTTGATACCAGGATTGATCATAAGATTGTACTTGTCCACTGCTCAGGGAACAAGAGAGTTTGACCGTCTGTCCTCGGGGAGGTGACATGGAGGATTCCTGAATCACTGTAGGCTGGGAACTGGATCCTGGGAAGAGAATAATTGTCTAAGTTTGTGTTCTTGGGGTCATTAATTGGGAAGGTTTTTGCATTGGATGGTCCTTCACTCACCTGTGCACCAGATCCCCAAAAGGACAATGAGAGATAGTCCCAACATGTTGAGACCTTCTTGGGCTTCTGGTGAGTGAGCCCCTCTGTTAACGCAAGTACCTTTTATTGGGGGGCTTCTTCGATCAACCCTCTTTTTCCCCCCAGAGCTTATTTGCATGGTTTGCTCCTCCTCCTCCTTTCCTGACTTCTCATTGGTTCACGTGTCTCAGTAGAGGGGCACCTTCATGCAGGTGATGCTTACTTATTTTCTTGCATCAAGGTGTCTCCTGAGAGTTTGTAGAGGATTTTGGTTAGTTATTGGTCTAGGAGAGGACTAGCTTCGATCCTGTTTTCTCCACCTGGCATGGAAGCAAGGTGGGTGGTTTGGGCCAGTCACTCCTCTGGACTCTTCCTTGGGATCTCAAAATACATCCTGGAAGTAGCCAATGGCCAAATGGTCCCCCTCTCCTCAGTTTATTTAGGGTCAGCTCTATTCAGCCTATCTGTTGTTCCATCTATATTTGGGACGGTGGGATAAAATCCTGTTGATGTTCCTGCTATCCGGTTCTAAGAGTGATGTTAGGAAACTCAAGTGTCAGGTAGCTGCCTCTAGCCACATCCAGCCTCTTAATCAGAAGAAACTGTTGTTCCTCTTACACAGAAACTCACAGATCTGGAAGGAATCAGTTTTCTTTAGATGCCATCAGAAATGACCAAAGTAGATGTTTGTGGATTGCTTTATCTTCACCACATTGGAGTGTGTGTTTGCATGGAGAAATTTCAGTGCTCTGGTTTAAGAATTTGAGCTTCACTGGAGAGTGGTGATCCTTCTGGGTTCCAGTAA
Organism: Pantherophis guttatus; assembly: GCF_029531705.1. The sequence goes on from NW_026844101.1 coordinate 4,833,667, forward strand.
TCTTAGATCAGGGTTAATTCTTAAAAGGTTTTTAAGCATCTGTCAGTGCAAGAGCTCCTCCCGATGATCATCAGAGGACAAAGTCAGCTAATTTTTCTCTTTCTGGACTGAATCATCTTTTCAAAGGACTAAATACTTGACTATTTCATTAAAAGTTTCATTAAGAGCCTTGGTAGTACAGGGGTTTAAGGCACCCTGTTATTAAGCTGGTTATTAAGACCAGCTGCCTGCAATTACTGCAGGTTCGAATCTCTCCAAGGTTCAAGGCTGACTCAGCCTTCCATCCTTTCTAAGGTAGGTAAATTGAGGACCCAGTTGTGGGGGCAATAAGATGACTTTGTATAAAATATACAAAAGGATGAAGGCTATTGCTGAGCACATTGTAAGCCGCCCTGAGTCTTCGGAGAAGGGCGGCATATAAATCAAATTAAAAAAAAAAAAAGTCAATGTTCTCTCATTCCTATGTAGGCAGCACCAGGGGTGAAATGCTCCCGATTCGGATCACATTGCCCGATCTGGTAACGATGGAGGCGGGTGGTTCGGAGAACTGGTAGCAAAAATTCCTGCCCCCCCCATTGCCCAGCTGAGCCGCGCAATCATCAGAGGCTTTTTAAAAAAATTTTAAAAGCATTTTTTCTACAACGTCTTTGGCTGAAAAAATGCTTTTAAAGTAAAAAAAAAAGCCTCTGATGATCACGCAGCTCAGCTGGGATCATCAGAGGCTTTTAAAAGCATTTTTTCTACAACCTCTTCGGCTGAAGAGGTTGTAGAAAAAATGTTTTTAAAAGGAAAAAAAGCCTCTGCCAATCAGTCAAGTCAGCTGGGATCGCCAGAGGTTTTAAAAGCATTTTTTAAATTTTTTCAGCTGAAGATGTTGTAGAAAAAATGGTTTTAAAAGTAAAAAAAAAAAAAAAAGTTGGCCATGCCCACTCAGTCATATTAACCCCCACAAAACCCAAGCCACGCCTACAGAACCGGTAGTAACAAATTTTACATTTCACCACTGGGCAGCCCCCAATCATTTGGGGAACAAAGTGGACGTCTTTTGGGATGATGTTCCAATGAAGATCCAAATCTTGGAGTTTTCTCTTCGAACGCTTTCTTTTGTGTTCTTGACCCTTAAAACATCTTTTAGAACTTCCTTTATGGTTTTTCTCACAGACTTATGACTCTGCGACTGCTGATCCTCCTTGTAGTAAAGGTTTTTGTCTCAGTTCCTCATAGGTTTGTATCACTGTGGAACACATTACTAGGGTAATACCACACAGCACAGTGATAATCCGCCTCGTCTCCTGGCTGGAGGTCCCTGATGGTCAAATACCATTTATTTTGGCTGCTTTCCTTGGAGGCAGAGAAGCAGCTGAAGTCTCCAGAGCCTGCACTTGGACTGCTGTAGTAATACAAAACCAATCTAGGAGAACCGCCTTCTTTTTGTTGATACCAGAATTGGGAATAAGATTGTACTTGTCCACTGCTCAAGGAACAAGAGAGTTTGACCGTCTGTCCTAGGGAAGGTGACATGGAGGATTCCTGAATCACTGTAGGATGGGAACTGGATCCTGGGAAAAGAATAATTGTCTAAGTTTATGTTCTTGGGGTCATTACTAGGGGAAGATCCTTGACCTGGTGGTCCTTCACTCACCTGTGCACCAGATCCCCAAAAGGACAATGAGAGATAGTCCCAACATGTTGAGACCTTCTTGGGCTTCTGGTGATTGAGCCCCTCTGTTAACGCAAGTACCTTTTATTGGGGGGCTTCTTAGATCAACCCTCTTTTTTTCCCCAGGGCTTATTTGCATGGTTTGCTCCTCCTCCTCCTCATTTCCTGACTTCTCATTGGTTCATGTGTCTCAGTTAAGGGGCACCTTTATGCAGGTAATGCTTACTTATTTTCTTGCATCAAGGTGTCTCCTGAGAGTTAGTAGAGGATTTTGGTTAGCTATTGGTCTAGGAGTGGACTAGCTTGGATCCTGTTTTCTCCACCTGGCATGGAAGCAAGGTGGGTGGTTTGGGCCAGTCACTCCTCTCGACTCTTCCTTGGGATCTCAAAATACATCCTGGAAGTAGCCAATGGCCAAATGGTCTCCCTCTCCTCAATTTATTCAGGGTCAACTCTATTCAGCCTATCTGTTGTTTCATCTATTTGTCCCCAAGGCCGGTGGGACAAAATGCTGTTGACATTCCTGCTGTCTGATTCGCATAGTGATGTTAGGAGAGGAGGAGAGGAGGGGAGGGGAGAGGAGAATAGGAGAGAGGGGAGGGGAGAGGAGAGGAGCTTTCTCAAGACATATTGAAATCAGGCAGCAATCTTTCGCCCAATGTTGTTTCTTGAATGAGTGATTTGCAAAATTTGACAAAATCTTTTCTCAAGAACTGCTAACATTCTCCAAGCTGTTACATCTCCCCTTTTTGTCCAGGAGTCCAAGTTCTCAGGAGAGATAGAAAAGTAATTAGAAAAAAAAACAGCTAACAAAGAGAGAGTCTAATATATCAGAAAACAGCAGTTTCTTTTCAAGAAACTAGCTGATGTGGCTTTTTTTTTTTTTTTTTTGCAATTTGGTTTCCGTTCCTCTCAGGTGAGGTTCAGGGCAGGAGCTCCTCCAGATGGTCACAGAGAGGAGCCATCAGCTAATTTCCTTCTGTTCTAGTGATCTAGAACTATTGATCTACCCATATCAGGCATTGTTCTTTCCCCAAAATCTTCAAATGAAGTTTCGAGCCTTGGAGTTGTCCCTTCGAACACTTTTTTTTGTGTTCATGATCCTTAAAACATCTTTTAGAACTTCCTTTATGGTTTTTCTTACAGACTTATGACTCTGCGACTGCTGCTCCTCCTTGTAGTAAAGGTTTTTGTCTCAGTTCCTCATAGGTTTGTATCACTGTGGAACCCATTACTAGCACTATACCACACAGCACAGTGATAATCAGCCTCGTCTTCTGGCTGGAGGTCCCTGATGGTCAAATACCATTTATTTTGGTTGCTTTCCTTGGAGGCAGAGAAGCGGCTGAGGTCTCCAGTGCCTGCGGTTGCACTGCTGTAGTAATAATAAAGGAATCTTGGAGAACCTCCTTCTTTTTGTTGATACCAGGATTGGGGATAAGACGTTACTGATCCACTGCTCAGGGAACAAGAGAGTTTGACCGTCTGTCCTGGGGCAGGTGACATGGAGGATTCCTGAATCACTGTAGGCTGGGAACTGGATCCTGGAGAAAGAAAAATGCTCTAGATTTGTTTCTTGGACTCATTGTTACAGATTATTACAGATTAACAGAGTTGGAAGGGACCTTGTAGGTCATCTAGTCCAACTCCCCACCCAAGTAGGGGAGCCTACACCATTTCTGACAGATGGCAGTCCAGTCTCTTCTTGAAAGCTTCCAGTGATGAAGCTCCCACAATTTCCGAAGGCAACTTCTGTTCCATGGATTGATTGTTCTCATTGTCAGAAAATTTCTCCTTATTTCTAGGCTGAATCTCTCCTTGATTCATTAATTTCATTAATAGGGGAAGGTTTTTTGTACTGGGTGGTCCTTCACTCACCTGTGCACCAGATCCCCAGAAGGACAATGAGAGATGCTCCCAACATTTTGAGAAGTTCTCAGGCTGATGTGAATTCAGCCTCTGCTTCAATGTAAGTGCCTTTTATTGGGGGCTTCTTAGATCAACCCCTTTTTTTTCGAGGAGCCATTTGCATTCTGTGCTCTTCCTCTTGCTTTCCTGACTTCTGATTGGTTCATGTCTCCCAACATAGGGGAACTTTCATGCAGGTGATGCTAATTTATTTCCTTGCATCAGCTTGTCTCCATGGAGATCAAATGCGCTGGTTGTTCAGATATTGGTCTACGAGTAGACCAATATGGAACCTGCTTCCTCCGCCCAGAATGGAAGCAAGGTTGGGGCATTCACTGTCCTCAACATTTCCTTGGGATGTCTAAAAACATCCAGGAAGAAGATAATGGCCAAATGGTCTCCCTCTCCTCAGTTTATTCAGGGTCAACTCTATTCAGCCTATCTGTTGTTTCATCTATTTGTCCCAAGGACGGTGGGACAAAATGCTGTTGACATTCCTGCTGTCTGATTCGCATAGTGATGTTAGGAGAGGAGGAGAGGAGGGGAGGGGAGTGGAGAATAGGAGAGGGGAGGTAAGGGAGAGGAGGGGAGCTTTCTCAAGACCTATTGAAATCAGGCAGCAATCTTTCTCCCAATGTTGTTTCTTGAACGAGCGATTTGCAAAATTCGACAAAATCTTTCCTCAAGAACTGCTAACATTCTCCAAGCTGTTACATCTCCCCTTTTTATCCAGCAAGTTCTCAGGAGAGATAGAAAAGAAATTAGAAAAAAAACAGCTAACAAAGAGAGAGTCTAATATATCAGAAAACAGCAGTTCCTTTTCAAGAAACTAGCTGATGTGGCTTTTTTTTTTTTTTTTTTTTGCAATTTGGTTTCAGTTCCTCTCAGGTGAGGTTCAGGGCAGGAGCTCCTCCAGATGGTCACAGAGAGGAGCCATCAGCTAATTTCCTTCTGTTCTAGTGATCTAGATCAATTGATCTACCCATATCAGGCACTGATCTTTCCCCAAAATGTTCAAATGAAGTTTCGAGCCTTGGAGTTTTCTCTTCGAACACTTTTTTTTTGTGTTCATGATCCTTAAACATCTTTTAGAACTTCCTTTATGGTTTTTCTCACAGACTTATGACTCTGCGACTGCTGCTCCTCCTGGTAGTAAAGGTTTTTGTCTCAGTTCCTCATAGGTTTGTATCACTGTGGAACCCATTACTATCACTATACCACACAGCACAGTGATAATCAGCCTCGTCTTCTAGCTGGACATTGGTGATGGTCAAATACCATTTATTTTGGTTGCTTTCCTTGGAGGCAGAGAAGCGGCTGAGGTCTCCAGTGCCTGCGGTTACACTGCTGTAGTAACGATAAAGGAATCTTGGAAAACTTCCTTCTTTCTGTTGATACCAGGATTGGTCATAATTTTGTACTTGTCCACTGCTCAGGGAACAAGAGAGTTTGACCGTCTGTCCTGGGGCAGGTGACATGGAGGATTCCTGAATCACTGTAGGCTGGGAACTGGATCCTGGAGAAAGAAAAATGCTCTAGATTTGTTTCTTGGACTCATTGTTACAGATTATTACAGATTAACAGAGCTGGAAGGGACCTTGTAGGTCATCTAGTCCAACTCCCTGCCCAAGTAGGGGAGCCTACACCATTTCTGGCAGATGGCAGACAAGTCTCTTCTTGAAAGCTTCCAGTGATGAAGCTCCCACAATTTCCGAAGGCAACTTCTGTTCCATGGGTTGATTGTTCTCATTGTCAGAAAATTTCTCCTTATTTCTAGGCTGAATCTCTCCTTGATTCATTAATTTCATTAATAGGGGAAGGGTTTTTTGTACTGGGTGGTCCTTCACTCACCTGTGCACCAGATCCCCAGAAGGACAATGAGAGATGCTCCCAACATTTTGAGAAGTTCTCAGGCTGATGTAAATTCAGCCTCTGCTTCAATGTAAGTGCCTTTTATTGGGGGCTTCTTAGATCAACCCCTTTTTTTCGAGGAGCCATTTGCATTCTGTGCTCTTCCTCTTGCTTTCCTGACTTCTGATAGGTTCATGTCTCCCAACATAGGAGAACTTTCATGCAGGTGATGCTTATTTATTTCCTTGCATCAGCTTGTCTCCATGGAGATCAAATGCGGTGGTTGTTCAGATATTGGTCTACGAGTAGACCAATATGGAACCTGCTTCCTCCACCCAGAATGGAAGCAAGGTTGGGGCATTCACTACCCTCAACATTTCCTTGGGATGTCTAAAAACATCCAGAAAGAAGATAATGGCTAAAGGATCTCCCTCTCCTCAGTTTATTCAGGGTTAGCCATATTTAGCCTTGGTGTGGCTTCATCTACTGTATTTAAAGAATTTATGTCCTGTGGAGGGTGGGACAAATTGCCAACATGCAAGCATTTCTCGTCTGCTGTCGCTGTGGTTTCTACAGCCCGTGAAAGTGCCTCGTTGGAGAATTGATATATATGACACAGCCTGAGAGGGGTGGGGGAAACAGGGTCATAGTTGAGCTGTAAATTACGTGCAGCAGTGTTGACTACATTGGGAAGCTGCCAATATGTTGCTCCTAATAAATAACTGGATTTCTTTTGAAACTTAGCTCGAGGCTCATGAGTTAATTAGGGCATTCATCAGAGCCCTGACAGCTAGTCAAATACTAGACAAATACTGTTGCCAGTCTCCCTGTCCAGTCCTAAGAGTGATGTTAGGAAGCCTCAGTCTTCAAAGGTGGAGCTGCTAGATGTCATGCAGTTGCCTAAGCTGTTATCTCTCCCCTTTGTCTAGACGTTTTTAGGAAAGACATAAAGGAAGAATTAGGCGAAATGGCTAACAAAGATGTGTCAGAAAACAGCAGTCTCTTTTAAAGGGGTCTACAGACTTCCAATATTGAGTCAGGGCATTCTGCATACTTATAATGTCCAATCAAATCCAGAATATGGTTGAAAATCAGATAAGAATGAAGGAAAAGTCATTCTTTTCAGTTATTGAAAGGAAATGGTTGCAGTTTGTAGAGCTGAAATTAATAACTCCAACTGAGTTTTAATAGTTGGTGTTGCTTTGTGCATTTTGGTCTCATTTCCTCTAAAGTTGGTTATGGTAGGAGCTCCTCCAGCTGGTCATAGAAAAGAGATACCAGCTAATTTTCTACTAAACTATTAGTTCTAGATCTACTGATCTAACAAATATCAGGGATCGGTCTTCCGACACAAATAGTGTTGTCTCTTGAACAGATGATTTTAAAACCTCAATAAAAACTTACCTCAAGCACTGTTGACATCCTCTAAGTTGGTTATCTCTCCAATTTGACAGATGGGGTGACACTGGGCTACTCAGAAGAGAGGCCTTCTGAAGACCTCCTATTCCATCTTAGGCCATGTCTGATCCCCGCATCGCTTGTTCAGGCCCATCCATTTGTAATCATGTTGATAGATGGGTGTATCGGCTCAATTGGACTCGGTTGGAGGGTGAGAAAATAGTGTCCATAATTTCAGTGTTCTGATTTAAGAATTTGGGCTTCACTGGAGAGTGGTGATCCTTCTGGATTCCCGTAATCTTAGATCAGGGTTAATTCTTAAAAGATTTTTAAGCATCTGTCAGTGCAAGAGCTCTTCCCGGTGATCATAGAGAGAAGATCAGTTAATTTTCCTCTTTCTGGACTGAATCATCTTTTCAAAGGACTAAATACTTGACTATTTCATTAAAGTCAAGGTTCTCTCATTCCTATGTAGGCAGCACCCAATGGTTTGGGGAACAAAGTGGACGTCTTTTGGGACAATGTTCAAATGAAGTTTGAAGTCTTGGAGTTTTCTCTTCGAACACTTTTTTTTTGTGTTCATGATCCTTAAAACATCTTTTAGAACTTCCTTTATGGTTTTTCTCACAGACTTATGACTCTGCGACTGCTGCTCCTCCTTGTAGTAAAGGTTTTTGTCTCAGTTCCTCATAGGTTTGTATCACTGTGGAACACATTACTAGCACTATACCACACAGCACAGTAATAATTAGCCTCGTCTCCTGGCTGGATGTCCCTGATGGTCAAATACCATTTATTTTGGCTGCTTTCCTTGGAGGCTGAGAAGCGGCTGAGGTCTCCAGTGCCTGCAGTTGCACTGCTATAGTAACGATACAGGAATATTGGAGAACCTCCTTCTTTTTGTTGATACCAGGATTGGTAATAAGTTGTTACTGATCCACTGCTCAGGGAACAAGAGAGTTTGACCGTCTGTCCTGGGGCAGGTGACATGGAGGATTCCTGAATCACTGTAGGCTGGGAACTGGATCCTGGAGAAAGAAAAATGCTCTAGATTTGTTTCTTGGACTCATTGTTACAGATTATTACAGATTAACAGAGCTGGAAGGGACCTTGTAGGTCATCTAGTCCAACTCCCCGCCCAAGTAGGGGACCCTACACCATTTCGACAGATGGCAGTTCAGTCCCTTCTTGAAAGCTTCCAGTGATGAAGCTCCCACAATTTATGAAGGCAACTTCTCTTCCATGGATTGATTGTTCTCATTGTCAGAAAATTTCTCCTTATTTCTAGGCTGAATCTCTCCTTGATTCATTAATTTCATTAATAGGGGAAGGTTTTTTTTGTACTGGGTGGTCCTTCACTCACCTGTGCACCAGATCCCCAGAAGGACAATGAGAGATGCTCCCAACATTTTGAGAAGTTCTCAGGCTGATATAAATTCAGCTTCTGCTTCAATGTAAGTGCATTTTATTGGGGGCTTCTTAGATCAACCCCTTTTTTTCAAGGAGCCATTTGCATTCTGTGCTCTTCCTCTTGCTTTCCTGACTTCTGATTGGTTCATGCCTCCCAACATAGGAGAACTTTCATGCAGGTGATGCTTATTTATTTCCTTGCATCAGCTTGTCTCCATGGAGATCAAATGCGGTGGTTGTTCAGATATTGGTCTACGAGTAGACCAATATGGAACCTGCTTCCTCCACCCAGAATGGAAGAAAGGTTGAGTTATTCACTGCCCTCAACATTTCCTTGGGATGTCTAAAAACATCCAGGAAGAAGATAATGGCTAAAAGATCTCCCTCTACTCAGTTTATTCAGGGTTAGCCATATTTAGCCTTGATGTGGCTTCATCTACTGTATTTGTAGAATTTATGTCCTGAGGAGGGTGGGACAAATTGCCAACTCGCAAAGCATTTCTAGTCTGCTCTCGCTGTGGTTTCTACAGCCCGTGAAAGTGCCTCATTGGAGAATTGATATATGACACACAGCCTGAGAGGGGTGGGGGGAAACAGGGTCATAGTTGAGCTGTAAATTATGTGCAGCAGAGTTGACTACATTTGAGAAGCTGCCAATATGTTGCTCCTAATAAATAACTGGATTTCTTTTGAAACTTAGCTCGAGGCTCATGATTTAATTAGGTCATTCATCAGAGCCCTGACAGCTAGTCAAATACTAGACAAATACTGTTGCCAGTCTCCCTGTCCAGTCCTAAGAGTGATGTTAGGAAGCCTCAGTCTTCAAAGGTGGAGCTGCTAGATGTCATGCAGTTCCCTAAGCTGTTACCTCTCCCCTTTGTCTAGACATTTTTGGGTAAGACATAAAGGAAGAATTAGGTGAAATGGCTAATAAAGATGTATCAGAAAACAGCAGTCTCTTTTAAAAGGGTCTACAGACTTCCAATATTGAATCAGGGAATTCTGCATACTTATAATGTCCAATCAAATCCAGAATATGGTTGAAAATCAGATAAGAATGAAGGAAAAGTCATTCTTTTCAGTTACTGAAAGGAAATGGTTGCAGTTTGTAGAGCTGAAATTAATAACTCCAACTGAGTTTTAATAGTTGGTGTTGCTTTGTGCATTTTGGTCTCATTTCCTCTAAAATTGGTTATGGTAGGAGCTCCTCCAGCTGGTCATAGAAAAGAGATACCAGCTAATTTTCTACTAAACTATTAGTTCTAGATCTACTGATCTACCAAATATCACAAATAGTGTTGTCTCTTGAACAGATGATTTTAAAACCTCAATAAAAACTTTCCTCAAGCACTGGTGACATCCTCTAAGTTGGTTACCTCTCCTATTTGTCCAACAACTTTTAGGAATAGAAGAATTAGATGAAATTAAAAAGAAGTGATTCCTGCTGTCTGATTCTCATAGTGATGTTAGGAGAGGAGGAGAGGAGATGATAGGAGGGGAGGGGAGAAGAGAATAGGAGAGAGGAGGGGAGGGGAGGGGAGGTAAGGGAGGGGAGAGGAGCTTTCTCAAGACGTATTGAAATCAGGCAGCAATCTTTCTCCCAATGTTGTTTGTTGAACAAGCGATTTGCAAAATTCAACAAAATCTTTTCTCAAGAACTGCTAACATTCTCCAAGCTGTTACATCTCCCCTTTTTGTCCAGCAAGTTCTCAGGAGAGATAGAAAAGTCTAATATATCAGAAAACAGCAGTTCCTTTTCAAGAAACTAAAGCCCTGAGAGAGATATGTCTGGAATGTGCTTTTGTTTTTTGGTTGCTGTGCTGCTTTGCCATTTCCCCATCCCCCTTGCCTATGGCAACTTGAGAGCAGGCCAGGGATGCTTTGCAAGTTAGCAAGGAGTCTGGAAGGTTCAAAGAGATTTTTTTTCAATCAAGCATAACATCAAGGGCAGCTTCTATCTGCTACTCAAAAAGAAGAGGCCACCTTCATTGAATCTTCTGTCTCAACTTGAGAGAAAAGGGATGTTGCTTGAAGAATTGAGATCACTGAAAGGACTCCTGAATGCTGCTGCTCTTTCTTCTCTTGGAGGTTTTTGTCTCAGTTCCTCCTGGGTTTGTATCACTGTGGAACGCACTACTAGCACCATACCACATAGCACAGTAATAATCAGCCTCGTCTCCTGGCTGGATGTCCCTGATGGTCAAATACCATTTATTTTGGCTGCTTTCCTTGGAGGCAGAGAAGCGGCTGAGGTCTCCAGTGCCTGCGGTTGCACTGCTGTAGTAATAATAAAGGAATTTTGGAGAACCTCCTTCTTTCTGTTGATACCAGGATTGTTCATAAGATGTTACTTGTCCACTGCTCAGGGAACAGGAGAGTTTGACTGTCTGTCCTGGGGCAGGTGACATGGAGGATTCCTGAATCACTGTAGGCTGGGAATTGCATCCTGGGGAGAGAATAAAACTCTAGGTTTGTGTTCTTGGGTTCATTACTTGGGAAGGTTCTTGTATAAGGTGATCCTTCACTCACCTGTGCACCAGATCCCCAGAAGGACAATGAGAGATGCTCCCAACATTTTGAGAAGTTCTGGGGCCGCTGGAAATTCAGCTTCTGCTTTAATGCAAGTGCCTTTTATTGGGGGCTTCTTAGATCAACTCTCTTTTACCCCAGAATCCATTTGCATGGTTTGCTCCTCCTCCTCCTTTCCAGACTTCTCGTTGGTTCATATGTCCCAACAGAGAGGAACCTTCATGAAATCGATGCTTATTTATTTTCTTGCATCAAGCCGTCTAATGAGAGAGCAATGGGCTGGTTGTTCTGGTATTGGTTTAGTAGTGGCTTCATTCTTTTCTCTTGGGACCTGGAGATACTTAGGGTGGCCATGTTGCAGTAGCTGGTTTGGTTCCAAGATCTCTGTGGACCTCTTTCTGTCCTCATATATGATGAGGAGAGAACCTTTCTCAGGATCTATTGCTATCAAGGAACAGCCTTTCTTCCAATCCTATTCCTTGAACAACTCATCATCATCTTCTTTTAATGACCCCATAATCCCTTGTGGGGTGAATTCTGGGCAACTGAATGGAGCTAGCAGAGTGTTTTAATGGCCAGATGCCATTACTGTCACCAGTGCGGAGTGTTGTTCAGCAGATATATTCTCAATGTGCCCAGAGAGAGAAATATCTGCCTCTACCTAGGATTGAACTCACAGCCTCCTGACTGTGAGTCGAGAGCTCCACTTCTAGGCCACCACACCACTTCTTATTCCTTGAACAATTGATTTGCAAAATTCAAACAAAATTGTTTCTAAACCATTGGTACAGAGGTGGCATTCAGCAGGTTCTGACCAGTTCTGGAGAACCGGTAGTGAAAATTTTGAGTAGTTTGGAGAACCAGTAACTACCACTTCTGACTGGCCCTGCCCCCATCTAGTCTCTGCCTCCCGAGTCCCAGCTGATCGGGAGGAAATGGGGATTTTGCAGTAACCTTCTCCTGCCAAGCCCACCAAGCCACGCCCACAGAACTGGTAGTAAAAAATTTTGAATCTCACCACTGCATTGGTAACATCCTTTAAGCATTTAACCCTCCAAGAATAAATCTCCAGGAATTGTTTGGGTGTCCCTTGTGGGATGAGAAAGATGATTCCAGCTCATTATGTCTGCAGAAATAGAGTCACATGCTTGGGACTGAAGTGCAAATCAAGCCCACCAAGTAAAATTTGGCACCGATATTTATACAAAAAGTGTTCTTTGAACAACAACTTAAATCCATGTATTTCCTTTCATATGGTCATATGTTCACAATTAGTTGCGCACAAATGTTTTTGGGTGCAAGATTACATTTTGCGATATTTAGTACAAGATTATATTTGTTGGGTTGTCCTTTCATTAATCGTAGTGGGGGCTTATAGCCTTCCTAATCCTAGAGGAGAGGGAGGGAGAGGAATGGAAGGAAGGGAAAAGGAGAGGAAGGAAGGGGAGGGGACAGGAGTAGGAGAGAAGGTGAGAAAGGGGAAAAGAAGAGAGGAGTGGGGGAAAGGAAGGGGAAGTAGGATGAGGTAGGAGAGGAGGAAGGAGAAAGTAGGAGGAGATAGAGGAAGGAAGAGAAGGGGAGGAGAAGAAGAAAGTTTTGTTGCAAAATGAGGGAAGAAAGGGTAGAAGAGCAACTCCGAATGTAAATTAAAATGCCTTATTTTAATGCTTTCTTTAAGGAAAACATGTATATGTATGATTAATTATGAATAGGAAAATGTACATTTTATATTAGGTGCACAAGAAATAATTTTTTAATTTAATTTTTTTTAATTTTTAATTTGATTTATATGCCGCCCTTCTCCGGAGACTCAGGGTGGCTTACAATGCGTTAACCAATAGCCTTCATCCTTTTGTATATTTATACAAAGTCAGCTTATTGCCCCCACAACTGGGTCCTCAATTTACCTACCTTAGAAAGGATGGAAGGCTGAGTCAACCTTGAGCCTTGGCGTGATTCGAACCTGCAGTAATTGCAGGCAGCTGGTCTTAATAACAGGGTGCTTTAGACCACTGTACTACCAAGGCAAATAAAACTGAAAAACTTTTCAAAAAAAAAAAAAACCTTCCTAATCCTATCTTGTTCTATGCAGAAGTTTCCTGAAGCTTGTCAGTTTTACAAAGAAGCTTAGACGATCCAGTGCATAATTTAAGCAATTTTAACTCTGGGTGTCTTAGGTTGATATACAGTAATTTGGTCAAATCCTGGCTGACCTGATGTTGAATCCAACAACTTAATTCTACATCAGATTTGTTTTCTGAACCGGTGTTCTTTTGGGAGTTGAACTGCATTCCCATAAAAAGCCAATACCAGACCAGACTCCTTTCATTTTCCTTCCTGTGAGAAATACCTGTTATATTTTGAAATTTTAACCAGTAAAAATGTACTGAATGCAATGTTTTTTTTATTGCAACCATGATGAAGGTTGAGAATTCACTCCCTTCATTTTTCATTTGATTCAACAGTGAAGCAGAAAGTCTTTATGCTTAGCAAGGCTGTGAGAAGAACTGAGTCTATTAACTGTGTCACTATTTCGCAGGCCAGGCTGATGGTTCACTAAGAGGAAGAAGGAAGTGTTTGCAAGAGGAGGTTTTTGTCTCACTTCTGCAAGTGAGTGTATCACTGTGGATACCACCAGTTGCTGCCACTGCCGTAACCACCAGCACAATAGTAATCACCCTCATCCTCAGTCAGGACGTTTGTAATGGTTAAATAGGCTGCATTGGCAGAAGTGTCCTTGGACCCCGTGAACCGGCCATTGCTGCCAGCATTATAGAGAAGGTATTTGGGGCTCTCTGCAGCCTTCTGTTGGTACCAAGATATGCTATAGCTGCCCACTTGGCTGTCTTGGCTCATCTTACATGAGATCTTTACTGTTTCTCCCGGGGGAAACGATTGTGATGCCGGCTGAGTCAAGGTATACTGTGAGTTGGCTCCTGAAAATAAAATTAAAAAAAGGGAAGAGAATGAAGAGAGACATCCTATTCATCCACTCTTGGAGTATCTTTTGAAGAGCTGCTCTGACATCACTAAGTTTCGATGGGTTGGAAGGCATGGAAGGGGGTGGCTCTGACATCAGGATCAAACCAAAGTCACAGCTTGAACCTGATCCTTTACAAACCATGAATGTTCTCAGATGTAAATTCAGGGGTGAGAACTCTTCCTAAATTACCTGTGCAGCATATGAAGAAGAAAGCCAAGAGCAGAGACCAGGCCATGATGGAGAACTGAGCTTTCTGGGAAACTGAGATTGGGAAACTGCCGTGTTCCCTTTAAACTCCCTCCAGGGATCTGGCTTTACCCCTTTATGCAAATTCAACTTGCATCTCATTAGTAGTTTTTGATAAAAAAGGATTTCACTTGGAGGAAAGAGATGGTTTCCTGTTCCTCTTTTTATCTCTTCTTTGGTTCGTCTCTCTAGACCGTTGATATACTTAGGGCGGCCATGTTACAGTAGCTGGTTTGGTCTAAGATCTCCATAGATGTATTCTGTCCTTATATATGATGAGGAGAGGACCTTTCAATTCAGAATGGAGCTGGAAGGGACCTTGGAGATCTTCTAGTCCAACCTTCTGCTCAAGCAGAAGAGCCTATACCATTCTGGACAAATGACTGTCCAGGCTCTTCTTGAAAACCTCCAAGGATTAAGCACCCTGAAGGCTTAATTAAGTCTGAAGGCAACTTCTGTTCCATTGGATAATTCTTCTCAATGTTAGGAAATTTCTCCTCAATTCCAGGTTGCTTCTCTCCCTGATTCATTTCCATCCATTGTTTCTTGTTCTGCCCTTCGGTGCTTTGAAAAATAAGTTGACCCCGTCTTCTTTGTGGCAGCCCCTCAAATACTTGAATACTTCTATCGTGTCACCTCCTAGTCCTCCTTCTTTCTCGAGTAGCCATATCCAATTCTTGCAGCTGTTCTTCATAGGTTTTAATCTCTAGGCCTTTTAATCATCTTAGTTGCTCTTCTCTGCACTCTTTCCAAAGTCTCAGCATCTTTTTGGTAATGTGGTGACCAAAACTGGATGCAGAATTCAAGGTGTGGTCTTACTAAAGTTTTATAAAGATTGATTGGTCTATCAATGTATAGACTCTTCCAATCTTATTACTTGAACAACTGATTTGCAAAATAAAGTTTTTTTTCCCCCTGAAGAACTGGTAACATTCTTTAAGCCTTTAACCCTCCAGGAATAAATCCCCAGGAATTGTTTGTGTGTCAAACTTTGGATGAGAATGTTGATTCCAGCTGATTATTTCTGCAGAAATGGAAGCCTCACGCTTGGGACAGAGGTGCAAATCAAGCACCCTGAATAAAAATTGGCTCAGATATTACAAAAAACTTTCTTTGTACAAATTGTCCATTTATTTGATTCTTTTTAAAAGGTCACTATTCACATTTAGTTGACTACATCTGTCACTCTTGATGCAAGATTACGTTTTGTCATCATTAGTAGGAGATTATATTTATCATATTGTTCTTTCGTTAATCATAGCTTATTGTCAGAACTTTCTTGCTGCACACTTTAGGTTGTCAGTTTTGCAAGGAAGCGTAGAAGATCCACTGCCTAATTTAATAGATTTTAACTCTGGGGTTCTTGTGTTCACATTATTTGGTCAATTTCCCAGCGAACTTGATGTCGAAGCCTTTATTTTATATTACTAAAAACTTCAGAATCCCCGAGAAATTAGGATTTTTGTACAATCATTTTCCAAACTGAAATCCATGTTGGAGAAATTCAGCATATCTCCTGGGTTGCTCTGTCCACACTGAAGTAAAGCCGTGTTTTTAGTTTAGATATTCAGCTTCAATTTGACATTGTCTCTCCTCTAAAAATATTTTTAAAATGTAGTAAGAGCTCCTCCCCATGGCCAAACCTCTGTTGAGACAGATTGCATCATCTTTTGAGAGAGGGTTCTTAAAAGGGGAAGCAGTTGGTTCTTTTTAAAGCTCAGGGAAGCTTGCATTTGCAACCACATTCGAATAGAAAAGTGCCAAATAGTGGTTAAAGTCATAGATTAGAGATTAAGAGATCAGCTCAGGTTCAGCCACAGAAGCCCCTTGTGTGTTCTGCCCCAGCTACGGACCCCAAAGAATGCAGCACACACAAAGTCCGTACAAACCTTAGTTTACTAATTAAGGACTACTAATGAGCTTTCTTAGTAGTTCTTCGAACACAAGTACAATTTAAATCAGTCTTTTCTGAACAAGGGCTGTTAATTTAACTTCATTAACACCCGACAAGAATCCAAAGAATAATAACACAATTCTGAGGCACAGTATTTCAGTTAACCGTAATCTTACTGTGGTTGGCAGAATGCCCAGAAGCAATTTGCAGGAAAACTGATAAGAGAGAAACAAGAGCTGAATCAAACGTTTCTGGAATCAATACACGGAGGCATTTGAACGAAGTTGTTTCCTGCAAATTGCATCAGTCATCGTCCTTCCTTAAATAGGTTAGGGGAGTAGCCAATAAGCCCCAAACCTTACTCTTGAGGAGACCTCCTCCTGAGGAGCCACTCCTGCCTTTTTGCAATTCTGCGCACTCGTGCATCGAGAAGAGGCTCCTCCTCTTCTTCCTCTTCACTTATGAGAGCTTCTGGAGCTTCTGAAGGCCCTGGATGAATCCCTGCCTCTGGCACCACATCTTCTCCAGCCTCCTCACTGTCTGACTCAAGCGCCAGCTGCACAGGCTGCTGGCACAGCACCACACCAGCCTCCTTGCTGTCGGAATCAGCTACTAACTGCACAGGCTGCTGATGGGCCACAACACTATGCAGGGGTGAAATCCAGCAGGTTCTGACAGGCTCTGGAGAACCGGTAGAGGAAATTTTGAGAGGTTCGGGGAATCGGTAGCGGAAATTTTGAGTAGTTCGGAGAACCGACAAATGCCACCTCTGGCTGGCCCCAGAGTGGGGTGGGAATGGAGATTTTGCAAAATCCTTCTCCCAGGAGTGGGGAGGTAATGGGGATTTTGCAGTATCCTTTCCCTGCCACACCCAACAAGCCATGCCCACAGAACCGGTAGTAAAAAAATTTGAATTTCACCACTGCCCCTGTGAGACCTCGGTCCCCCCAATCTCTCTCAGCCAAATTTGCCTTAATGTCTGCTTTTGAGCAGTACAACAAATATCCCACTGGTTTTATCTTGGAAATCAAACATCTCATACAATTGAAATATAGAGGTATGAAGGTAAAAAACAAGAACAAAAAAACCCACCAACATTTGAGGTTTGGCAGGAATCTACATTTTAAGTTCAAGTCCAAACTTGATTCTTGGTTCAAACTGAATTCTGCATCAGATTTGCTTTGTAAACTGGAGCCCTTTTGGTTGTTAAATTGCATTTCCCATAAAGAAGTCAATACTAGACCAGCCTCCTTTTATTTTCCATCCTAGGAGAAATACATGATATATTTTGAAATGTTAAGCAAAGAGGGGAAAAAAAAACCACAGTAAAAATTTTACTGAATGCAAGGGTTTTTTTTTTATTGCAACCGTGATGGAAGTTTTGAATTTATTTTTTATTTTACTCAAAAGTGAGGCAGGACAAGATCTCACACTGACTAAGAATGAGAGAAGAACTGAGCTGGTTCTTAAATATTAATTGTGTCAGTATTTCCCAGGCCAGGCTGATGGTTAGTTCAGGTGAAGAAGGAAGTGTTTGCAAGTAAGCACAAGGGGAGGTTTTTGTCTCACTTCTGCAAGTGAGTGTATCACTGTGGATACCACAAGTTGCCGCCACTGCTGTAATAACCAGCACAATAATAATCAGCCTCATCCTCAGCCTGGAGGTTTGTAATGGTTAAATAGGCTGCATTGGCAGAGGTGTCCTTCGACCCATTGAAGCGGCCATTGTTGCTGTTGTCATAGAGAAGGTGTTTGGGGCTCTCTCCAGCCTTCTGTTGGTACCAAGACATGATATGATTGCTCACTTGGTTGTCTCGGCTCATGGTACATGAGATCTTTGCTGGTTGTCCCGGAGGAAATGATTGTGCCGCAGGTTGAGTCAAGGTAACCTGTGAGTTGGCTCCTGAAAATAAAAAATAAAAAAAAGGAAGAGAATGAAGAGAGACATCCTATAGATCTACTCTTGGAGTATCTTTGGAAAAGCAGCTCTGATTGCAATCCAGAGATCACTGAATTTGCATTGGGTTGGAAGGCATGCAAGAGAGTAGCTTTGATATCAGGATCAAACCGCTGTTAAAGCTTCAACTTGATGCTTTCCAAGCCTGGAATGCTGGCAGTGAAAAATTACAGAGGCGAGGATTTTTCCTAAATTACCTGTGCACCATAAGAAGAAGAAGGCCAAGAGCAGAGACTGGGCCATGATGAAGAGCTGATCTTTCTGGGAAACTCAAATTGGAAGACTGCTATAATCCCCTTAACCCTCCCAAAATCGGAGTCCTCCCCTTTATGCAAATTCAGCTTGCATCTCATTAGCTGGGTTTGGATAAGAAGAGTTGTCCTCGAAGGAAAGAGATGGGTTCCTGTCCCTCTTTTTATCACTTGTTACATTCATCACTCTTAGAAATACTTAAGATGACCCTGTTAAAGTAGCTGGTTCGGTCTAAGATCCCAGTGGATCTCTTTTTGTCCTTGTATATGATGGATAGAAGAGGACTTTTCTCAAGATCTTTTTTTTAAAAATATATCTACAAGCAGACTTTCTCCCACTTCGTTTCTTGAACAACTGATTTGCAAAATCCAGACAAAAACTTTCTCAAAGTATTCATAGACTTTTCTAGGTTCTTATCTCTCCAGCAATAAATCCTCTAGAATTTGGGGTGGTTTGTCTCTCTCTGGCTCAAGAAATACTTACGGGTGGCAGTAGCTGGTTTCAGAGTATCAGTCCGAGGTCCCGAAAGATCTCATAGACATGTTGAGGAGAGGACCTTTCAATGTTTCTTTATTGCAATTATGATGAATATTGCAAATTTATCCCTGCCATTTTTCATTTGCCAAAAAGGAGAAGGTCCTTATGCTTAGCAAGGCTGAGAGAAGAACTGACTCTGCTCTTTAAGTATTAACTGTGTCAGTACTTCACAGGCCAGGCTGATGGTTCACAAAGGGGAAGAAGGAAATGTTCGCAAGGGGAGGTTTTTGTCTCACTTCTGCAAGTGAGTGTATCACTGTGGATACCACCAGTTGCTGCCACTGCTGTAAGCACCACCACAATAGTAATCAGCCTCATCCTCAGTCTGGAGGTTTGTAATGGTTAAATAGGCTGCATTGGCAGAAGTGTCCTTGGACCCCGTGAACCGGCCATTGCTGCCAGCATTATAGAGAAGGTATTTGGGGCTCTCTCCAGCCTTCTGTTGGTACCAAAATATGTTATAACTGCCCACTTGGCTGTCTTGGCTCATCTTACATGAGATCTTTGCAGGTTCTCTTGGAGGGAACGATTCTGCAGCAGGTTGAGTCAAGGTATACTGTGAGTTGGCTCCTGAAAATAAAAAAAAGGGAAGAGAATGAAGAGAGACATCCGATTCATCCACATCTTAGAGTATGTTTCGAAGGGCTGATTTCTGATTGAAATCCAGACATCACTAAATTTCGATGGGTTGGAAGATATGGAAGGGGGTGGCTGTGACAGTTACAGCTTGAATCTGATTTTTCCCAACCCGTTCATGTTGGCAGAGGTAAAATTCAGGGGTGAGAACTCTTCCTAAATTACCTGTGCAGCATAAGAAGAAGAAAGCCAAGAGCAGAGACCAGGCCATGATGGAGAACTGAGCTTTCTGGGAAACTGAGATTGGGAAACTGCCGTGTTCCCTTTAAACTCCCTCCAGGGATCTGGCTTTACCCCTTTATGCAAATTCAACTTGCATCTCATTAGTAGTTTTTGATAAAAAGGATTTCACTTGGAGGGAAGAGATGGTTTCCTGTTCCTCTTTTTATCTCTTCTTTTGTTCATCTCTATTTTTTATTCTGCCCTCTGGTGCTTTGAAAAATAAGCTGACCCCCTCCACTCTTCTTTGTGGCAGCCCCTCAAATACTTGAATACTTCTATCGTGTCACCCCCTAGTCCTTCTTCTTTCAAGAGTAGCCATACCCAATTCTTGCAACTGTTCTTCATAGGTTTTAATCTCCAGGCCTTTTAATCATCTTAGTTGCTCTTCTCTGCACTCTTTCCAAAGTCTCAACATTTTTTTTGTAATGTGGTGACCAAAACTGGATGCAGAATTCAAAGTGTGGTCTTACTAAACTTTTATAAAGATTGATTGGTCTATCAATGTATAGACTTTTCCAATCTTATTATTTGAACAACTGATTTGCAAAATAAAGTTTTTTTTTCCCCCTGAAGAACTGGTAACATTCTTTAAGCATTTAACCCTCCAGGAATAAATCCCTAGGAATTGTTTGTGTGTCGCACTTGAGAAGAGGACGCTGATTCCAGCCGATTATTTCTGCAGAAATGGAAGCCCCACACTTGGGACAGAGTTGCAAATCAAGTATCCTGAATAAAAATTGGCTCAGAGATTCATACAACATAATTTCTTTGTACAACTTGTCAATTTATCTGTTTGCTTTTTATAACGTCAGTATTCACACTGCGTTGACTACAGTTGTCATTTTTGATGGAAGATTACATTTTGTCTTAATTAGTAGATTATATTTGTCATATTGTCCTTTTGTAACCATAACTCATTGTCAGAAAATTCCTGCTGCACAGTTTGGCTTGTCAGTTTTGCAAGGAAGCTTACAGGATCTACTGCATAATTTATTCATTTTTTTAATTCTGGGTGTCCTGTGTTTACATAATTTGGCCATCATCAGGCTCTCAACAATCCCTCAGAAAATTAATCCCTTAATTTTCTTCATCTCCTTAACAAAGAAATTGGAGGAAGAAAACCTCCAGAATTCATGAGAAATTAGGATTTCTGAAAAATCATTTTCCAAACTGAAATCCATGTGGTAGAAATTCAGCCTATCGCCTGGGGTGCTATATCTACACACACGTAAAGCAGTGTTTTGAGTTTAGATCTTCAGTTTCAATCTGAAATGGTCTCTCCTCCGAAAACATTTGAAAAATGTAGTAAGAGCTCCTCCCCATGGCCAAGTCTCTGTGGAGACAGATTGCAGCGTCTTTTGAAAGAGGATTCCTAAAAGGGGAAGGAGTTAGTTGGCTCTTTCTAAAGTTCAGGGAAGCAGGCACGTGCACAGTCCAGATTTTGAATCAGAAAGTACCAAATAGTGGTTAAGATCATAGATTAGTGATGAAGATATCGGTTCAGGCTCAGCCACAGAAGTCCCCTTGTGATCTCGGTCCCCTCAATCTCCGCCATATTTGCCTCTACATCTGCTTTTGAATGGTCAAAGATTAAACCCCACTGGTATTATCTTGGAAATCAAACATCTCATGTAATTGAAATATAGGCTGTAAAGGTAAAACAACAACAACAAGAACAAAGAAACCCAACTAAATTTGGGGTTTGGTACAAACCCATATTTTAAATTATAGTCCAAACATGATTCTTAGTTCAAATTCAATTCTACATCAGATTTGCTTTTTAAATTGGAGTCTTTTTGGTCATTGAATTTTATTTCCATGAAAGGTCAATACCAGACAAGCCTCCTTTTATTTTCCTTTCTAGGAGAAATATGTGATATATTTTCCAATTTTAATCAAGGTGGGTGGGGGGAGTAAAAATGTAATGAATGCAATGTTTCTTTATTGCAACTCTGATGAATGTTGCAAATTTTTCTCTACCGTTTTTCATTTTCCAAAAAAGGAGAAGGTCCTTATGCTTAGCAAGGCTGAGAGAAGAACTGACTCTGCTCTCTAAGTATTAACTGTGTAAATATTTCACAGGCCAGGCTGATGGTTCGCAAAAGGGGAAGAAGGAAGTCTTCACAAGGGGAGGTTTTTGTCTCACTTCTGCAAGTGATTGTATCACTGTGGATACCACCAGTTGCTGCCACTGCTGTAACCACCACCACAATAATAATCAGCCTCATCCTCAGGCTGGAGGTTTGTAACGGTTAAATAGGCTGCATTGGCAGAGGTGTCCTTGGACCCAGTGAACCGCCCACTGCTGCCAGCATTATTGAGAAGGTATTTGGGGCTCTCTCCAGCCTTCTGTTGGTACCAATATATGGTATAACTGCCCACTTGGCTGTCTCGGCTCATGGCACATGAGATCTTTGCTGGTTGTCCTGGAGGGAATGATTGTGCTGCAGGCTGAGTCAAGGTATACTGTGAGTTGGCTCCTGAAAATAATAATAATAATAATAACAATAAAAGGAAGAATATGAAGGTGGGCATCCTATTCATCTAGTTTTGGAGTATCTTTGGAAAAGCTGCTCTAATTAAAATCCAGACATCACTGAACCTCGATGGTTTGGAAGGCATGGAAGTCATGGCTTTGTTATCAGGATCAAACCACAGTTCTATCTTGAAGCTGATGCTTTCCAAACCATCTGATTAATCCAGAGGTGAGAATTCTTCCTAATTTACCTGTGCAGCATAAGAAGAAGAAGGCCAAGAGCAGAGACCACTCCATGATGCAGAATTGAGCTTTTGGGGAAACTCAAATTGGAAGACGGCTATAGTCCGTTTAAACCCTTCCAAAATTGGAGTCCTCCCCTTTATGCAAATTCATCTTGCATCTTGTTAGCAGATTTTGGATAAAAAGAATTGCACTTGCAGGAGAGACATGATTTCCTGCTTCTTTTTAACCTCTTGTTTGGCTTGTCTCTTTTTGGCCCTAGAGATTCCTGTGGGTGGCCTTGTGGCAGGAGCTGGTTTCAGACATTCAGTCCAAGGTCCCCAAACATCTCATGGACATGTTGAGGAAAAGACCTTTCTCACGATTCCATGATGTCAACAAACAGCCTTTTGGCCAATCCTGGTACTTGAACAACTAATTTGCAAAAGTCAGACAAAAATTTTCTTAGAGCACTGATAATGTTTGGCAGTTCTTATCCCTCCAGGAATAAATCCCCAGGAATTGTTTGTGTGTCACAGTTGGGATGAGGACGCTGATTCCATCTGATTATTTCTGCAGTAACAGAAGCCTCACACTTGGGACAGAGGTGCAAATCGAGCACCTCGAATAAAAATTGGCTCAGAGATGTATGCAAAAATCTTCCTTTGTACAACTTGTCGATCTATCTGTTTCCTTTTACAAGGTCAGAATTCACACTTTGTTGACTACACTTGTCATTCTTGACTACATTTTGTCTTCATTAGCAGATTACATTTGTCATATTGTCCTTTTGTTCACCATAACTCATTGTCAGAAGTTTCCTGCTGTACAGTTTGGCTTGTCAGTTTTGCAAGGAAGCTTAGAAGATCCACTGCAAAATACAAAAAAATAAAAAAATAAAAAATTGTGTGTACCTTGTGTTTACATAATTTGGTCAGTTCCTGGCTGATTTGATGTCGAAGCCTTTATTTTATACTCTTAAGCCAAGCATCAAGCTCTCAACAAACTCTCAATGGTCAAACCTAAGCTTTATTTTCTTCATCTCCTTAACAAAGAAATTGGAGGGAAAAAAACTCCAGATTCTCTGAGAAATTAGGATTTCTGAAAAATCATTTTCCAAACTGAAATCCATGTTGGAGAAATTCAGTATATGGCTTGGGTTGCTCCGTCCACACTCATGTAAAGCATTTGTTTCGGTTTAAATATTCTGTTTCTTTTTTTTTTTCTTTTTTCTTTTTAAATTTATAAACTTTATTAACAAATAAATAAAACACACACAAAAGATATATAACAAAGCTTTCAGTCCGAAGCCATAGATATGTTGAGGGTAGGACCTCTCTCAAGATTCATTGATGTCAAAAAATAGCCTTTTGACCAATCCTGTTACTTGAACAACTAATTTGTAAAAGCCAGAGTAAAACATTCCTAGAGCACGGATAATGTTTTCCCAGTTCTTATCCTTCCAGGAAAAAATCCCGGAAGTTGTGGAAGGGATTCCAAACTGAAATCCATGTGGTAGAAATTCAGTATATCACCTGTGTTGTTCCATCCACACTCACGTAAAGCATTGATTCGGTTTATATATTCAGTTTCAATCTGAAATGGTCCTCTGAAAATATTTGAAAAATGAAGTAAGAGCTCCTCCCTATGGCCAAACCTCTGTTGAGAAAGATTGCAGGGTCTTTTGAAAGAGGATTCTTAAAAGGGGAAGGAGTTAGTTGGCTCTTTTTAAAGTTCAGGGAAGCAGGCCCGGGCAACCACATCCCTGATTTTTAGAAGAAAAGTGTCAAATAGTGGTTCAGGTCATAGATCAGGATTGAAGAGATCAGTTGAGGTTCAGCCACAGAAACCACCCCACAATCTCTCTCAGCCAAATTTGCCTCTACTTCTGCTTTTGAATTGTCGAAAAAAAGACCCCACTGGTTTTATTGTGGAAATCAAACATCTCATATAATTAAAATATAGAAGGTAAAGGAGAACAACTACAACAAAGAAACCCACCCAATTTTGGGGTTTGGCCCAAATTTAAATTATAGTCCAACCATGGTACTTGGTTCAAACTGAATTCTACATCAGATTTGCTTTCTAAACTGGAGTCCTTTTGGTCGTTGAATTTTATTTCCATGAAAGGTCAATACCAGACAAGCCTCCTTTTATTTTCCTTTCTAGAAGAAATATGTGATATATTTTCCAATTTTAATCAAGGTGGGGGGTGGGGGGAGTAAAAATGTAATGGATGCAATGTTTCTTTATTGCAACTATGATGAATGTTGCAAATTTTTCTCTACCATTTTTCATTTTCCAAAAAAGGAGAAGGTCCTTATGCTTAGCAAGGCTGAGAGAAGAACTGACTCTGCTCTCTAAGTATTAACTGTGTAAATATTTCACAGGCCAGGCTGATGGTTCACGAAGGGGAAGAAGGAAGTGTTCACAAGGGGAGGTTTTTGTCTCACTTCTGCAAGTGATTGTATCACTGTGGATACCACCAGTTGCTGCCACTGCTGTAACCACCACCACAATAATAATCATCCTCATCCTCAGGCTGGAGGTTTGTAACGGTTAAATAGGCTGCATTGGCAGAGGTGTCCTTGGACCCAGTGAACCGCCCACTGCTGCCAGCATTATTGAGAAGGTATTTGGGGCTCTCTCCAGCCTTCTGTTGGTACCAATATATGGTATAACTGCCCACTTGGCTGTCTCGGCTCATGGTACATGAGATCTTTGCTGGTTGTCCTGGAGGGAACGATTGTGCCGCAGGCTGAGTCAAGGTATACTGTGAGTTGGCTCCTGAAAATAATAATAATAATAATAACAATAAAAGGAAGAATATGAAGGTGGGCATCCTATTCATCTAGTTTTGGAGTATCTTTGGAAAAGCTGCTCTAAATAAAATCCAGACATCACTGAACCTCGATGATTTGGAAGGCATGGAAGTCATGGCTTTGTTATCAGGATCAAACCACAGTTATAGCTTGAAGCTGATGCTTTCCAAACCATCAGATTAATCCAGAGGTGAGAATTCTTCCTAATTTACCTGTCCACCATAAGAAGAAGAAGGCCAAGAGCAGAGACCACTCCATGATGCAGAATTGAGCTTTTGGGGAAACTCAAATTGGAAGACTGCTATAGTCCCTTTAAACCCTTCCAAAATTGGAATCCTCCCCTTTATGCAAATTCATCTTGCATCTTGTTAGCAGATTTTGGATAAAAAGAATTGCACTTGCAGGAGAGACATGATTTCCTGCTTCTTTTTAACCTCTTGTTTGGCTTGTCTCTTTTTGGCCCTAGAGATTCCTGTGGGTGGCCTTGTGGCAGGAGCTGGTTTCAGACATTCAGTCCAAGGTCCCCAAACATCTCATGGACATGTTGAGGAAAAGACCTTTCTCACGATTCCATGATGTCAACAAACAGCCTTTTGGCCAATCCTGGTACTTGAACAACTAATTTGCAAAAGTCAGACAAAAATTTTCTTAGAGCACTGATAATGTTTGGCAGTTCTTATCCCTCCAGGAATAAATCCCCAGGAATTGTTTGTGTGTCACAGTTGGGATGAGGACGCTGATTCCATCTGATTATTTCTGCAGTAACAGAAGCCTCACACTTGGGACAGAGGTGCAAATCGAGCACCTCGAATAAAAATTGGCTCAGAGATGTATGCAAAAATCTTCCTTTGTACAACTTGTCGATCTATCTGTTTCCTTTTACAAGGTCAGAATTCACACTTTGTTGACTACACTTGTCATTCTTGACTACATTTTGTCTTCATTAGCAGATTACATTTGTCATATTGTCCTTTTGTTCACCATAACTCATTGTCAGAAGTTTCCTGCTGTACAGTTTGGCTTGTCAGTTTTGCAAGGAAGCTTAGAAGATCCACTGCAAAATACAAAAAAATAAAAAAATAAAAAATTGTGTGTACCTTGTGTTTACATAATTTGGTCAGTTCCTGGCTGATTTGATGTCGAAGCCTTTATTTTATACTCTTAAGCCAAGCATCAAGCTCTCAACAAACTCTCAATGGTCAAACCTAAGCTTTATTTTCTTCATCTCCTTAACAAAGAAATTGGAGGGAAAAAAACTCCAGATTCTCTGAGAAATTAGGATTTCTGAAAAATCATTTTCCAAACTGAAATCCATGTTGGAGAAATTCAGTATATGGCTTGGGTTGCTCCGTCCACACTCATGTAAAGCATTTGTTTCGGTTTAAATATTCTGTTTCTTTTTTTTTTCTTTTTTCTTTTTAAATTTATAAACTTTATTAACAAATAAATAAAACACACACAAAAGATATATAACAAAGCTTTCAGTCCGAAGCCATAGATATGTTGAGGGTAGGACCTCTCTCAAGATTCATTGATGTCAAAAAATAGCCTTTTGACCAATCCTGTTACTTGAACAACTAATTTGTAAAAGCCAGAGTAAAACATTCCTAGAGCACGGATAATGTTTTCCCAGTTCTTATCCTTCCAGGAAAAAATCCCGGAAGTTGTGGAAGGGATTCCAAACTGAAATCCATGTGGTAGAAATTCAGTATATCACCTGTGTTGTTCCATCCACACTCACGTAAAGCATTGATTCGGTTTATATATTCAGTTTCAATCTGAAATGGTCCTCTGAAAATATTTGAAAAATGAAGTAAGAGCTCCTCCCCATGGCCAAACCTCTGTGGAGACAGATTGCAGGGTCTTTTGAAAGAGGATTCTTAAAAGGGGAAGGAGTTAGTTGGCTCTTTTTAAAGTTCAGGGAAGCAGGCCCGGGCAACCACATCCCTGATTTTTAGAAGAAAAATGTCAAATAGTGGTTCAGGTCATAGATCAGGATTGAAGAGATCAGTTGAGGTTCAGCCACAGAAACCACCCCACAATCTCTCTCAGCCAAATTTGCCTCTACTTCTGCTTTTGAATTGTCAAAAAAAAAGACCCCACTGGTTTTATCGTGGAAATCAAACATCTCATATAATTAAAATATAGAAGGTAAAGGAGAACAACTACAACAAAGAAACCCACCCAATTTTGGGGTTTGGCCCAAATTTAAATTATAGTCTAACCATGGTTCTTGGTTCAAACTGAATCAGATTTGCTTTCTAAACTGGAGTCCTTATGGTCGTTGAATTTTATTTCCATGAAAGGTCAATACCAGACAAGCCTCCTTTTATTTTCCTTTCTAGAAGAAATATGTGATATATTTTCCAATTTTAATCAAGGGGGGGGAATAAAAATGTAATGGATGCAATGTTTCTTTATTGCAACTCTGATGAATGTTGCAAATTGATCTCTATCGTTTTTCATTTTCCAAAAAAGGAGAAGGTCCTTATGCTTAGCAAGGCTGAGAGAAGAACTGACTCTGCTCTCTAAGTATTAACTGTGTAAATATTTCACAGGCCAGGCTGATGGTTCACGAAGGGGAAGAAGGAAGTGTTCACAAGGGGAGGTTTTTGTCTCACTTCTGCAAGTGATTGTATCACTGTGGATACCACCAGTTGCTGCCACTGCTGTAACCACCACCACAATAATAATCAGCCTCATCCTCAGCCTGGAGGTTTGTAACGGTTAAATAGGCTGCATTGGCAGAGGTGTCCTTGGACCCCGTGAACCGCCCACTGCTGCCAGCATTATTGAGAAGGTATTTGGGGCTCTCTCCAGCCTTCTGTTGGTACCAATATATGCCATAACTGCCCACTTGGCTGTCTCGGCTCATGGTACATGAGATCTTTGCTGGTTGTCCTGGAGGGAACGATTGTGCCGCAGGCTGAGTCAAGGTATACTGTGAGTTGGCTCCTGAAAATAATAATAATAATAATAATAATAATAATAATAATAATAATAATAGTAGGAAGAATATGAAGGTGGACATCCTATTCATCTAGTTTTGGAGTATCTTTGGAAAAGCTGCTCTAATTAAAATCCAGACATCACTGAACCTCGATGGTTTGGAAGGCATGGAAGTCATGGCTTTGTTATCAGGATCAAACCATAGTTCTATCTTGAAGCTGATGCTTTCCAAACCATCAGATTAATCCAGAGGTGAGAATTCTTCCTAATTTACCTGTCCACCATAAGAAGAAGAAGGCCAAGAGCAGAGACCACTCCATGATGCAGAATTGAGCTTTTGGGGAAACTCAAATTGGAAGACTGCTATAGTCCCTTTAAACCCTTCCAAAATTGGAGTCCTCCCCTTTATGCAAATTCATCTTGCATCTTGTTAGCAGGTTTTGGATAAAAAGAATTGCACTTGCAGGAGAGACATGATTTCCTGCTTCTTTTTAACCTCTTGTTTGGCTTGTCCCTTTTTGGCCCTAGAGATTCCTGTGGGTGGCCTTGTGGCAGGAGCTGGTTTCAGACATTCAGTCCAAGGTCCCCAAACATCTCATAGATACGTTGAGGAAAAGACCTTTCTCACGATTCCTTGATGTCAACAAACAGCCTTTTGGCCAATCCTGGTACTTGAACAACTAATTTGCAAAAGTCAGACAAAAATTTTCTTAGAGCACTGATAATATTTGGCAGTTCTTATCCCTCCAGGAATAAATCCCCAGGAATTGTTTGTGTGTCACAGTTGGGATGAGGACGCTGATTCCATCTGATTATTTCTGCAGTAACAGAAGCCTCACACTTGGGACAGAGGTGCAAATCGAGCACCTCGAATAAAAATTGGCTCAGAGATGTATGCAAAAATCTTCCTTTGTACAACTTGTCGTTCTATCTGTTTCCTTTTACAAGGTCAGAATTCACACTTTGTTGACTACACTTGTCATTCTTGACTACATTTTGTCTTAATTAGCAGATTATATTTGTCATATTGTCCTTTTGTTCATCATAACTCATTGTCAGAAGTTTCCTGCTGCACAGTTTGGCTTGACAGTTTTGCAAGGAAGCTTAGAAGATCCACTGCAAAATACAAAAAAAATAAAAAATAAAAAATTGTGTGTGCCTTGTGTTTACATAATTTTGTCAGTTCCTGGCTGATTTGATGTCGAAGCCTTTATTTTATACTCTTAAGCCAAGCATCAAGCTCTCAACAAACTCTCAATGGTCAAACCTAAGCTTTATTTTCTTCATCTCCTTAACAAAGAAATTGGAGGGAAAAAAACTCCAGATTCCCTGAGAAATTAGGATTTCTGAAAAATCATTTTCCAAACTGAAATCCATGTTGGAGAAATTCGGTATATGGCTTGGGTTGCTCCGTCCACACTCATGTAAAGCACTTGTTTCGGTTTAAATATTCCGTTTTAATATTAATTTTTCTCTTCATGGAAAATGTTTGAAAAATGTAGTATAAGAGCTCCTCCCCATGGGCAAACCTCTCTTGAGACAGACTGCCTTGTCTTTTGAAAGAAGATGTTTAAAAAGGGAAGCAGTTGGCTCTTTTCAAAGTTCAAGGAAGCAGCCATGGGTAACCACATCCCAGATTTTGAAAAGAAAAATGCCAAATAGTGGTTAAAGTCATAGATTAGGGATGAAGAGATCGGTTGAGGTTCAGCCACAGAAACCCTCTCGTGACCTTGGTCTTCTCAATCTCTCTCAGCCAAATTTGACTTTACTTCTGCTTTTGAATAGTCAAAAATAAAACGCCAATGGTTTTATCTCGGAAATCAAACATCGCATATAATTGAAATACAAACTGTAAAGGTAAAAACAACAACCAAAGAAGAAACCCACACAATTTTGGGGTTTGCTACGAATCCATCTTTTAAATTACAGTCCAAACTTGATTCTTGGTTCCAATTCAACTTTACCTCAGATTTGTGTTCTAAACTGGAGTCCTTTTGGTCATTGAATTGCATCCCCATAAAGAGGTCAATACCAGATCAGCCTGCTTTTCTTTTCTTTTCTATGAGAAACATGTGATATATCTTCAAATTTTAATCAAGGTAAAAATTTAATGGATACAATCTTTTTTTTTTTAATTGCAACCATGATGAAGATTATGAATTTACTCCTGTCGTTCTTTATGATACTGAACAGTGAGGTCTCTATGCTTAGCAAGGCTGAGAGAAGAACTGAGTCTGTTCTTAAGTATGAATTGTGTAAATATTTCACAGTCAAGTTCAGAGTTAGTTCAGAGGAAGAAGGCAGGGAGTTTTTACAAGTAAGCACAAGGGGAGGTTTTAGTCTCACTTCTGCAAGTGAGTGTATCACTGTGGATACTTCCAGTTGTTGGTACTGCCATAATAACTAGCACAATAATAACCAGCCTCATCCTCATCCTGGAGGTTTGTAATGGTTAAATAGGCTGCATTGGTAGAGGCGTCCTTATACCCCGTGAACCGACCGTTGCTGCCGGCATTATAGAGAAGGTGTTTGGGGCTCTCTGCAGCCTTCTGTTGGTACCAATGTATGTTACGACTGCCTACTTGGGCATCTTGGCTCATGGTACATGAGATCTTTGCTGGTTGTCCCAGGGGAAACGATTGTGCCACAGGCTGAGTCAAGATTATCTGTGAGTTGGCTCCTGAAAATAAAAAGAGGAAGAGAATGAAGAGAGACATCCTATTCATCCACTCTTGGAGTAGCTTTGGAAGAGCTGCTCTGACTGAAATCCAGACATCACTCAATTTCGATGGGTTGGAAGGCATGGAAGGCGGTGGCTGTGACATCAAGATCAAACCACAGTTACAGCTTGAACCTGATACTTTGCAAACAATGCCTGCTTGCAGAGGTAAATTCAGAGTTAGGGATTCTTCCCAAATTACCTGTCCACCATAAGACAGCCAAGACAGCCAAGAGCAGAGACCAAGCCATGATGGAGAATTGAGCTTTTTGGGAAACTCAAATTGGAAGACTGCTATAATCCCTTTTAACCCCCAAGAATCTGAGTGCTGCCCCCTTTATGCAAATTCAGCTTGCATCTTGTTAGCAGGTTTTGGATAAAAAGAATTGCATTTGGAGGAAAGACATGGTTTCCTGTTTCTTTTTAACCTCTTGTTTGTCTTGTCTCTGTTTGGCCCTAGAGACACCTGTGTGGGTGGACATGTGGCAGGAGCTGGTTTCAGAGTATCGATTCGAGGTCCCCAATGATCTCATAGATATGTTGAGGAGAGGACCTTTCTCACGATTCATTGATGTCAAAAAACAGCCTTTTGACCAATCCTGTTACTTGAACAACTAGTTTGCAAAACCCAGAGTAAAAAATTCCTAGAACACTGATAATGTTTCCCCAGTTCTTATCCTTTTCAGGAAAAAATCCTGGAAGTTGTGGAAGGGATTCCAAACTGAAATCCGTGTGGTTTCAGTATATCACCTGTGTTGTTCCATCCACACTCACGTAAAGCATTGATTCGGTTTATATATTCAGTTTCAATCTGAAATGGTCCTCTGAAAATATTTGAAAAATGAAGTAAGAGCTCCTCCCTATGGCCAAACCTCTGTGGAGACAGATTGCAGCGTCTTTTGAAAGAGGATTTTTAAAAGGGGAAGGAGTTAGTTGGCTCTTTTTAAAGTTCAGGGAAGCAGGCCCGGGCAACCACATCCCTGATTTTTAGAAGAAAAATGTCAAATAGTGGTTCAGGTCATAGATTAGGATTGAAGAGATCAGTTGAAGTTCAGTCACAGAAACCACCCCACAATCTCTCTCAGCCAAATTTGCCTCTACTTCTGCTTTTGAATTGTCAAAAAAAAAGACCCCACTGGTTTTATCGTGGAAATCAAACATCTCATATAATTAAAATACAGAAGGTAAAGGAGAACAACAACAACAAAGAAACCCACCCAATTTTGGGGTTTGGCCCAAATTTAAATTATAGTCTAACCATGGTTCTTGGTTCAAACTGAATTCTACATCAGATTTGCTTTCTAAACTGTAGTCCTTTGGGTATTTGAATCGCATTTCCATAAAAATGTAATGGATGCAATGTTTCTTTATTGCAACTCTGATGAATATTGCAAATTTATCCTTGCCATTTTTCATTTTCCAAAAAGGAGAAGGTCCTTATGGTTAGCAAGGCTGAGAGAAGAACTGACTCTGCTCTCTAAGTATTAACTGTGTAAATATTTCACAGGCCAGGCTGATGGTTCACGAAACGGGAAGAAGGAAGTGTTCGCAAGGGGAGGTTTTTGTCTCACTTCTGCAAGTGATTGTATCACTGTGGATACCACCCGTTGCTGCCACTGCCGTAAGCACCACCACAATAGTAAATACCCTCATCATCAGCCTGGAGGTTTCCAATGGTTAGAACAAATGGCTCGTTCAGGGGAAAAAGGAAGTGTTTGCAAGTAAGCACAAGGGGAGGTTTTTGTCTCACTTCTGCATGTGAGTGTATCACTGTGGATACCCACTGCTGTAACCACCACCACAATAGTAAATAGCCTCATCATCAGCCTGGAGGTTTCCAACGGTTAAATAGGCTGCATTGGCAGAGCTGTCTATGGTCCCCGAGAATCTGCTGTTGTTGTTGTTGTCATAGAGAAGGAATTTGGGTCTCTCTCCAGCCTTCTGTTGGTACCAAGACATGAAATAGCTGCCCACTCGGCTGTCTTGGCTCATCTTACATGAGATCGTTGCTCTTTCTCCCAGGGGAAACGATTGTGTGGCAGGTTGAGTCAAGGTATACTGTGAGTTGGCTCCTGAAAATAAAATTAAAGCAATGGAAGAGAATGAAGATAGACATGCTATAGAACCATTCTTGGCGTATCTTTCGAAGAGGTGCTCTGATTTAAATCCAGACACCCCTGAACTTCGATGGTTTGGAAGGCATGGAAGTTATGGCTTTGTTATCAGGATCAAACCACAGTTCTAGCTTGAAGCTGATGCTTTCCAAACCATCAGATAAATCCAGAGGTGAGAATTCTTCCTAAATTACCTGTCCACCATAAGAAGAAGACAGCCAAGAGCAGAGACCACTCCATGATGCAGAATTGAGCTGTTTGGGAAACTCAAATTGGGAGACTGCTTTAGTCCCTTTAAACCCCTCCCAAAATTGGAGTCCTCCCCTTTATGCAAATTCAACTTGCATCTCATTAGTAGTTTTTGAGAAAAAGAATTTCACTTGGAAGGAAGAGATCAGGTTTCCTGTTCCTCTTTTTATCTCTTCTTTCGTTCATCTCCCTTGACCAGGGTTATACTTAGGGCGGCCATGTTACAGTAGCTGGTTTGGTCTAGGATCCCCATCAACGTACTTTATCCTCAATTATATGATGAAGAGAGGACCTTTCTCGAGAGTCAATTCAGAATAGTTCAAGCTTCTGTTCAAGAAATAGACCCTATACCATTTTGGACAAATGGCTGTCCAGGCTCTTCTTAAACAACTCCAGTGATGAAGTACCCATAGCTCCTGAAGGCAACTTCTGTTCCACTCATTTATTAATTATTCTCACTGTTAGGAAATTACTCCTTAATTCCAGATTGCTTCTCTCCTTGATTAGTTTCCATCCATTGTTTCTTGTCCTGCCTTCAGGTGCTTGGGAAACCAAGTTGACCCCCTCCCCTCTTCTTTGTGGCAGCCCCTCAAATACCGGAATACTGCCGTTATATCACCCTTAGTCCTTCTTTCTAGACTTGCCATACCCAATCCTTGCAACTGTTCTTCATATGGTTTAGTCTCCTCTTATTGCTCTTCTCTGAACTCTTCCCAAAGTCTCAACACCTTTTTTGTAACCACAGTTGCAGCTTTTGATAGAGCTCAGTTCCCCCACGTGACCAAACCTCTTTTGAGACAGATCCCATTGCCTTTTCTGATACGATTTTAAAAGGGGGAGGTTTATAAGGCTCAGAGAAGCGTACATGCGCAATCACATCTCACGGTTTAAAATAAAGTGATATCTAGCGGTTAAGATGACAGACTAGGAATGAAGAGATCCGTTCAGCTTCAGCCACAGTTTCCTTCCCATGAGAAATATCAATTTTCAAATTTTAATCACAAGGGGGAAAAACAGCACTAAGACTGTGTGCAATCCTTTTCATTGCAACTGTGATGAAGATGGAGAATTTATTCCTGTTATTCTCTGCTTTATTTAAAAATGAAGCAGAACCAGGTCTTTAAGCTTATTCAGAAAGAAACGGGTCTGTTCTTAAGTATTAACTGTGTCAGTATTTCCCAGGCCAGGCTGATGGCTCGTTCAGGGGAAAAAGGAAGTGTTTGTAAGAAAGCACAACCGGAGGTTTTTGTCTCACTTCTGCATGTGAGTGTATCACTGTGGATACCCACTGCCGTAATTACCACCACAATAGTAATCAGCCTCATCATCAGCCTGGAGGTTTCCAACGGTTAAATAGGCTGCATTGGCAGAGCTGTCTATGGTCCCCGAGAATCTGCTGTTGTTGTTGTTGTCATAGAGAAGGAATTTGGGTCTCTCTCCAGCCTTCTGTTGGTACCAAGACATGTAAGAGCTGCCCACTCGGCTGTCTTGGCTCATGGTACATGAGATCTTTGCTGGTTGTCCCCGTTGAAATGATTGTGTTGTGGGTTGAGTCAAGGTGAACTGTGAGTTGGCTCCTGAAAATAAAATTAAAGCAATGGAAGAGAATGAAGATAGACATGCTATAGAACCATTCTTGGCGTATCTTTCGAAGAGGTGCTCTGATTTAAATCCAGACATCACTGAACCTTGATGGTTTGGAAGGCATGGAAGTCATGGCTTTGTTATCAGGATCAAACCACAGTTCTAGCTTGAAGCTGATGCTTTCCAAACCATCAGATAAATCCAGAGGTGAGAATTCTTCCTAAATTACCTGTCCACCATAAGAAGAAGACAGCCAAGAGCAGAGACCACTCCATGATGCAGAATTGAGCTGTTTGGGAAACTCAAATTGGGAGACTGCTTTAGTCCCTTTAAACCCCTCCCAAAATTGGAGTCCTCCCCTTTATGCAAATTCAGCTTGCATGTCATTAATAGTTTTTGAGAAAAAGAATTTCACTTGGAAGGAAGAGATCAGGTTTCCTGTTCCTCTTTTTATCTCTTCTTTCGTTCATCTCCCTTGACTAGGGTTATACTTAGGGCGGCCATGTTACAGTAGCTGGTTTTGTCTAGGATCCCCATCAACGTACTTTATCCTCAATTATATGATGAAGAGAGGACCTTTCTCGAGAGTCAATTCAGAATAGTTCAAGCTTCTGTTCAAGCAATAGACCCTATACCATTTTGGACAAATGGCTGTCCAGCTCTTCTTAAACAACTCCAGTGATGAAGTACCCATAGCTCCTGAAGGCAACTTCTGTTCCACTCATTTATTAATTATTCTCACTCTTAGGAAATTACTCCTTAATTCCAGACTGCTTCTCTCCTTGATTAGTTTCCATCCATTGTTTCTTGTCCTGCCTTCAGGTGCTTTGGAAAATAGCACCCTCCCCTCTTCTGGAATACTGCCATTATGTCACCCTTAGTCCTTCTTTCTAGACTTGCCATACCCAATTCTTGCAACTGTTCTTCATATGGTTTAGTCTCCTCTTATTGCTCTTCTCTGCACTCTTCCCAAAGTCTCAACACCTTTTTTGTAACCACAGTTGCAGCTTTTGATAGAGCTCAGTTCCCCCACGTGACCAAACCTCTTTTGAGACAGATCCCATTGCCTTTTCTGATATGATTTTAAAAAGGGGAGTTTTATAAGGCTCAGAGAAGCGTACATGCGCAATCACATCTCACGGTTTAAAATAAAGTGATATCTAGCGGTTAAGATGACAGACTAGGAATGAAGAGATCCGTTCAGCTTCAGCCACAGTTTCTTTCCCATGAGAAATATCAATTTTCAAATTTTAATCACAAGGGGGAAAAACAGCACTAAGACTGTGTGCAATACTTTTCATTGCAACTGTGATGAAGATGGAGAATTTATTCCTGTTATTCTCTGCTTTATTTAAAAATGAAGCAGAACCAGGTCTTTAAGCTTATTCAGAAAGAAACGGGTCTGTTCTTAAGTATTAACTGTGTCAGTATTTCCCAGGCCAGGCTGATGGCTCGTTCAGGGGAAAAAGGAAGTGTTTGTAAGAAAGCACAACGGGAGGTTTTTGTCTCACTTCTGCATGTGAGTGTATCACTGTGGATACCCACTGCCGTAATTACCACCACAATAGTAATCAGCCTCATCATCAGCCTGGAGGTTTCCAATGGTTAAATAGGCTGCATTGGCAGAGCTGTCTATGGTCCCCGAGAATCTGCCATTGTTGTTGTTGTCATAGAGAAGGAATTTGGGTCTCTCTCCAGCCTTCTGTTGGTACCAAGACATGAAATAGCTGCCCACTCGGCTGTCTTGGCTCATGGTACATGAGATCATTGCTCTTTCTCCCAGGGGAAACGATTGTGTGGCAGGTTGAGTCAAGGTATACTGTGAGTTGGCTCCTGAAAATAAAATTAAAGCAATGGAAGAGAATGAAGATAGACATGCTATAGAACCATTCTTGGCGTATCTTTCGAAGAGGTGCTCTGATTTAAATCCAGACACCCCTGAACTTCGATGGTTTGGAAGGCATAGAAGTCATGGCTTTGTTATCAGGATCAAACCACAGTTCTAGCTTGAAGCTGATGCTTTCCAAACCATCAGATAAATCCAGAGGTGAGAATTCTTCCTAAATTACCTGTCCACCATAAGAAGAAGACAGCCAAGAGCAGAGACCACTCCATGATGCAGAATTGAGCTGTTTGGGAAACTCAAATTGGGAGACTGCTTTAGTCCCTTTAAACCCCCCCCAAAATTGGAGTCCTCCCCTTTATGCAAATTCAGCTTGCATCTCATTAGTAGTTTTTGAGAAAAAGAATTTCACTTGGAAGGAAGAGATCAGGTTTCCTGTTCCTCTTTTTATCTCTTCTTTCGTTCATCTCCCTTGACTAGGGTTATACTTAGGGCGGCCATGTTACAGTAGCTGGTTTGGTCTAGGATCCCCATCAACGTACTTTATCCTCAATTATATGATGAGGAGAGGACCTTTCTCAAGAGTCAATTCAGAATAGTTCAAGCTTCTGTTCAAGAAATAGACCCTATACCATTTTGGACAAATGGCTGTCCAGCTCTTCTTAAACAACTCCAGTGATGAAGTACCCATAGCTCCTGAAGGCAACTTCTGTTCCACTCATTTATTAATTCTCACTGTTAGGAAATTACTCCTTAATTCCAGACTGCTTCTCTCCTTGATTAGTTTCCATCCATTGTTTCTTGTCCTGCCTTCAGGTGCTTTGGAAAATAGCACCCTCCCCTCTTCTGGAATACTGCCATTATGTCACCCTTAGTCCTTCTTTCTAGACTTGCCATACCCAATCCTTGCAACTGTTCTTCATATGGTTTAGTCTCCTCTTACTGCTCTTCTCTGCACTCTTCCCAAAGTCTCAACATCTTTTTTTGTAACCACAGTTGCAGCTTTTGATAGAGCTCAGTTCCCCCACGTGACCAAACCTCTTTTGAGACAGATCCCATTGCCTTTTCTGATACGATTTTAAAAGGGGGAGTTTTATAAGGCTCAGAGAAGCGTACATGCGCAATCACATCTCACGGTTTAAAATAAAGTGATATCTAGCGGTTAAGATGACAGACTAGGAATGAAGAGATCCATTTAGCTTCAGCCACAGTTTCCTTCTAATGAGAACTATCAATTTTCAAATTTTAATCACAAGGGGGAAAAAGAGCACTAAGACGATACTGTGTGCAATACTTTTCATTGCAACTGTGATGAAGATGGAGAATTTATTCCTGTTATTCTCTGCTTTATTTAAAAATGAAGCAGAACCAGGTCTTTAAGCTTATTCAGAAAGAAACGGGTCTGTTCTTAAGTATTAACTGTGTCAGTATTTCCCAGGCCAGGCTGATGGCTCGTTCAGGGGAAAAAGGAAGTGTTTGTAAGAAAGCACAACGGGAGGTTTTTGTCTCACTTCTGCATGTGAGTGTATCACTGTGGATACCCACTGCCGTAATTACCACCACAATAGTAATCAGCCTCATCATCAGCCTGGAGGTTTCCAATGGTTAAATAGGCTGCATTGGCAGAGCTGTCTATGGTCCCCGAGAATCTGCTGTTGTTGTTGTTGTCATAGAGAAGGAATTTGGGTCTCTCTCCAGCCTTCTGTTGGTACCAAGACATGAAATAGCTGCCCACTCGGCTGTCTTGGCTCATGGTACATGAGATCATTGCTCTTTCTCCCAGGGGAAACGATTGTGTGGCAGGTTGAGTCAAGGTATACTGTGAGTTGGCTCCTGAAAATAAAATTAAAGCAATGGAAGAGAATGAAGATAGACATGCTATAGAACCATTCTTGGCGTATCTTTCGAAGAGGTGCTCTGATTTAAATCCAGACACCCCTGAACTTCGATGGTTTGGAAGGCATAGAAGTCATGGCTTTGTTATCAGGATCAAACCACAGTTCTAGCTTGAAGCTGATGCTTTCCAAACCATCAGATAAATCCAGAGGTGAGAATTCTTCCTAAATTACCTGTCCACCATAAGAAGAAGACAGCCAAGAGCAGAGACCACTCCATGATGCAGAATTGAGCTGTTTGGGGAACTCAAATTGGGAGACTGCTTTAGTCCCTTTAAACCCCTCCCAAAATTGGAGTCCTCCCCTTTATGCAAATTCAGCTTGCATGTCATTAGTAGTTTTTTGATAAAAAGAATTTCACTTGGAAGGAAGAGATCAGGTTTCCTGTTCCTCTTTTTATCTCTTCTTTCGTTCATCTCCCTTGACCAGGGTTATACTTAGGGCGGCCATGTTACAGTAGCTGGTTTGGTCTAGGATCCCCATCAACCTACTTTATCCTCAATTATATGATGAGGAGAGGACCTTTCTCGAGAGTCAATTCAGAATAGTTCAAGCTTCTGTTCAAGCAATAGACCCTATACCATTTTGGACAAATGGCTGTCCAGGCTCTTCTTAAACAACTCCAGTGATGAAGTACCCATAGCTCCTGAAGGCAACTTCTGTTCCACTCATTTTATTAATTATTCTCACTGTTAGGAAATTACTCCTTAATTCCAGACTGCTTCTCTCCTTGATTAGTTTCCATCCATTGTTTCTTGTTCTGCCTTCAGGTGCTTTGGAAACCAAGTTGACACCCTCCCCTCTTCTTTGTGGCAGCCCCTCAAATACCGGAATACTGCCGTTATGTCACCCTTAGTCCTTCTTTCTAGACTTGCCATACCCAATTCTTGCAACTGTTCTTCATATGGTTTAGTCTCCTCTTATTGCTCTTCTCTGCACTCTTCCCAAAGTCTCAACATCTTTTTTGTAACCAGAGTTGCAGCTTTTGATAGAGCTTAGTTCTCCCACGTGATGAAACCTCTTTTGAGACAGATCCCATTGCCTTTTCTGATATGATTTTAAAAAGGGGAGTTTTATAAGGCTCAGAGAAGCGTACATGCGCAATCACATCTCACGGTTTAAAATAAAGTGATATCTAGCGGTTAAGATGACAGACTAGGAATGAAGAGATCCGTTCAGCTTCAGCCACAGTTTCCTTCCCGTGAGAAATATCAATTTTCAAATTTTAATCACAAGGGGGAAAAACAGCACTAAGACGATACTGTGTGCAATACTTTTCATTGCAACTGTGATGAAGATGGAGAATTTATTCCTGTTATTCTCTATTTTATTTAAAAATGAAGCAGAACCAGGTCTTTAAGCTTATTCAGAAAGAAACGGGTCTGTTCTTAAGTATTAACTGTGTCAGTATTTCCCAGGCCAGGCTGATGGCTCGTTCAGGGGAAAAAGGAAGTGTTTGTAAGAAAGCACAACGGGAGGTTTTTGTCTCACTTCTGCATGTGAGTGTATCACTGTGGATACCCACTGCCGTAATTACCACCACAATAGTAATCAGCCTCATCATCAGCCTGGAGGTTTCCAATGGTTAAATAGGCTGCATTGGCAGAGCTGTCTATGGTCCCCGAGAATCTGCTGTTGTTGTTGTTGTCATAGAGAAGGAATTTGGGTCTCTCTCCAGCCTTCTGTTGGTACCAAGACATGAAATAGCTGCCCACTCGGCTGTCTTGGCTCATGGTACATGAGATCATTGCTCTTTCTCCCAGGGGAAACGATTGTGTGGCAGGTTGAGTCAAGGTATACTGTGAGTTGGCTCCTGAAAATAAAATTAAAGCAATGGAAGAGAATGAAGATAGACATGCTATAGAACCATTCTTGGCGTATCTTTCGAAGAGGTGCTCTGATTTAAATCCAGACACCCCTGAACTTCGATGGTTTGGAAGGCATAGAAGTCATGGCTTTGTTATCAGGATCAAACCACAGTTCTAGCTTGAAGCTGATGCTTTCCAAACCATCAGATAAATCCAGAGGTGAGAATTCTTCCTAAATTACCTGTCCACCATAAGAAGAAGACAGCCAAGAGCAGAGACCACTCCATGATGCAGAATTGAGCTGTTTGGGGAACTCAAATTGGGAGACTGCTTTAGTCCCTTTAAACCCCTCCCAAAATTGGAGTCCTCCCCTTTATGCAAATTCAGCTTGCATGTCATTAGTAGTTTTTTGATAAAAAGAATTTCACTTGGAAGGAAGAGATCAGGTTTCCTGTTCCTCTTTTTATCTCTTCTTTCGTTCATCTCCCTTGACTAGGGTTATACTTAGGGCGGCCATGTTACAGTAGCTGGTTTGGTCTAGGATCCCCATCAACGTACTTTATCCTCAATTATATGATGAAGAGAGGACCTTTCTCAAGATTCAATTCAGAATAGTTCAAGCTTCTGTTCAAGAAATAGACCCTATACCATTTTGGACAAATGGCTGTCCAGGCTCTTCTTAAACAACTCCAGTGATGAAGTACCCATAGCTCCTGAAGGCAACTTCTGTTCCACTCATTTATTAATTATTCTCACTGTTAGGAAATTACTCCTTAATTCCAGATTGCTTCTCTCCTTGATTAGTTTCCATCCATTGTTTCTTGTCCTGCCTTCAGGTGCTTTGGAAAATAGCACCCTCCCCTCTTCTTTGTGGCAGCCCCTCAAATACTGGAATACTGCCATTATGTCACCCTTAGTCCTTCTTTCTAGACTTGCCATACCCAATTCTTGCAACTGTTCTTCATATGGTTTAGTCTCCTCTTACTGCTCTTCTCTGCACTCTTCCCAAAGTCTCAACATCTTTTTTTGTAACCACAGTTGCAGCTTTTGATAGAGCTCAGTTCCCCCACGTGACCAAACCTCTTTTGAGACAGATCCCATTGCCTTTTCTGATATGATTTTAAAAGGGGGAGTTTTATAAGGCTCAGAGAAGCGTACATGCGCAATCACATCTCATGGTTTAAAATAAAGTGATATCTAGTGGTTAAGATCACAGACTAGGAATGAAGAGATCCGTTCAGCTTCAGCCACAGTTTCCTTCTAATGAGAAATATCAATTTTCAAATTTTAATCACAAGGGGGGGAAAAAACAGCACTGTGTGCAATCCTTTTCATTGCAACTGTGATGAAGATGGAGAATTTATTCCTGTTATTCTCTATTTTATTTAAAAATGAAACCAGAACCAGGTCTGAGCGCATCCCAGATTTGGATGCATATGGAAGAGCATGGTCACGAGTTCAACTTCCAAGAGACTGAAGTCGTTGCCCTTGACGAAACAAAAGGAGGGCGCTTCTTGAAAGAAGCCTGGTTTTCTAAGAACAACTCCCTCAATAGACGTATTGACATACCACCTGCATATCAGGCTTTATGGCACCAGGAAAGACTTAAGGAGGACCGATCACTAAGACTGAATGGAGATCGGGGACAAATTTCCTCCTTTAGGCATGGAGAGTGGCCCAATGAAGATGTGACAGAGAGCAAGAGAGTAGGTTAGGGAAACAGCAGAATGGGGAAGATAGGGGGGGTAAGGAAGAACAACACAGACCCATCACAAGATCATGGGCAAAACGAATGGGTTTAGAGGAGGCAACGTGTATGCCTAAATGGGAAAGGCATAACAATGAGGGAGAAGGAGCCGGGAGAAATACCTTCAAAGCAATGCCTGATAACCCTGCGTTACCCCCCAGGGAGAGAAAGAGGCAACACACAATGGGGAAAGGAGGCAGGGGGAAGTGCATCGTCATCTGTTAGCATGACTAAGGCAGAAAAAAATTTAATTACAGGGGGAACGCAAGGGTGTGGGCCTGTTACGCGCGCAATGACTAAACTGATCAGCGTCACATAAAAGCAAGCAGCTACTCAATGGGGATTTTACACTCTGACGAAGTCGGTAGGGGCCGACGAAAGCTTAGCACAAGTTTTAAAATAAATTTTTTTTAAACTTTTAAACGTTCCGGAGATCGTGATGTCTATTGCCTCTTCTATAGCTATACCTGGAACTCGCATTTTTAGGACAATTCTATATATATATATCTATATCTATATATACATAAGATATGGGTGTGGCCTACTGATGAAAGCAAACGAGCTAGAAATGGATCTATTTAGGTCTCCCACCTAGCAGTTAGAGCTTGCTAGCTGTTAGAAAAGAAAAAAGCCCAGAACCAAGTAGATGTGATTCTACTGAGCTGGAGCTACAAAAAAACCTTGGTTACGTAGGGAAAACCTGGCTAGAAGAAAAACATATGGAATAAATCTCCTGTAATTTGCGGTATCTCCCAGTCAAACAAAACATCCTACTAAGTTTTGCAATAGATGAATTATTCGGAAAAGGTGCTGAATGAAACAGCATATAAGAAAATATCTTTCTGGGTGTGGCACTAGTATGATCTTTCTCAATGGGGCGCTCCCCAGGGAGATTTAACAGCTTCCTCCCCCACCCCAACAATCTATAGGCAACATGGTGTGCTTGCAGACATGTAGACCATGCAACCAGAAAAACAATTTCAGGTGTTCTCTTCAGTTGTAAGAGGTGGGTGGCCAAGCAGAGCAAGAAGAAGCAAAACTGGGCAGGAGGAAGTTACAGTGATACCACTGCCTTTTGGTTCTGCTCCATCATCCGAGACATGTTGCAGACATGTAGACGTTGTGGAGCAATTAGATGGACTCAAATGGGAAGCAGAATGCACGGAAAGCAATATTTTCCTGCCTAAGGTGCATAATTGCCATTAGGCATCAATTCAAAAGTAGAGAAGTTCTCCTACATTCCCTCAAGATGATTCCCATGTCAAGAAACGTCTGGTTGAGTCTGTGAAAGTGTGAAGGGAGGGGAGAATCATGGGAAGATGACAGGTCTTGGAGGTCAGGAATCCATAATGTAGACCTCACCCCAGAGAGATTCTTGGCTTGGCATTTTTTCCCCTCTTGGAACAGGGAGATCTTCCTTGTTTGGGGACGGTTGAGCTTCTCCAAGCCAGCCCAGAAGGTTGAATGTCTCAGAAGGAGGTTTTTGTTGCACTTCCCCCTTAGATTGTATCACTGTGCACTGATTACTGTCCCACACCTGACAGTAATATACTGCCTCGTCCTGTGCTTGGGCTCTGGAGAGGCTTAAGGTGGCCGTATTACCAGAGTTGGTGCCAGAGAATCGGTCTGAGATCCCTGTGGGTCTCTGGTTATCATTGTATATAATCAGAACAGGAGGATCTCCAGGCTTCTGCTGGTACCAGTGGACATTCTTCCTTCCAATGTTGTTTGCTGAACAAGTGATCCTTTCATTCTGTCCCAGGGAGACAGATACGGATGCCGGCTGGGTCAGGACATACTGGCCAAAGGATCCTATGCAAAGAAACAAACAAAGAAATAAATAATGTCTTGTGCAAGAGAACATTTCCACTTGATGAAACATCTATCCAACGATCTCTCTTCTTTTACAGCACCTGAGGAGTTGACCAGCAACGAGAGAAGGAAGGAAGCCCAGAACATGATGGGAAATCTGATGCACTTTCCTCCTGAAGGCAAAAAAGTCAACTGCTTCAACACTTGTGCCTTCCCTTTTATATACGTCACACGTCTTGTGACTAACCTTCAGATGCAAAGCATTGGCTTTGAAATAGTTGGTGTAGTAGTAGAAGAGCCATGAGGATGCGGTGGTTATTGTAGGCTGACTCTGTCGACAGCCAGGAGTTCAATCCTGATTGGCTCAAGGTTGATTCAACCTTCCATCCTTCCAAGGTCGATAAAATGAGGACCCAGATTGTTAGGGGCAAGAGGCTGACTCTGTAAACTGCTTAGAGTGGGCTGTAAAACACTATGAAGCGGTATAACAAGTCTAGGCTCTATTCTACTATGTTCTGTGTTCTGTGTTCTGTGTTCTGTGTTCTGTGTTCTGTGTTCTGTGTTCTGTGTTCTGTGTTCTACGTTCTATGTTCTATTCTGTACCAGTGGTGACACAATGATTAGAATGCAGTATTGCAGACTAATTCTGCCCCACTGCCAGGAGTTCGATCCTGACTGGCTCAAGGTTGACTCAGCCTTCCATCCTTCAGAGATCGGTAAAACAAAGACCCAGATTGTTGGGGACAATAGGTTGACTCTGTAAACTGCTTAGAGAGGGCTGTAAAGCACTGTGAAGTGGTGTATAAGTCTAAGTGCCACTGCTATTAAGAATGGTTAGAATACAATATTGCAGACTAACTCTGCCCACTGCCAAGAGTTCGATCCAAAGCACACATGGACGCTGAATGGCCCCTTCCTGGCTGGGGAAT
Organism: Pantherophis guttatus; assembly: GCF_029531705.1. The sequence goes on from NW_026844101.1 coordinate 4,878,319, forward strand.
AAATAGAGGGAAAGGTGAGTGGTTGCCGTAGGAGACAACAGTTCATATTTCTGGAGATTTTGCTCATTGCATTTCATGCCACAAAGACTGCTTGCCAGAACTTAATTTGCAGCCTTTCGGCTGGGAGCTCACGGTTTTGCAATTATCACAAGGAACTGATAAGGTCTGTTGCTGCAGTTAATTCCTTGCAGGACTCTTGCTTGGACTTTTCGGTGGGTGAATGCCATTCAGACAATGACAATGCCATTCAGACAATAATTCACAAGAGGTAAATAAAGAGGGGGTGTGTGTGTTTGTGACCAGGAGTCTGTTTCTTGTTTCTGCTAAGGCTGGCTGTCAGAACAGTTAGTTAATGAGTAGTGCCTCCTTTTCACACTAAGAGGTTTTGTCTCACTTCCTCCTCTGCCTGTTTCACTGTGGCCAGTGATAGATGCCATCCCACCGTAAGAGACAATGGTAGATTGCCTCATCCTCAGCCTGGGCAAGGAATTTGTCTTTGGTGCATACGCTCTCAGTGTACATAAAAGAAAAGATACGTTCATCAAGAATCATAAAGTACAACACTTAATGATAGTCATAGGGTACAAATAAGCAATCAAACCATATTAGGAATATGAGGAGGAATATGAGGAGGAGGAGGAGAAGAAGGAGGAGGAGGAGGAATAGAACAGAATTTTATTGGCCAAGTGTGATTGGACACACAAGGAATTTGTCTTGGTGCATATGCTCTCAGTGTACATAAAAGAAAAGATATGTTCATCAAGAATCATAAGGTGCAACACTTAATGATAGTCATAGGGTACAAATAAGCAATCAAATCATATTAGGAATATGAGAAGGAATATGAGGAGAAGAAGGAGCAGCAGGAGAAGGAGGAGATGGTAAAGGAAGAGAAGGAGGAGGAGGAGGAGGAGGAGGAGGAAGAGAGAAAGAGAAATAATAACTGAGGTGGAGGAAGAAGAAGAAAAAGAAGAGGAGGAGGAGGAGGACCTAAGAACTAATGTATCATTTTGGCATTCATTATATTTATTCATAGCTCTTTTGGTTTCCTCTGGGTTGAAGACTTCCAAAAGAAGCAGGTGTTAGAACTTCACAGACTGTTGAATAGATATGGTTGACCAGGATTCCTTATTTAAGACCCAGGGTTGCAACGGCACTGCATCTCATTAGTTTGAGAGGTGTGCCCTCTGGTGTCTACATTCATCATGGCTATTACTTAATCTGCACCCCAGGCCAATATTGATCAACGCCAGGCGTCCTTCTACTAAGTTGATTCAGCTCAAGGTAACCTAGCAGGTTGCCTTTGATCTCCTCCAGCATGTTTCAGGAGTGGTGACAGATGTTTAGTTGGGTGCATTTCTAGGAAGGTGGCACCCTCTGCGGTCAAGTCCTGTAACCATAACTGGGTGACACTTTCTCCCATACAAAATATATCTCAGAGAAAGGTGACCCCAGCCCCAAATTTTTGCAGGGTTCCTTCTTTCCTCCTCAGAGCAAAGCAGGTTCTTTTAATGTCCTTCGATCAGAGAAGGACCAACGCAACCTTTGAGCAACTCTCTGCTATTCAAAAGAAGAAGAAGGTTTTTGTCTCAGTTCCCCATTAGATTGTCTCACTGTGGAACACTCCACCACTGCTATACCACATGTAACAGTAATAATCAGCCTCGTCTTCAGCCTGAAGGTTTGTGATGGTTAAGTAGCCGTTGTTGCCTGACCGGGTTCCCGTGAATCGGTCTGGGATCCCTTCTCCTCTGCTGCAGCCATCACAGTGCACAAAGCGAGGGGCTTCCCCAGATCTCTGTTGAAGCCAGAAAATGGTGTTTGGGTTGCTACTAATGGCACAGGAGATTTTAATTGTCGCTCCTGGAGATCCAGTCTGGGAGACCGACTGAGTCAAGGTGGGCTGTGAAGTGACACCTTTACAAAGAGGGGGGAAAGGAGGAAAAAAATGAAGATTTGTTACATTATCTGGGCCTCCAAAAATCCCAGAACTATCCTTTGGATGGACCATATAGGATTTTATATAGTGGAAATTAGAGAGTTTTTATTACACAGTTTAAGAAGAGGTTCTCCACCTACTTACATGAGAAATAACTGAGGAGTGAAAAGAAAACCAGTGTCCAGGCCATGGTGCTTTCCTTCAAAAGATCTCCCTTCCTAAAACCAAGGAATATCTACCTGGGATCCTTCTGCCTTCTTTCTTAAATCTTTCTAGAAGAGAAGAAAGATCCATGCAAATATAGACGCACTGATTGGCTTTCTTTGAATTGCTTTTGACCAACGAGCAGAGGAAACATTTGCATGAAGGGAAGGGTTAAGGAGATGCCTTTATTTAGGTTTTAAGTCATAACGTAGGAAAATTGGAGAAAGGCATTCACAAAAGATGAACGCAGGATGGGGATTTGAGGAGGACTAGTTTTACCAGAAGACAAATTGATGCAATTCCAGACAAGAAGGAGAAACTGTATAAAGGAATACTTTGCAACTCTACAGGTAGTTACGGTAGACTGCAATGACATCGGAATCTCCCTCAAAAGTATATCTGGGCATAAAAAACTCTCCAGAGTTGACCCAAATCCTTCTACGCAGAATACCTCGGATGTCACAAACTGATTATAAAATCTGTTTTTTTTTTCCTTTCTTCATATCTGCATGAGGTATTTTGCAGCTGGTAAAATTGCTCAGTCTGTTGCACAGAGGACAGTTTCAGGAGTGTTTGGCTGGGTGCATTTCTAGGACGGTGGCACCCTCTGCTGTCAAGTCCTGTACCCATAACTGGGTGACACTTTCTTCTATTCCAAATAAGTTTCAGAGCAAGGTGATATGGGAAACATCTTGAGATGTTTCCATCAGATGTGAATTGCTATGGATTATAGAGTCAGAGGGGAGGCTACCTCCAACCTTTGTCGTTGTTTCATATGGTGCTTTACCTGATTTCCACAGTGCCTTGTGAGAAGTCAGTTTGGAGCATTCTCTCTGGGGTCATTGTGGAGGCAGGGAAGAGGAGAGGGACGGGAGGGCTGAATCAGGAGAACCTATCACCGATGTGCATGAGGAGAATTTATCATAGAACTTTTTGATTAAAAAAATCTATTTCTCCACTTCTTTTGGTTTGTTAGTAGGCTAAACACAATTTTCAACTGCAAAATGTCAACGTAGGGAATGAACGCATGGCTTACTACACAAGTAGGAACCATAATGTATGTCCTTCTATATTATACTCATCATTTCATTCTTGCGCCCAGAAGAATGAAGATGTTTTTCTTGTGTTTCTATATTTTAGTTGCCTTCTTCTGCAAGATGGATCTCTCTTTTTATCTCTGCTTGGCAGCAACAGCTTGCAGTGCACTTTCATTCCATCATAGAAAAGCCAACGCAACCTTTGAGCAACTCCATGTTCTGTGAAGGAAGAAGGTTTTTGTCTCAGTTCCCCATTAGATTGTATCACTGTGGAACACGTTTCCACTGCTATACCACATGTGACAGTAATAATCAGCCTCGTCTTCAGTCTGAAGGTTGGTGACGGTTAAGTAGCCGTTGTTGCCTGACCGGGTTGCCGTGAATCGGTCTGGGATCCCTTCTCCTCTGCTGCTGCAGGTATCACAGTGCACAAAGCGAGGGGCTTCCCCAGATCTCTGTTGAATCCAGACAATGTAGTTTGGAGAGCTGCTGATGGCACAGGATATTTTAATTGTCCCTCCTAGAGATCCAGACTGGGAGGCTGGCTGAGTCAAGGTGGGCTGTGACATGATGCCTTTACGAAGTGAGGAAAACAGAGGAAACGATAAAGAATTGTTATATTATCTGGGCCTCCAAAAATCCCAGAACCATCCTTTGGATGGACCATATAGGATTTTATATTGTGGAAATTAGAGAGTTTTTATTACACAGTTTAAGAAGAGGTTCTCTACCTACTTACATGAGAAATAACTGAGGAATGAAAAGAAAACCAGTGTCCAGGCCATGGTGCTTTCCTTCAAAAGGTCTCCCTTCCTAAAACCAAGGAATATCTACTTGGGATCCTTCTGCCTTCTTTCTTAAGTCTTTCTAGAAGTGAAGAAAGATCCATGCAAATATAGACGCACTGATTGGCTTTCTTTGAATTGATTTTGACCAATGAGCAGAGGAGACATTTGCATGAAGGGAAGGGTTAAGGAGATGCCTTTATTTAGGTTTTAAGTCATAACTAGGAAAATTAGGAGAAAGGCATTCACAAAAGATGAACGCAGGATGGGGATTTGAGGAGGACTAGTTTTACCAGACGACAAACTGATGCAATTCCAGACAAGAAGGAGAAACTGTATAAAGGAATACTTTGCAACTCTAGAGGAAGTTAGACTGCAATGACGTGGGAATCTCCCTCAAAAGTGTATCTGGACATAAAAAACTCTCCAGAATTGTCCCAAATCCTTCTCCACAGAATACCTCGGATGTCACAAACTGATTATAAAATCTGTTTTTTTCCCCTTTCTTGACATCTGCATGAGGTATTTTGCAGCTGGTAAAATTGCTCAGTCTGTTGCACAGAGGACAGTTTCAGGAGTGTTTGGCTGGGTGCATTTCTAGGAAGGTGGCACCCTCTGCTGTCAAGTCCTGTAACCATAACTGGGTGACACTTTCTTCTATTCCAAATAAGTTTCAGAGCAAGGTGCCCTAGCCTCAAATGTCTTCACGGTTCCTTCACTTTCTCTCAGAGCAACGCCGGTTACTTTTTTTTTTTTTTTTAAGTTGATTTATATGCCGCCCTTCTCCGGAGACTCAGGGTGGCTTACAATGTGTTAAGCAATAGCCTTCATACTTTTGTATATTTATACAAAGTCAGCTTATTGCCCCCACAAACTGGGTCCTCAATTTACCTACCTTAGAAAGGATGGAAGGCTGAGTCAACCTTGAGCCTGGCAAGATTCGAACTTACTAATTGCAGACAGCTGGAGTTAAATTACAATGCATTAGTCTGCTGAGCTATCCAGGCTCCTCTATTGTCCCTTCACACTTGGTTGATTCAAATCGTCTTGATGCTGAGGGAAGATTATGCAATCATGCATGGTAGAAAAGTAGGGAAGGACAGCACATAACTTTCCTGTGACTTTGGTGATGATCCATGATGGGAACTCTCTTGCCTTGGAATTGGAATAAGGGAGTTCAGAGTCATTGCCTGGGGTGATTGACACAATGCTAAGGAGACGTCTTTAAGAAAACAGAGAGTTGAAGTATGGGTGGTCATGCATGCAAGATCTAACCTTATGGGAGGTTTTTGATGAAGCGTCTCATTGACTTTGCTCACTGTGTCTCCCTGCAAAACAATAATAGTCCCCTTCATCCTTTCCCTGAACACTGCTGATGGTTAAGAAAGCAGTTTTCTTGGGGGTGTTTGTAGAGGCAGAGAAATGACCAGAAGATCCAGGGCCAAATTTTGTCTCTCGGGAGGTTGTATTATAATTCAGGAGAAACCTGGGTCTTTCTCCTCCCTTTTGCTGGTACCAGTTGAAGCCACTGAAATGATATCCACTGCTAACATTGCAGGAGAGTTTTACTGGTTCTCCAAGAGATGCCGAGAGGGCCGATTCCTGAGTCAAGGTGAATTGACACATTGCAGCTGAAAGTAAAAAAATCAATATTAAAAATCCTTCAAAGATGGAAACTGAAGCAAAGAAAATTGCACAGAGTGATAAAACAGCCAAGGTGTTTGATTTCACCTGGAGAATAAGAGAAGAGGAGAAGCAGAAGAGTCCAGACCATGATGGAGAAAATGAAGAGGAGCAAAGTCCAACTTAGTCCTAATCCAAAGCCAAGGAGTTTAGTGGCTCTCACTTCCTGATTCTCCCTTAAGCTCTGTACTGAAAGTGCATGCAAATATCTACCTGCCTCATTGGCCAGAAGGAGTGAAGAAAACAGTATTTAATGAAACTCCAAGAGATCAACCTTCTACCCAAAATACGCATATAAGCTCTGTGAATAAATCCGTAAGTAAAAGAAGTTGAGTGTGCCAACCACTCAATGTTCTTTTCTTGACTTTGGAATGTTCTTCAAACTCACATGTATGAAAAGAGTCAGGACAAATTCTACTAGATTGCTCCGGACAGAAAATTTCCCCTGTGGCAAAAAGGCAACTAACATTGAGTTTTCATTTTAAGAAAGGTCACACTCCCTGCTTTTTATTTACTTCTCTGCATCCCGTGGCATTTTGAAACAGGACTTGGTGTTCTGGAACCCAACGGGAACGTTCTCTTATCTTTGTGTCCTTACATTTCCAATTTCATTTACTCCAATGGTACCCAGAAGACCAGAGCTGGTCTGTCCCATTCAACATCATCAATATCCTCTGTTTCCTATTTTTGTGTGTGTAATAGCATCACTAACATAATTCCTCATTGGCAGAATCATAGATCCTCCAATGCTTCCATGAGGAAATCGTGAAACAAGAAAATGTAAGGAAAAGTCAACAATCCTTCTGGGCACAGTGGTACTAGAAATATCTTGAGGTATTTCCACCAGATGTGAATTTCTGTGAGTAATAGAGTTCATGGACGTGCTACCTCAAACCTTTGGCCTCATTTCATGGGGTGCTTTACCTGATTTCCAAGTTGCCTTGGGAGAAATTAATTTCGACCCTTTGGGTGTTTGTGGATGCAGTCAAGAAGAAATAGACAGTGTGGAAGGGAAGGGCAGAGTCGGGAGAAACCTACCTCATATCTGCAAGAGGAAAATTCAACTTGGAACATCTAAATTAAAATGTCTTATTTCTGCCACTTGGGTATTTCTACCTGAAAAATGTCAAAATGGGGAATGAAATCAATGGATTACTAAACAAGCGAGTACTATAATGTATGTGAGTATATATTAAAATTTCTCTACACTAGTTGTTTTAATCTTGTGACTAAAAGAGCGAAGGATTTTTTCTTGTGTTTGTGCATTATAGTTGGATTCTTCTTCTGCAAGATGGATCTCTGGTTTACTCTCTGCCTGGAATAGATCACACGCAGTGCCTTTTCATTCGATCAGAGAAGGACCAACCCAACCTTTGAGCAACTCTCTGCTATTCAAAAGAAGAAGAAGGTTTTTGTCTCAGTTCCCCATTAGATTGTCTCACTGTGGAACCCTCCACCACTGCTATACCACCTGTAACAGTAATAATCAGCCTCGTCTTCAGCCTGAAGGTTGGTGATGGTTAAGTAGCCGTTGTAGCCTGATCGGGTTGCCGTGAATCGGTCTGGGATCCCTTCTCCTCTCCTGCCGCCATTACATTGCACAAAGCGAGGGGCTTCCCCAGATCTCTGCTGAAGCCAGAAAATGGTGTCTGGATCGCTACTAGTGGCACAGGAGAGTTTAATTGTCCCTCCTAGAGATCCAGACTGGGAGGCAGGCTGAGTCAAGGTGGGCTGTGACAGGATGCCTTTACAAAGTGAGGAAAACAGAGGAAACAATAAAGAATTGTTATATTATCTGGGCCTCCAAAAATCCCAGAACCATCCTTTGGATGGACCATATAGGATTTTATATTGTGGAAATTAGAGAGTTTTCATTACACAGTTTAAGAAGAGGTTCTCCACCTACTTACATGAGAAGTAACTGAGGAGTGAAAAGAAAACCAGTGTCCAGGCCATGGTGCTTTCCTTCAAAAGGTCTCCCTTCCTAAAACCAAGGACTATCTACTTGGGATCCTTCTGCCTTCTTACTTAAGTCTTTCTAGAAGTGAAGAAAGATCCATGCAAATATAGACGCACTGATTGGCTTTCTTTGAATTGCTTTTGACCAACGAGCAGAGGAGATATTTGCATAAAGGGACGGGTTAAGAAGAAGTCTTTATTTAGGTTTTAAGTCATAATGTAGGAAATTTAGGAGAAAGGAATTCACAAAGAATGAAGTCAGGTTTGGGCAAGGCCTGGTCTACCAAAAGACAAACTGAGGTGTCTACCAGGTGGCACCCTCTGCGGTCAAGTCCTGTAACCATAACTGGGTGACACTTTCTCCCATACAAAATATATCTCAGAGGAAGGTGATCCCAGCCTCAAACTTTAGAGCCTTGATAGTACAGTGGTTTAGTGCACCCTGTCACCCTGCTGGTTCGAATCTCTCCAAGGCTCAAGGTTGACTCAGCCTTCCATCCTTTCTAAGGTAGGTGAAATGAGGACCCAGTTTGTGGGGGCAATAAGCTGACTTTGTATAAAATATACAAAAGAATGAAGGCTATTGCTTAACGCATTGTAAGCCGCCCTGAGTCTCCGGAGAAGGGCGGCATATAAATCAAATTAAAAAAAAAAAAACTTTTGCAGGGTTCCTTCCTTCCTCCTCAGAGCAAAGCAGATTCTTTTAATGTCCTTCATCCTTGGTTGAGTTGGGTCACCTGGTTGTCCAGAGAAGCTTATGCAATCAATAAAGCCAGGGAGAGATGTTTTCTGTTCAGAAAGATATTCTCAATAACAGGATTTAAATTATATTTAGCATAAATTGGCCACAGACAAAGTTTCCAAAATTGTGTTGTTACACCAAATTCAGCATAATATCCCATTTCCCCCCCAACTTTTGGAATTCCTGTGACATATGGGTCTTGATCGGGCTTAACAAAAAAGTCACAAAAGTCACAAAAACAAAGTCACAAAAACAAACATTTGGTTACTTTTCTTTTGTCCAATTCAACATCACCATTTTCCTCTGTTTTGACGACTACTGTTTAATAACATCGTATACCTAATTCCTCATTGGCAGAAAGATAGATCTTTCTATGCTTCCATGAACGAAAATTAAAGCATGAAATTAGAAGGAAAGGTTAATGACCCTTCTGATCACAGTGATATGGGAAACATCTTGAGATGATTCCACCAGAAGTGAATTGCTACGGATTATAGAATTTGAGGGTGGGCTACCTCCAACTTTTGTTGTTATTTTATTTGGGACTTTACCTGATTTCCACAGTGCCTTGTGAGAAGTCAGTTTGGAGCATTCTCTCTGGGGTCATTGTGGAGGCAGGGAAGAGGAGAGGAACGGAAGGGCTGAATCAGGAGAACCTATCACCGATGTGCATGAGGAGAATTTATCGTAGAACTTTTTGATTAAAAAAAAATCTATTTCTCCACTTTTTTTAGTTTGTTTGTCGGCTAAACACAATTTTCAACTGCAAAATGTCAACGTAGGGAATGAACGCATGGCTTACTACACAAGTGTCCTTGTATATTAATGTATGTCCTTGTATATTATACTCATCATTTCATTTTTGCGTCCAGAAGAGTGAAGATGTTTTTCTTGTGTTTGTATATTTTAGTTGCCTTCTTCTGCAAGATGGATCTCTCTTTTTATCTCTGCTTGGCAGCAACAGCTTGCAGTGCACTTTCATCACATCATAGAAAAGCCAACACAACCTTTGAGCAGCTCTTTGCTCTGCGAAGGAAGAAGGTTTTTGTCTCAGTTCCCCATTAGATTGTCTCACTGTGGAACACGTTTCCACTGCTATACCACATGTTACAATAATAATCAGCCTCATCTTCAGCCTGAAGGTTGGTGATGGTTAAGTAGCCGTTGTTGCCTGACCGGGTTGCCGTGAATCGGTCTGGGATCCCTTCTCCTCTGCTGCCGCTATCATAGTGCACAAAGCGAGGAGCTTCCCCAGATCTCTGTTGAATCCAGCCAACGTAGTATGGATTGCTGCTAATGGCACAGGAAAGTTTAATTGTCCCTCCTGGAGATCCAGACTGAGAGGCTGGCTGAGTCAAGGTGGGCTGTGAAGTGGCGCCTTTACAAAATGGGGAAAAAAGTGGAAATAATAAAGATCTGTAATATTATCTGGGCCTCCAAAAATCCCAGAACCATCCTTTGGATGGACCATATAGGATTTTATATAGTGGAAATTAGAGAGTTTTTATTACACAGTTTAAGAAGAGGTTCTCCACCTACTTACATGAGAAGTAACTGAGGAGTGAAAAGAAAACCAGTGTCCAGGCCATGGTGCTTTCCTTCAAAAGGTCTCCCTTCCTAAAACCAAGGAATATCTACTTGGGATCCTTCCGCCTTCTTTCTTAAGTCTTTCTAGAAGTGAAGAAAGATCCATGCAAATATAGACGCACTGATTGGCTTTCTTTGAATTGATTTTGACCAATGAGCAGAGGAGACATTTGCATGAAGGGAAGGGTTAAGGGGAGGCCTTTATTTAGGTTTTAAGTCATAACGTAGGAAAATTAGGAGAAAGGCATTCACAAAAGATGAACGCAGGATGGGGATTTGAGGAGGACTAGTTTTACCAGAAGACAAATTGATGCAATTCCAGACAAGAAGGAGAAACTGTATAAAGGAATACTTTGCAACTCTACAGGTAGTTATGGTAGACTGCAATGACATGGGAATCTCCCTCAAAAGAGTATCTGGACATAAAAAACTCTCCAGAATTGTCCCAAATCCTTCTCCACAGAATACCTTGGATGTCACAAACTGATTATAAAATCTGTTTTTTTTTCCTTTCTTGACATCTGCATGAGGTATTTTGCAGCTGGTAAAATTGGGAAGATTCCTTCATTTTACTTACTTAATCTGCACCCCAGGCCAATATTGATCAATGCCAGGCGTCCTTCTGCTAATTTGATTCAGCTCAAGGTAACCTGGCAGGTTACCTTTGATCTCCTCCAGCATGTCCCCTTGTGAAGTTCCTAGATAAACAAGGGCCTCTAAATTGAGAGGATGAAGTCCAATGATTCAGTCCACGGAGTATCCAAAGCAAGAAGCTCTTCAAGAATTAATTACAGATCCCGAATGACATTGTCAACCTCTCAACCCTTTTCAATCTGGACCTATCTGCTCTGCCATTCCAGACAACCAAAAGAAAACAGCTTTAAACCCACCTAAAGGCGTTTTGTCACTGCAGATCCATGGTTATTAATTCTACATGGGAAAAACATGGGAATCTCCCTCAAAAAAAAAAAAAAAAGAGTTTCTGTACATAAAGGAGACTCCAGAGTTGAGAAGCATCCTCTTCTATGAAACACCTCTGATGTCACCAGCTGTATTTTGACTTTCCTTTCTTGACCTTTGCATGAAGCATTTGGCAGCTGGTGCAATTTCTCAGTCTGTTGCGCAGAGGAGAGTTTCAGGAGTGGTGACAGATGTTTAGCTGGGTGCATTTCTAGGAAGGTGGCACCCTCTGCGGTCAAGTCCTGTAACCATAACTGGGTGACACTTTCTCCCATACAAAATATATCTCAGAGAAAGGTGATCCCAGCCCCAAATTTTTGCAGGGTTCCTTCTTTCCTCCTCAGAACAAAGCAGGTTCTTTTAATGTCCTTCATCCATGGTTGAGTTGGGTCATCTGGTTGTCCAGAGAAGATTATGCAATCAGTAAAGTCCAGAGAGAGATGTTTTCTGTTCAGAAAGAAATTCTCAATAACAGCATTTAAATTATATTTAGCATAAATTGGCCACAGACAAAGTTTCCAAGATTGTGTTATTACACCAAATTCAGCATAATATCCCCATTTCCCCCCAACTTTTGGAATTCCTGTGACATATGAGTCTTGATCGGGCTTAACAAAAAAGTCACAAAAGTCACAAAAACAAACATTTGGTTACTTTTCTTTTGTCCAATTCAACATCACCATTTTCCTCTGTTTTGACGACTACTGTTTAATAACATCGCATACCTAATTCCTCATTGGCAGAAAGATAGATCTTTCAATGCTTCCATAAACAAAAATTAAAGCAAGAAAATAGAAGGAAAGGTTAATGACCCTTCTGATCACAGTAATATGGGAAACATCTTGAGATGTTTCCATCAGAAGTGAATTGCTACGGATTATAGAGTCTGAGGGTGGGCTACCTCCAACCTTTTTCGTTGTTTCATATGGTGCTTTACCTGATTTCCACAGTGCCTTGTGAGAAGTCAGTTTGGAGCGTTCTCTCTGGGGTCATTGTGGAGGCAGGGAAGAGGAGAGGAACGGGAGGGCTGAATCAGGAGAACCTATCACCGATGTGCATGAGGAGAATTTATCGTAGAACTTTTTGATTAAAAAAAAAATCTATTTCTCCACTTCTTTTGGTTTGTTTGTCAGCTAAACACAATTTTCAACTGCAAAATGTCAACGTAGGGAATGAACGCCTGGCTTACTACACAAGTGGGAACTATAATGTATGTCCTTGTATATTATACTCATCATTTCATTCTTGCGCCCAGAAGAATGAAGATGTTTTTCTTGTGTTTCTATATTTTAGTTGCCTTCTTCTGCAAGATGGATCTCTCTTTTTATCTCTGCTTGGCAGCAACAGCTTACAGTGCACTTTCATTACATCATAGAAAAGCAACACAACCTTTGAGCAGGTCTTTGCTCTGCGAAGGAAGAAGGTTTTTGTCTCAGTTCCCCATTAGATTGTATCACTGTGGAACACGTTTCCACTGCTATACCACATGTTACAATAATAATCAGCCTCATCTTCAGCCTGAAGGTTGGTGATGGTTAAGTAGCCGTTGTTGCCTGACCGGGTTGCCGTGAATCGGTCTGGGATCCCTTCTCCTCTGCTGCCGCTATCATAGTGCACAAAGCGAGGAGCTTCCCCAGATCTCTGTTGAATCCAGCCAACGTAGTATGGATTGCTGCTAATGGCACAGGAAAGTTTAATTGTCCCTCCTGGAGATCCAGACTGAGAGGCTGGCTGAGTCAAGGTGGGCTGTGAAGTGGCGCCTTTACAAAATGGGGAAAAAAGTGGAAATAATAAAGATCTGTAATATTATCTGGGCCTCCAAAAATCCCAGAACCATCCTTTGGATGGACCATATAGGATTTTATATAGTGGAAATTAGAGAGTTTTTATTACACAGTTTAAGAAGAGGTTCTCCACCTACTTACATGAGAAGTAACTGAGGAGTGAAAAGAAAACCAGTGTCCAGGCCATGGTGCTTTCCTTCAAAAGGTCTCCCTTCCTAAAACCAAGGAATATCTACTTGGGATCCTTCCGCCTTCTTTCTTAAGTCTTTCTAGAAGTGAAGAAAGATCCATGCAAATATAGACGCACTGATTGGCTTTCTTTGAATTGATTTTGACCAATGAGCAGAGGAGACATTTGCATGAAGGGAAGGGTTAAGGGGAGGCCTTTATTTAGGTTTTAAGTCATAACGTAGGAAAATTAGGAGAAAGGCATTCACAAAAGATGAACGCAGGATGGGGATTTGAGGAGGACTAGTTTTACCAGAAGACAAATTGATGCAATTCCAGACAAGAAGGAGAAACTGTATAAAGGAATACTTTGCAACTCTAGAGGAAGTTAGACTGCAATGACGTGGGAATCTCCCTCAAAAGAGTATCTGGACATAAAAAACTCTCCAGCATTGTCCCAAATCCTTCTCCACAGAATACCTCGGATGTCACAAACTGATTATAAAATCTGTTTTTTTTTTCCTTTCTTGACATCTGCATGAGGTATTTTGCAGCTGGTAAAATTGGGAAGATTCCTTCATTTTACTTACTTAATCTGCACCCCAGGCCAATATTGATCAATGCCAGGCGTCCTTCTGCTAATTTGATTCAGCTCAAGGTAACCTGGCAGGTTACCTTTGATCTCCTCCAGCATGTCCCCTTGTGAAGTTCCTAGATAAACAAGGGCCTCTAAATTGAGAGGATGAAGTCCAATGATTCAGTCCACGGAGTATCCAAAGCAAGAAGCTCTTCAAGAATTAATTACAGATCCCGAATGACATTGTCAACCTCTCAACCCTTTTCAATCTGGACCTATCTGCTCTGCCATTCCAGACAACCAAAAGAAAACAGCTTTAAACCCACCTAAAGGCGTTTTGTCACTGCAGATCCATGGTTATTAATTCTACATGGGAAAAACATGGGAATCTCCCTCAAAAAAAAAAAAAAAAGAGTTTCTGTACATAAAGGAGACTCCAGAGTTGAGAAGCATCCTCTTCTATGAAACACCTCTGATGTCACCAGCTGTATTTTGACTTTCCTTTCTTGACCTTTGCATGAAGCATTTGGCAGCTGGTGCAATTTCTCAGTCTGTTGCGCAGAGGAGAGTTTCAGGAGTGGTGACAGATGTTTAGCTGGGTGCATTTCTAGGAAGGTGGCACCCTCTGCGGTCAAGTCCTGTAACCATAACTGGGTGACACTTTCTCCCATACAAAATATATCTCAGAGAAAGGTGATCCCAGCCCCAAATTTTTGCAGGGTTCCTTCTTTCCTCCTCAGAACAAAGCAGGTTCTTTTAATGTCCTTCATCCATGGTTGAGTTGGGTCATCTGGTTGTCCAGAGAAGATTATGCAATCAGTAAAGTCCAGAGAGAGATGTTTTCTGTTCAGAAAGAAATTCTCAATAACAGCATTTAAATTATATTTAGCATAAATTGGCCACAGACAAAGTTTCCAAGATTGTGTTATTACACCAAATTCAGCATAATATCCCCATTTCCCCCCAACTTTTGGAATTCCTGTGACATATGAGTCTTGATCAGGCTTAACAAAAAAGTCACAAAAGTCACAAAAACAAACATTTGGTTACTTTTCTTTTGTCCAATTCAACATCACCATTTTCCTCTGTTTTGACGACTACTGTTTAATAACATCGCATACCTAATTCCTCATTGGCAGAAAGATAGATCTTTCAATGCTTCCATAAACAAAAATTAAAGCAAGAAAATAGAAGGAAAGGTTAATGACCCTTCTGATCACAGTAATATGGGAAACATCTTGAGATGTTTCCATCAGAAGTGAATTGCTACGGATTATAGAGTCTGAGGGTGGGCTACCTCCAACCTTTTTCGTTGTTTCATATGGTGCTTTACCTGATTTCCACAGTGCCTTGTGAGAAGTCAGTTTGGAGCGTTCTCTCTGGGGTCATTGTGGAGGCAGGGAAGAGGAGAGGAACGGGAGGGCTGAATCAGGAGAACCTATCACCGATGTGCATGAGGAGAATTTATCGTAGAACTTTTTGATTAAAAAAAAAATCTATTTCTCCACTTCTTTTGGTTTGTTTGTCAGCTAAACACAATTTTCAACTGCAAAATGTCAACGTAGGGAATGAACGCCTGGCTTACTACACAAGTGGGAACTATAATGTATGTCCTTGTATATTATACTCATCATTTCATTCTTGCGCCCAGAAGAATGAAGATGTTTTTCTTGTGTTTCTATATTTTAGTTGCCTTCTTCTGCAAGATGGATCTCTCTTTTTATCTCTGCTTGGCAGCAACAGCTTACAGTGCACTTTCATTACATCATAGAAAAGCAACACAACCTTTGAGCAGGTCTTTGCTCTGCGAAGGAAGAAGGTTTTTGTCTCAGTTCCCCATTAGATTGTATCACTGTGGAACACGTTTCCACTGCTATACCACATGTTACAATAATAATCAGCCTCATCTTCAGCCTGAAGGTTGGTGATGGTTAAGTAGCCGTTGTTGCCTGACCGGGTTGCCGTGAATCGGTCTGGGATCCCTTCTCCTCTGCTGCCGCTATCATAGTGCACAAAGCGAGGAGCTTCCCCAGATCTCTGTTGAATCCAGCCAACGTAGTATGGATTGCTGCTAATGGCACAGGAAAGTTTAATTGTCCCTCCTGGAGATCCAGACTGAGAGGCTGGCTGAGTCAAGGTGGGCTGTGAAGTGGCGCCTTTACAAAATGGGGAAAAAAGTGGAAATAATAAAGATCTGTAATATTATCTGGGCCTCCAAAAATCCCAGAACCATCCTTTGGATGGACCATATAGGATTTTATATAGTGGAAATTAGAGAGTTTTTATTACACAGTTTAAGAAGAGGTTCTCCACCTACTTACATGAGAAGTAACTGAGGAGTGAAAAGAAAACCAGTGTCCAGGCCATGGTGCTTTCCTTCAAAAGGTCTCCCTTCCTAAAACCAAGGAATATCTACTTGGGATCCTTCCGCCTTCTTTCTTAAGTCTTTCTAGAAGTGAAGAAAGATCCATGCAAATATAGACGCACTGATTGGCTTTCTTTGAATTGATTTTGACCAATGAGCAGAGGAGACATTTGCATGAAGGGAAGGGTTAAGGGAGGCCTTTATTTAGGTTTTAAGTCATAACGTAGGAAAATTAGGAGAAAGGCATTCACAAAAGATGAACGCAGGATGGGGATTTGAGGAGGACTAGTTTTACCAGAAGACAAATTGATGCAATTCCAGACAAGAAGGAGAAACTGTATAAAGGAATACTTTGCAACTCTACAGGTAGTTATGGTAGACTGCAATGACATGGGAATCTCCCTCAAAAGAGTATCTGGACATAAAAAACTCTCCAGAATTGTCCCAAATCCTTCTCCACAGAATACCTTGGATGTCACAAACTGATTATAAAATCTGTTTTTTTTTCCTTTCTTGACATCTGCATGAGGTATTTTGCAGCTGGTAAAATTGGGAAGATTCCTTCATTTTACTTACTTAATCTGCACCCCAGGCCAATATTGATCAATGCCAGGCGTCCTTCTGCTAATTTGATTCAGCTCAAGGTAACCTGGCAGGTTACCTTTGATCTCCTCCAGCATGTCCCCTTGTGAAGTTCCTAGATAAACAAGGGCCTCTAAATTGAGAGGATGAAGTCCAATGATTCAGTCCACGGAGTATCCAAAGCAAGAAGCTCTTCAAGAATTAATTACAGATCCCGAATGACATTGTCAACCTCTCAACCCTTTTCAATCTGGACCTATCTGCTCTGCCATTCCAGACAACCAAAAGAAAACAGCTTTAAACCCACCTAAAGGCGTTTTGTCACTGCAGATCCATGGTTATTAATTCTACATGGGAAAAACATGGGAATCTCCCTCAAAAAAGAAAAAAGAAAAAAAAGAGTTTCTGTACATAAAGGAGACTCCAGAGTTGAGAAGCATCCTCTTCTATGAAACACCTCTGATGTCACCAGCTGTATTTTGACTTTCCTTTCTTGACCTTTGCATGAAGCATTTGGCAGCTGGTGCAATTTCTCAGTCTGTTGCGCAGAGGAGAATTTCAGGAGTGGTGACAGATGTTTAGCTGGGTGCATTTCTAGGAAGGTGGCACCCTCTGCGGTCAAGTCCTGTAACCATAACTGGGTGACACTTTCTCCCATACAAAATATATCTCAGAGAAAGGTGATCCCAGCCCCAAATTTTTGCAGGGTTCCTTCTTTCCTCCTCAGAACAAAGCAGGTTCTTTTAATGTCCTTCATCCATGGTTGAGTTGGGTCATCTGGTTGTCCAGAGAAGATTATGCAATCAGTAAAGTCCAGAGAGAGATGTTTTCTGTTCAGAAAGAAATTCTCAATAACAGCATTTAAATTATATTTAGCATAAATTGGCCACAGACAAAGTTTCCAAGATTGTGTTATTACACCAAATTCAGCATAATATCCCCATTTCCCCCCAACTTTTGGAATTCCTGTGACATATGAGTCTTGATCAGGCTTAACAAAAAAGTCACAAAAGTCACAAAAACAAACATTTGGTTACTTTTCTTTTGTCCAATTCAACATCACCATTTTCCTCTGTTTTGACGACTACTGTTTAATAACATCGCATACCTAATTCCTCATTGGCAGAAAGATAGATCTTTCAATGCTTCCATAAACAAAAATTAAAGCAAGAAAATAGAAGGAAAGGTTAATGACCCTTCTGATCACAGTAATATGGGAAACATCTCAAGATGTTTCCATTAGAAGTGAATTGCTACGGATTATAGAGTCTGAGGGTGGGCTACCTCCAACCTTTCTCGTTGTTTCATATGGTGCTTTACCTGATTTCCACAGTGCCTTGTGAGAAGTCAGTTTGGAGCATTCTCTCTGGGGCCATTGTGGAGGCAGGGAAGAGGAGAGGAATGAAAGGGCTGAATCAGGAGAACCTATCACAGATGTGCATGAGGAGAATTTATCGTACAAATTTTTGATTAAAAAAAATCCATTTCTCCACTTCTTTTAGTTTGTTTGTCGGCTAAACACAATTTTCAACTCCAAAATGTCAACGTAGGGAATGAATGCAGAGGCTTACTACACAAGTGAGAACGGCAATGTATGTGCTTGTATATTAATATTTGTTTATGCTCATCATTCCATTCTTGTGACCAGAAGAGTGAAGATGTTTTTCTTGTGTTTGTACATTTTAGTTGCCTGCTTCTGAAAGATGGATCTCTGGGTCAATCTCTGCCTGGAAATAACCGTTTTCAACAGTTTTCAATGCACGTTAATTAAACCCTGAGTCCACTGAGTCCACTAGGAGAAGAGCGGGATATAAATTGAATTGAATAAATAAACACAAGAAAGAGCAATGCAACCTTTGTGCAACTCTGTGTTCTGTGAAGGAGGAAGGTTTTTTGTCTCAGTTCCCCATTAGATTGTCTCACTGTGGAACACTCCACCACTGCTATACCACATGTAACAGTAATAATCAGCCTCGTCTTCAGCCTGAAGGTTGGTGATGGTTAAGTAGCCGTTGTTGCCTGACCGGGTTCCCGTGAATCGGTCTGGGATCCCTTCTCCTCTGCTGCAGCCATCACAGTGCACAAAGCGAGGAGCTTCCCCAGATCTCTGCTGAAGCCAGAAAATGGTGTTTGGGTTGTTACTAATGGCACAGGAGAGTTTAATTGTCAATCCTGGAGATCCAGACTGGGAGACCGACTGAGTCAAGGTGGGCTGTGAAGTGATGCCTTTACAAAGTGAGGAAAACAGAGGAAACAATAAAGAATTGTTATATTATCTGGGCCTCCAAAAATCCCAGAACCATCATTTGGATGGACCATATAGGATTTTATATAGTGGAAATTAGAGAGTTTTTATTACACAGTTTAAGAGGAGGTTCTCCACCTACTTACATGAGAAGTAACTGAGGAGTGAAAAGAAAACCAGTGTCCAGGCCATGGTGCTTTCCTTCAAAAGGTCTCCCTTCCTAAAACCAAGGACTATCTACTTGGGATCACTCTGCCTTCTTTCTTAAGTCTTTCTAGAACTGAAGAAAGATCCATGCAAATATAGACGCACTGATTGGCTTTCTTTGAATTGATTTTGACCAATGAGCAGAGGAGACATTTGCATGAAGAGAAGGGTTAAGGGGAGGCCTTTATTTAGGTTTTAAGTCATAACTAGGAAAATTAGGAGAAAGGCATTCACAAAAGATGAACGCAGGATGGGGATTTGAGGAGGACTAGTTTTACCAGAAGACAAATTGATGCAATTCCAGACAAGAAGGAGAAACTGTATAAAGGAACACTTTGCAACTCTACAGGTAATTACGGTAGACTGCAATGACATGGGAATCTCCCTCAAAAGTGTATCTGGACATAAAAAACTCTCCAGAATTGTCCCAAATCCTTCTCCACACAATACCTCGGATGTCACAAACTGATTATAAAATCTGTTTTTTTTTTTCCTTTCTTGATATCTGCATGAGGTATTTTGCCGCTGGGGAAATTGCTCAGTCTGTTGCACAGAGGACAGTTTCAGGAGTGTTTGGCTGGGTGCATTTCTAGGAAGGTGGCACCCTCTGCTGTCAAGTCCTGTACCCATAACTGGGTGACACTTTCTTCTATTCCAAATAAGTTTCAGAGCAAGGTGCCCTAGCCTCAAATGTCTTCACGGTTCCTTCACTTTCTCTCAGAGCAACGCCGGTTCCTTTATTGTCCCTTCACACTTGGTTGATTCAAATCGTCTTGATGCTGAGAGAAGATTATGCAATCATGCATGGTAGAAAAGTAGGGGAGGAAAGCACATAACTTTCCTGTGACTTTGGTGATGATCCATGATGGGAACTCTCTTGCCTTGGAATTGGAATAAGGGAGTTCAGAGTCATTGCCTGGGGTGATTGACACAATGCTAAGGAGATGTCTTTAAGAAAACAGAGATTTGGAGTATGGGTGGTCATGCATGCAAGATCTAACCTTATGGGAGGTTCTTGATGAAGCGTCTCATTTACTTTGCTCACAGTGTCTCCCAGTAACATAATAATAGTCTCCTTCATCCTTTCCCTGAACACTGCTCATGGTTGAGAAAGCAGTTTTCTTGGGGGTGTTTGTAGAGGTAGAGAAATGACCAGAAGATCCAGGGCCAAATTTTGTCTTTTGGGAGGTTGTATTATAATACAGGAGAAACCTGGGTCTTTCTCCTTTTAGAACTTTTTGATTAAAAAAAAATCTATTTCTCCACTTCTTTTGGTTTGTTCGTAGGCTAAACACAATTTTCAACTGCAAAATGTCAACGTAGGGAATGAACACATGGCTTACTACACAAGTGGGAACTATAATGTATGTCCTTGTATATTATACTCATCATTTCATTCTTCCGCCCAGAAGAGTGAAGATGTTTTTCTTATGTTTGTATATTTTAGTTGCCTTCTTCTGCAAGATGGATCTCTCTTTTTATCTCTGCTTGGCAGCAACAGCTTGCAGTGCACTTTCATTCCATCATAGAAAAGCCAACGCAACCTTTGAGCAGCTCTTTGCTCTGCGAAGGAAGAAGGTTTTTGTCTCAGTTCCCCATTAGATTGTATCACTGTGGAACACGTTTCCACTGCTATACCACATGTAACAGTGATAATCAGCCTCGTCTTCAGCCTGAAGGTTGGTGATGGTTAAGTAGCCGTTGTTGCCTGATCGAGTTCCCGTGAATCGGTCTGGAATCCCTTCTCCCCTGTTACAGCCATCACAATGAACAAAGCGAGGAGCTTCCCCAGATCTCTGCTGAAGCCAGTAAATATAGTTTGGAGAGCTGCTGATGGCACAGGATATTTTAATTGTCCCTCCTAGAGATCCAGACTGGGAGACCGACTGAGTCAAGGTGGGCTGTGAAGTGACACCTTTACAAAGAGGGGAAAAAAGAAGGAAATAATGAAGATTTGTTTTATTATCTGGGCCTCCAAAAATCCCAGAACCATCCTTTGGATGGACCATATAGGATTTTGTATTGTGCAGACCACAGAGTTTTTATCGGGCAGTTTAAGAAGAGGTCCCACACATACTTACGTGAGAAATAAGTAAGAAGGGAAAGGAAAACCAGTGTCCAGGCCATGGTGCTTTCCTTCAAAAAGTCTCCCTTCCTAAAACCAGAGAATATCTACCTGGGATCCTTCTGCCTTCTTACTTAAGACCTCCTTTCTCCCATACAAAATATATCTCAGAGAAAGGTGATCCCAGCCTCAAACTTTTGCAGGGTTCCTTCTTTCCTCCTCAGAGCAAAGCAGATTCTTTTAATGTCCTTCATCCATGGTTGAGTTGGGTCACCTGGTTGTCCAGAGAAGCTTTTGCAATCAATAAAGCCAGGGAGAGATGTTTTCTGTTCAGAAAGATATTCTCAATAACAGCATTTAAATTATATTTAGCATAAATAGGCCACAGACAAAGTTATCTCTGCTTGGCAGCAACAGCTTGCAGTGCACTTTCATTGCATCATAGAAAAGCCAACGCAACCTTTGAGCAACTCCATGTTCTGTGAAGGAAGAAGGTTTTTGTCTCAGTTCCCCATTAGATTGTATCACTGTGGAACATGTTTCCACTGCTATACCACATGTGACAGTAATAATCAGCCTCGTCTTCAGTCTGAAGGTTGGTGACGGTTAAGTAGCCGTTGTTGCCTGACCGGGTTGCCGTGAATCGGTCTGGGATCCCTTCTCCTCTGCTGTTGCAGGTATCACAGTGCACAAAGCGAGGGGCTTCCCCAGATCTCTGTTGAATCCAGACAATGTAGTTTGGAGAGCTGCTGATGGCACAGGATATTTTAATTGTCCCTCCTAGAGATCCAGACTGGGAGACCGACTGAGTCAAGGTGGGCTGTGACATGATGCCTTTACGAAGTGAGGAAAACAGAGGAAACGATAAAGAATTGTTATATTATCTGGGCCTCCAAAAATCCCAGAACCATCCTTTGGATGGACCATATAGGATTTTATATTGTGGAAATTAGAGAGTTTTTATTACACAGTTTAAGAAGAGGTTCTCCACCTACTTACATGAGAAATAACTGAGGAATGAAAAGAAAACCAGTGTCCAGGCCATGGTGCTTTCCTTCAAACGGTCTCCCTTCCTAAAACCAAGGAATATCTACCTGGGATCCTTCTGCCTTCTTACTTAAGTCTTTCTAGAAGTGAAGAAAGATCCATGCAAATATAGACGCACTGATTGGCTTTCTTTGAATTGCTTTTGACCAACGAGCAGAGGAGATATTTGCATAAAGGGACGGGTTAAGAAGAAGTCTTTATTTAGGTTTTAAGTCATAATGTAGGAAATTTAGGAGAAAGGAATTCACAAAGAATGAAGTCAGGTTTGGGCAAGGCCTGGTCTACCAAAAGACAAACTGAGGTGTCTACCAGGTGGCACCCTCTGCGGTCAAGTCCTGTAACCATAACTGGGTGACACTTTCTCCCATACAAAATATATCTCAGAGGAAGGTGATCCCAGCCTCAAACTTTAGAGCCTTGATAGTACAGTGGTTTAGTGCACCCTGTCACCCTGCTGGTTCGAATCTCTCCAAGGCTCAAGGTTGACTCAGCCTTCCATCCTTTCTAAGGTAGGTGAAATGAGGACCCATTTTGTGGGGCAATAAGCTGACTTTGTATAAAATATACAAAAGAATGAAGGCTATTGCTTAACGCATTGTAAGCCGCCCTGAGTCTCCGGAGAAGGGCGGCATATAAATCAAATTAAAAAAAAAAAAACTTTTGCAGGGTTCCTTCCTTCCTCCTCAGAGCAAAGCAGATTCTTTTAATGTCCTTCATCCTTGGTTGAGTTGGGTCACCTTGTTGTCCAGAGAAGCTTATGCAATCAATAAAGCCAGGGAGAGATGTTTTCTGTTCAGAAAGATATTCTCAATAACAGGATTTAAATTATATTTAGCATAAATTGGCCACAGACAAAGTTTCCAAAATTGTGTTGTTACACCAAATTCAGCATAATATCCCCATTTTCCCCCCAACTTTTGGAATTCCTGTGACATATGGGTCTTGATCGGGCTTAACAAAAAAGTCACAAAAGTCAGAAAAACAAAGTCACAAAAACAAACATTTGGTTACTTTTCTTTTGTCCAATTCAACATCACCATTTTCCTCTGTTTTGACGACTACTGTTTAATAACATCGTATACCTAATTCCTCATTGGCAGAAAGATAGATCTTTCTATGCTTCCATGAACGAAAATTAAAGCATGAAATTAGAAGGAAAGGTTAATGACCCTTCTGATCACAGTGATATGGGAAACATCTTGAGATGATTCCACCAGAAGTGAATTGCTACGGATTATAGAATTTGAGGGTGGGCTACCTCCAACTTTTGTTGTTATTTTATTTGGGACGTTACCTGATTTCCACAGTGCCTTGTGAGAAGTCAGTTTGGAGCATTCTCTCTGGGGTCATTGTGGAGGCAGGGAAGAGGAGAGGAACGGAAGGGCTGAATCAGGAGAACCTATCACCGATGTGCATGAGGAGAATTTATCGTAGAACTTTTTGATTAAAAAAAAATCTATTTCTCCACTTTTTTTAGTTTGTTTGTCGGCTAAACACAATTTTCAACTGCAAAATGTCAACGTAGGGAATGAATGCATGGCTTACTACACAAGTGTCCTTGTATATTAATGTATGTCCTTGTATATTATACTCATCATTTCATTTTTGCGTCCAGAAGAGTGAAGATGTTTTTCTTGTGTTTGTATATTTTAGTTGCCTTCTTCTGCAAGATGGATCTCTCTTTTTATCTCTGCTTGGCAGCAACAGCTTGCAGTGCACTTTCATCACATCATAGAAAAGCCAACACAACCTTTGAGCAGCTCTTTGCTCTGCGAAGGAAGAAGGTTTTTGTCTCAGTTCCCCATTAGATTGTATCACTGTGGAACTGTACCACGTTTCCACTGCTATACCACATGCAACAGTAATAATCAGCCTCGTCTTCAGCCTGAAGGTTGGTGATGGTTAAGTAGCCGTTGTTGCCTGATCGGGTTCCCGTGAATCGGTCTGGGATCCCTTCTCCTCTGCTGCTGCAGGTATCACAGTGCACAAAGCGAGGGGCTTCCCCAGATCTCTGCTGAAACCAGTGAATGTAGTTTGGATTGCTGCTGATGGCACAGGATATTTTAATTGTCCCTCCTAGAGATCCTGACTGGGAGACCGACTGAGTCAAGGTGGGCTGTGAAGTGACACCTTTACAAAGAGGGGGAAAAAAGAAGGAAATAATGAAGATTTATCATATTATCTGGGCCTCCAAAAATCCCAGAACCATCCTTTGGATGGACCATATAGGATTTTATATTGTGGAAATTAGAGAGTTTTTATTACACAGTTTAAGAAGAGGTCCCACACATACTTACATGAGAAATAAGTAAGAAGGGAAAGGAAAACCAGTGTCCAGGCCATGGTGCTTTCCTTCAAAAAGTCTCCTTTCCTAAAACCAAGGAATATCTACCTGGGATCCTTCTGCCTTCTTACTTAAGTCTTTCTAGAAGTGAAGAAAGATCCATGCAAATATAGACGCACTGATTGGCTTTCTTTGAATTGCTTTTGACCAACGAGCAGAGGAGATATTTGCATAAAGGGAAGGGTTAAGAAGAAGTCTTTATTTAGGTTTTAAGTCATAATGTAGGAAATTTAGGAGAAAGGAATTCACAAAAAATGAAGTCAGGTTTGGGCAAGACCTGGTCTACCAAAAGACAAACGGAGGTGTCTACAGGTGGCACCCTCTGCGGTCAAGTCCTGTAACCATAACTGGGTGACACTTTCTCCCATACAAAATATATCTCAGAGAAAGGTGATCCCAGCCTCAAACTTTTGCAGGGTTCCTTCTTTCCTCTTCAGAGCAAAGCAGATTCTTTTAATGTCCTTCATCCTTGGTTGAGTTGGGTCACCTGGTTGTCCAGAGAACCTTATGCAATCAATAAAGCCAGGGAGAGATGTTTTCTGTTCAGAAAGAAATTCTCAGTAACAGCATTTAAATTATATTTAGCATAAATTGGCCACAGACAAAGTTTCCAAGATTGTGTTATTACACCAAATTCAACATAATATCCCCATTTTTTCCCCAACTTTTGGAATTCCTGTGACATATGAGTCTTGATCGGGCTTAACAAAAAAGGTGGACAAAGTCACAAAAACAAATATTTGGTTACTTTTCTTTTGTCCAATTCAACATCACCATTTTCCTCTGTTTTGACGACTACTGTTTAATAACATCGCATACCTAATTCCTCATTGGCAGAAAGATAGATCTTTCAATGCTTCCATGAACAAAAATCAAAGCAAGAAAATAGAAGGAAAGGTTAATGACCCTTCTGATCACAGTGATATGGGAAACATCTTGAGATGTTTCCATCAGAATGAATTGCTATGGATTATAGGGTCTGAGGGTAGGCTACTTCCAACCTTTGGCGTTGTTTCATATGGTGCTTTACCTGATTTCCACAGTGCCTTGTGAGAAGTCAGTTTGGGGTCATTGTGGAGGCAGGGAAGAGGAGAGGAACAGGAGGGCTGAATCAGGAGAACCTATCACCGATGTGCATGAGGAGAATTTATCGTAGAACTTTTTGATTAAAAAAAAATCTATTTCTCCACTTCTTTTGGTTTGTTTGTAGGCTAAACACAATTTTCAACTGCAAAATGTCAATGTAGGGAATGAACGCATGGCTTACTACACAAGTGGGAACTATAATGTATGTTCTTGTATATTATACTCATCATTTCATTCTTGCACCCAGAAGAATGAAGATGTTTTTCTTGTGTTTGTATATTTTAGTTGCCTTCTTCTGCAAGATGGATCTCTCTTTTTATCTCTCCTTGGCAGCAACAGCTTGCAGTGCACTTTCATTACATCATAGAAAAGCCAACACAACCTTTGAGCAGCTCTTTGCAATGCAATGGGAGAAGGTTTTTGTCTCAGTTCCCCATTAGATTGTATCACTGTGGAACACCTTTCCACTGCTATACCACATGTGACAGTAATAATCGGCCTCGTCTTCGGCTTGAAGGTTGGTGATAGTTAAGTAGCCGTTGTTGCCTGACCGGGTTGCCGTGAATCGGTCCGGGATCCCTTCTCCTCTGCTGCTGCTGCCATCATAGTGCACAAAGCGAGGGGCTTCCCCAGATCTCTGTTGAATCCAGCCAACGTAGTATGGATTGCTGCTAATGGCACAGGAGAGTTTAATTGTCCCTCCTAGAGATCCAGACTGGGAGGGAGGCTGAGTCAAGGTGGGCTGTGAAGTGGCGCCTTTACAATATCGGGAAAAAAGAGGAAACAATTAAGAATTGTTATATTATCTGGGCCTCCAAAAATCCCACAGCCATCCCTTGGATGGACCATATAGGATTTTATATAGTGGCAATTAGAGAGTTTTTATTACACAGTTTAAGAAGAGGTTCTCCACCTACTTACATGAGAAATAACTGAGGAGTGAAAAGAAAACCAGTGTCCAGGCCATGGTGCTTTCCTTCAAAAGGTCTCCCTTCCTAAAACCAAGGAATATCTACTTGGGATCCTTCTGCCTTTTTACTTAAATCCTCCTAGAATTGAAGAAAGATCCATGCAAATATAGACGCACTGATTGGCTTTCTTTGAATTGATTTTGACCAATGAGCAGAGGAGACATTTGCATGAAGGGAAGGGTTGAGGAGATGCCTTTATTTAGGTTTTAAGTCATAACGTAGGAAAATTAGGAGAAAGGCATTCACAAAAGATGAACGCAGGATGGGGATTTGAGGAGGACTAGTTTTACCAGAAGACAAATTGATGTAATTCCAGACAAGAAGGAGAAACTGTATAAAGGAACACTTTGCAACTCTTCAGGTAGTTACGGTAGACTGCAATGACGTGGGAATCTCCCTCAAAAGTGTATCTGGACATAAAAAACTCTCCAGAATTGTCCCAAATCCTTCTCCACACAATACCTTGGATGTCACAAACTGATTATAAAATCTGTTCTTTTTCCCCTTTCTTGACATCTGCATGAGATATTTTGCAGCTGGTAAAATTGCTCGGTCTGTTGCACAGAGGACAGTTTCAGGAGTGTTTGGCTGGGTGCATTTCTAGGAAGGTGGCACCCTCTGCTGTCAAGTCCTGTAACCATAACTGGGTGACACTTTCTTCTATTCCAAATAAGTTTCAGAGCAAGGTGCCCTAGCCTCAAATGTCTTCAAGGTTCCTTCACTTTCTCTCAGAGCAACGCCGGTTCCTTTATTGTCCCTTCACACTTGGTTGATTCAAATCGTCTTGATGCTGACAGAAGATTATGCAATCATGCATGGTAGAAAAGTAGGAGAGGAAAGCACATAACTTTTCTGGGACTTTGGTGATGATCCATGATGGGAACTCTCTTGCCTTGGAATTGGAATAACGGAGTTCAGAGTCATTGCCTGGGGTGATTGACACAATGCTAAGGAGACGTCTTTAAGAAAACAGAGAGTTGAAGTATGGGTGGTCATGCATGCAAGATCTAACCTTATGGGAGGTTTATGATGAAGCGTCTCATTGACTTTGCTCACTGTGTCTCCCAGTAACACAATAATAGTCCCCTTCATCCTTTCCCTGAACAGTGCTGATGGTTAAGAAAGCAGTTTTCTTGGGGGTGTTTGTAGAGGCAGAGAAATGACCAGAAGATCCAGGGCCAAATTTTGTCTCTTGGGAGGTTGTATTATAATACAGGAGAAACCTGGGTCTTTCTCCTCCCTTTTGCTGGTACCAGTGGAAGCCACCGAAATAATACCCACTGCTAACATTGCAGGAGAGTTTTACTGGTTCTCCAAGAGATGCCGAGAGGGCTGATTCCTGAGTCAAGGTGAATTGACACATTGCAACTGAAAGGAAAAAAAATCAATATTAAAAACCCTTCAAAGATGGAAACTGAAGCAAAGAAAATTGCACAGAGTGATAAAACAGCCAAGGTGTTTGATTTCACCTGGAGAATAAGAGAAGAGGAGAAGCAGAAGAGTCCAGACCATGATGGAGAAAATGAAGGGGAGCAAAGTCCAATTTAGTTGTAATCCAAAGCCAAGGAGTTTAGTGGCTCTCACTTCCTGATTCTCCCTTAAGTTCTGTACTGAAAGTGCATGTAAATATCTACTTGCCTCATTGGCCAGAAGGAGTGAAGAAAACAGTATTTAATGAAACTCCAAGAGATCAACCTTCTACCCAAAATACGCATATAAGCTCTGTGAATAAATCCATAAGTAAAAGAAGTTGAGTGTGCCAACCACTCAATGTTCTTTTCTTGGCTTTGGAATGTTCCTCAAACTCACATATATGAAAAAGAGTCAGGACAAATTCTACTAGATTGCTCCTGACTGAAAATTTCCCTGTGGCAAAAAGGCAACTAACATTGAGTTTTCATTTTAAGAAAGGTCACACTCCCTGCTTTTTATTTACTTCTCTGCATCCCATAGCATTTTGAAACAGGACTTGGTGTTCTGGAACCCAACGGGAAGGTTCTCTTATCTTTGTGTCCTTCCATTTCCAATTTCATTTACTCCAATGGTACCCAGAAGACTGGAGCTGGTCTGTCCCATTCAACATCACCAATATCCTCTGTTTCCAATTTTTTGTGTGTAATAGCATCACTAACATAATGGCAGAATCATAGATCCTCCAATGCTTCCATGAGGAAATCGTGAAACAAGGAAATGTAAGGAAAAGTCAACAATCCTTCTGGGCACAGTGGTACTAGAAATATCTTGAGGTGTTTCCACCAGATGTGAATTTCTGTGAGTAATAGAGTTCATGGACGTGCTACCTCAAACCTTTGGCCTCATTTCATGGGGTGCTTTACCTGATTTCCAAGTTGCCTTGGGAGAAATTAATTTTGACCCTTTGGGTGTTTGTGGATGCAGTCAAGAAGAAATAGACAGTGTGGAAGGGAAGGGCAGAGTCGGGAGAAACCTACCTCATATCTGCAAGAGGAAAATTCAACTTGGAACATCTAAATTAAAATGTCTTATTTCTGCCACTTGGGTATTTCTACCTGAAAAATGTCAAAATGGGGAATGAAATCAATGGATTACTAAACAAGCGAGTACTATAATGTATGTGAGTATATATTAAAATTTCTCTACACTAGTTGTTTTAATCTTGTGACTAAAAGAGCGAAGGATTTTTTCTTGTGTTTGTGCCTTATAGTTGGATTCTTCTTCTGCAAGATGGATCTCTGGTTTACTCTCTGCCTGGAATAGATCACACGCAGTGCCTTTTCATTCGATCAGAGAAGGACCAACCCAACCTTTGAGCAACTCTCTGCTATTCAAAAGAAGAAGAAGGTTTTTGTCTCAGTTCCCCATTAGATTGTCTCACTGTGGAACACTCCACCACTGCTATACCACCTGTAACAGTAATAATCAGCCTCGTCTTCAGCCTGAAGGTTGGTGATGGTTAAGTAGCCGTTGTAGCCTGATCGGGTTGCCGTGAATCGGTCTGGGATCCCTTCTCCTCTCCTGCCGCCATTACATTGCACAAAGCGAGGGGCTTCCCCAGATCTCTGCTGAAGCCAGAAAATGGTGTCTGGATCGCTACTAGTGGCACAGGAGAGTTTAATTGTCCCTCCTAGAGATCCAGACTGGGAGGGAGGCTGAGTCAAGGTGGGCTGTGAAGTGATGCCTTTACAAAGTGAGGAAAACAGAGGAAACAATAAAGAATTGTTATATTATCTGGGCCTCCAAAAATCCCAGAACCATCCTTTGGATGGACCATATAGGATTTTATATTGTGGAAATTAGAGAGTTTTCATTACACAGTTTAAGAAGAGGTTCTCCACCTACTTACATGAGAAGTAACTGAGGAGTGAAAAGAAAACCAGTGTCCAGGCCATGGTGCTTTCCTTCAAAAGGTCTCCCTTCCTAAAACCAAGGAATATCTACTTGGGATCCTTCTGCCTTCTTTCTTAAGTCTTTCTAGAACTGAAGAAAGATCCATGCAAATATAGATGCACTGATTGGCTTTCTTTGAATCGATTTTGACCAATGAGCAGAGGAAACGTTTGCATGAAGAGAAGGGTTAAGGGGAGGCCTTTATTTAGGTTTTAAGTCATAACGTAGGAAAATTAGGAGAAAGGCATTTACAAAAGATGACCGCAGGATGGGGATTTGAGGAGGACTAGTTTTACCAGAAGACAAATTGATGCAATTCCAGACAAGAAGGAGAAACTGTATAAAGGAACACTTTGCAACTCTTCAGGTAGTTACGGTAGACTGCAATGACATCGGAATCTCCCTCAAAAGAGTATCTGGACATCAAAAACTCTCCAGGGTTGTCCCAAATCCTCCTCCATGCAACACCTCAGATGTCACAAACTGATTATAAAATCTGTTTCTTTTTCCTTTCTTGACATCTGCATGAGGGATTTTGCCACCGGTGAAATTGCTCGGACTGTTGCACAAAGGACAGTTTCAGGAGTGATGGCAGATGTTTGGCTCGGTGCATTTCTAGGAAGGTGGCACCCTCTGCTGTCAAGTCCTGTAACCATAACTGGGTGACACTTTCTTCTATTCCAAATAAGTTTCAGAGCAATGTACCTGTTGTGACCCCAATTCCCGAGCCTGTCCTAACAGAGGAAAAGGACTCAGAAGGTGATGGGGAGGAACTGATAAGGCCTCTCTCTCCAGGATCCTCCTCTCTGGCAATGCCTCAGGTTCCATCCGAAGGTCAAGAGGAACAGCCTGGGATATGCCAGGGGGAAAGCATATCGGAACAACAACAGAGAGAGAGCGAGGATGATGAATCCTGGCTTGATCCCAGGCAGCGTCGGAGGGAGAAGCATGCGCAGCAACGAAAGAGGCGTGGGAGGGCCAGAGATTGAGCTGAGTCACTGAGCCACACCCCACAAGGAATAAAAGTGGGTGGGATTGCTCTTCAGGCTTTGTGATGGTCAAAGTTAAAAACCTGAGAGTCACATTGCGTTACCTGAAATCTGGCTTGTGCATATTTGGATTGGACCTTGGCTAACTCTTGCTTTGTGGATTACTTTTTGCTACTGAACCGGACTGAGGATAAACCCTCTCTTGCTTACTGTGAGTGAAAACTGACTTGGCAGGCATTTTGCAGTTTACTGCCAAAACTCTTATCTGCAAGGGTTTCTAATCTGATTGCTTAATAAAATCTTGGCAGGAGTGCCTGGTTGTGTGTTTGCCTGTGTGGGGAAGGAGGACAGAACAGTACCCTAGCCTCAAATGTCATCACGTTTCCTTCACTTTCTCTCAGAGCAACGCTGGTTCCTTTATTGTCCCTTCACACTTGGTTGATTCAAATCATCTTGATGCTGAGAGAAGATTATGCAATCATGCACGGTAGCAAGGTGGATCTCTCTTTTTATCTCTGCTTGGCAGCAACAGCTTGCAGTGCACTTTCATTACATCATAGAAAAGCCAACGCAACCTTTGAGCAGCTCTTTGCTCTGCGACAGAAGAAGGTTTTTGTCTCAGTTCCCCATTAGATTGTCTCACTGTGGAACACGTTTCCACTGCTATACCACATGTAACAGTAATAATCAGCCTCGTCTTCAGTCTGAAGGTTGGTGATGGTTAAGTAGCCATTGTTGCCTGATCGGGTTGCCGTGAATCGGTCTGGGATCCCTTCTCCTCTGCTGCTGCTGCCATCATAGTGCACAAAGCGAGGGGCTTCCCCAGATCTCTGCTGAAGCCAGCCAACGTTGTATGGAGAGCTGCTGATGGCACAGGAGAGTTTAATTGTCCCTCCTGGAGATCCAGACTGGGAGACCGACTGAGTCAAGGTGGGCTGTGAAGTGACACCTTTACAAAGAGGGGAAAAAAGAAGGAAATAATGAAGATTTGTTATATTATCTGGGCCTCCAAAAATCCCAGAACCATCCTTTGGATGGACCATATAGGATTTTGTATTGTTCAGACCACAGAGTTTTTATCGGGCAGTTTAAGAAGAGGTTCTCCACCTACTTACATGAGAAATAAGTAAGAAGGGAAAGGAAAACCAGTGTCCAGACCATGGTGCTTCCCTTCAAACAGTCTCCCTTCCTAAAACCAAAGAATATCTACCTGGGATCCTTCTACCATCTTACTTAAATCTTTCTAGAACTGAAGAAAAGTCCATGCAAATAAAGACACACCGATTGGCTTTCCTTGATTTTATGAGCCACCCCATTTTCAGACTGATCCATCTGATCAAAGTAGATCAATCACTGGAGAATACATTTGCATAGAGGGAAGTCTTGAGAAGATGTCTTCATTTAGGTTTTCGGTCATAATATAGCACCTCAGCAGGACAATTTCTATCAGATTCCATTGGGCATCACATTTGCCCTGAAACAAAAGGGCAGTGAATGTTAAAATTGTGTAATTGTGCTTTGATTGTACATAAAAAGCATCCCATTCTCTCTCTCTTTCTTACTTTTTTTTATTAATATAAATAAAAAAGAGCAACATATTCAAAATCCATATAGACAATGTGTTATCTGGTTATAGTTCTTTTGGGTAATAACCATCACAGTAATGATAATAATATTCTCTAATAGTAATCTCATAATAACAGTGCTTTTCCCTCATAACATCAATACATATTGTTAATACTAATCTAAACTAATCAAAGTTAATAAGTTACAGTAAACAATCCTAATAATAAGATTAATCTTTCTTTTATGGTTTTTATTTATTTATTTATTTATTTGTTTAAATTTCTATACCGCCCTTCTCCAATATAGGACTCAGGGTGGTGAACAGCCAAAGTAAAAACAAGACATACAAAATCTAAAAACTGTTTAAAATAATTAAATATTTTGAAGTTCTAACTCCTGTTTCTCTCGTTTAACCATCGATAGAAGAGATCCCATACCTCAAAATATTCAAAATGTCTTCCTTTTCCGTAATTTCAAATGTTAGTTTATTCGTTTCTGCACATTCTAAAATTTTTGTTATTATCTTTTCTCCTGTGGGGAATCTCCACGCCCTTCCAATGTGCGAACCTGAAACGCATCCCATTCTCTCCTTATATTTACTTCAAACTCTTTATACCATCTAATTCTCTAATTCTCTTTCCTTCCTCGAGATCTGCATGAAGTATTTTGCAGCTGGTGAAATTGATCAATCTGTTGCACAGAAGAGAGTTTCAGGAGTGATGGCAGATGTTCTAGGAGGGTAGCACCCTCTGCTGCCGAGTCCTGTGACCATAAATGGGGGACCTGTATGTTCTTCCATCCAAAATACATTTCAGAGAATGGTGGCCTAGTCCCAAATTTGTTCAAGCTTCCCTCTTTCCCTCTCAGAGCAAATCAGGTTGTTTAATGCCCTTCACACCTGGTTGAGGTGGGTCACCCGGGAGTGCAGAGAAAATTATGCAATCATTTGTGGCAGAAAAGTAGAGGAGGAAAGCACATAACTTTCCTATGGCTTTGATGATGATCCATGACTGGGACTCTCTTGCCTTGGAATTGGAATAGCGGAGTTCAGAGGCATTGCTCGGCGTGATTGATGTAATGTGAAGGAGACATCTTCTCAACAGAAAAGAGGGTTGAAATGTGGGTGGTGTTATGTCATGCCTTTAAGTCAGGGGAGGTTTTTGATTAAGCTCCTGTCTGATGTTCCTCACTGTGTTACCCAGCATAACAGTAATAGTCCCCTTCATCCTTTCCCTGCGCATTGTTGATGGTTAAGAAAGCTGTATTCTTGGGGGTGTTTGCAGAAGCAGAAAAATGACCAGAGGCCTCAGGGCCAAATTTTGTCTCTCTGGAGGTTGTATTATAAAAGAGCAGAAATCTGGGTCTTTCCCCTCCCTTTTGCTGGTACCATGAGATGGAGCCAAAGGTGTACTCATTGGTAATATTGCAGGAGAGTTTTGCTGGTTCTCCAAGAGATTTAGAGAGGGCAGGTTCTTGAATCAACCTGAATTTAGACATTACACCTGAAAGGAGAAAAATCACTATTAAAAACCCTTCAAAGATGGGAAGCTGAAGCAAACGGGATTGCCCCGTGTGACAAAATAGCCAAGTTAGGTGTTTGAGTTCACCTGGAGAGTAGGCGAAGAGAAGTAGAAGCAGAGTCCACACCATGATGGAGAAAATGAAGGGGAGGAAGGTCTAACTTTCTTGTGACCCAAAACCAGAGGACTTTGATGGCCCTCACTTCTCAGTCTATATTTAGCTCTGCCTTAAAAGCTCATGCAAATATCCCTGGAGCTCATTGGCCAGAAGGAGCGAAGAAAACAGTATTTAATGAAACATCCAGAGACGAAACCAGCAATACCGTTTTAAGTCCTGTAAATCAATAAGTAAATCAAATAAAAGAAGTTCAATGTGGCAACAAATCAATGTTCTTCTCTTGGCCTTGGGAGCTCTTCAAACTCCCATTAGGATGTAGGGTCAGGCTAAATCTATCTGTTTGTCTTATTTTGTTTTATTTATTTATTTTATTAAATTTGTATACCGCCCTACTCCCGAAGGACTCAGGGCGGTGAACAGCCATAAAATAAAACATATAGATACAAAATTTAAAATAGAGATAAAACTAATTAAATAAATTTGGCTGAACCATTTTAAAACCCCAATAAATTAAGACAATAACTGAGACAATAATTGTCTCAGTTCCCCATTAGATTGTCTCACTGTGGAACGAATTGCTATACCACATGCAACAGTAATAATCAGCCTCGTCTTCAGCCTGAAGGTTGGTGATGGTTAAGTAGCCATTGTTGCCTGATCGGGTTGCCGTGAATTGGTCTGGGATCCCTCGTCCCCTGGTGCTGCAGACATCACAGTGCACAAAACGAAGGATTTCCCCAGATCTCTGCTGAAGCCAGTCAATGGTATTTGGATTGGTGCCGATGGTACAAGAGAGTTTAATTGTCCCTCCTACAGATCCAGGCTGGGAGGCAGGCTGAATCAAGGTGGCCTGACAAGTGACACCTTTACAAAGTGTGAGGGTGGGGGGGGGTGGGGAAATAGAGGAAATAATAATATGTTATATTATCTGAGCCTCCAAAAATCCCAGAACCATCCTTTGGATGAACCATACTGGATTTCATATTGTGCAAACTAGCGAGTTTTTACTAGTTTAAAAAGAGGTTCTCCACATACTTACATGAGAAATAAGTAAGAAGTGAAAGGGAAACCAGTGTCCAGGCCATGGTCTCAAAAAGTCTCCCTTGCTAAAATCAGAGAATATCTACCTGGGATCCTTCCATCTTGTTACTTAACTCCTCCTAGAATTGAAGAAAGGTCCGTGCAAATATAAATACATTGATTGGCTTTCATTGAATTGGTTTTGAGCAATGATTGGAGAAGACATTTGCATAAAGGGGATGCTTAAGAAGTTCCTTCATTTTGTGATAAAGAGACCCATTGACTTTAAACCAGAGATATTTTTATTGGGGATCATACCAGAGATATATAATTAGGAATTGCAATATTTAATTGTGAACCTTTTAACAGCAGCTAGAATCGTATTTGCCAAAAACTGGAAAGGAGAAAAGATAATTACTGATGAAGAAATTATTAAGAAAATGATGGACTGTGCTGAAATGAGTAAATTGACATTTGAAATAAGAGAACAGGAAGACAAACAATATTATTTGATATGGGATTTATTTTACCAATGAATGGACAATAAAATATGGAGATAAATATGAAATAAGTAGACATTGAGATAAATTAAGTGAAATATCTTTTTTTGGAAATAAATTTTTGGATATATAGCGATATTTTGAAGGGAGGAAGGAGCACAAAAAGATGTTAACCGATCGATAAACTGTCTGTAATTATTTGGAATGGTGATGGTTTTTATGTTTGTTTTTTGTTTTGAAAATAAAAAAAAATTGATTAAAAAAAAAAAGAAGTTCCCTTCATTTCGGCTTTCTGTCCTAATGTGGGAGTCCGAACAGGACAATTTGACCAGACTTCCTTGGACACTCCATTTCCCTTGCAATAAAAAGGCAGCTGAAAGTACTGTATCTTTCTTCAACTTGTTCTGTTGTAATTGTGTTTTGATTGCAAAAAGAGATTGTAATTCTCTTATTATACTTACTTCTCTCCATCAACTGGCAATCTCTAACAATTCCAGGTACCGTGGAATGCCAATGGGAAGACTCTCTCACTTTTGTGTCCTTCCATTTCCAATTAGATTCCATACAACGTTACCCAGAAGAGGACAATTGGCTTGGCTTTAATTATCTCCAGCATGTCACGTCTGAAGTTCTCCAAGAAGAATGTCTGAGTTTAATGATTTCCTCGATGCTAAATTCAGGGGATGAATTCTATTCCCCTATTAACAAAGGACGTCATGTGCAAACCAACAAACCTTCTGAGAAACCAGCTTGCCCCATTTTTTGGGGTGGGTGTGTAGATGCAGTCAAGAAGAGAGAGACACGGGGAAGGGAAGGATTAGGAGAACCTGCCTTAGATCTGCAAGAGGAATATTCATCTTAGAACTTTTTAATTAAAACGTCTCATTTATTTTCAACTGCAAAATGTCAACGTAGGGAATGAAACCAATGTATTAACATTTCTTTACATCCATCATTTTATTCTCTTGTGATCAAAAGAGCGAATTCTGTTCTTGTGTGTGTTTTAGTTGGATTCTTCTTGTGGAATATAGATTTCTTGGTCAATCTCGGCCTGGAAGAGGCAGCCTGCAGCATCCTTTCATTAGGACCACACAATCTTTGAGCAACTCTCTGCTCTTCAAAAGAAGAAGAAGGTTTATGTCTCAGTTTGTGGAATTGGGATCGTAGAAACACACAGGAGCATAGAAGAGTTCAGAGGCAGATGCATAAATAAATGTCTTAAACGTATTTATTCATATGATAAATCATATTAACTATGTACAACAGAGATCAAGTCTCATGAGGAACAAACATGAAAAGAGAGAGATGGAGAGAGCATAAGGTGGAAAAGGTTGGAGGGGGTTTTATACTCAGGGTAAGCCCCTCCTTTCCACATAGGGGTGGAGACACTCTCTGCCTCCACTGATGTCTATATGACACATGTGCCAATGGCTTGCAAATACTTGACACAGTTCCCCATTAGATTGTCTGACTGTGGGACGTGTGGCTATACCACATAAAGCAATAATAATCGGCCTCGTCTTCAGCCTGAAGGTTAGTGATGGTTAAGTAGCCATTGTTGCCTGATCGGGTTCCTGTGAATCGGTCTGGGATCCCTGGTCCTCTGCTGCTGCTGCCATCATAGTGCACAAACCGAGGAGCTTCTCCAGATCTCTGTTGAAACCAGCCAATAGTAGTTGGGTTGCTACTGATGGCACAGGAGAGTTTAATGGTCAATCCTGGAGATGCAGAATAGGAGACAGCCTGAGTCAAGGTGGGCTGTGAAGTGACACCTTTACAAAGAGGGGAAAAAAGGAGGAAATAATGAAGATTTCTTAAATTATCTGGGCCTCCAAAAATCCCAGAACCATCCTTTGGATGGACCATATAGGATTTTATATTGTGCAGACCAGAAAGGTTTTATTGGATATTTTATTTTGCAAGAGGTCCTCCACATACTTACATGAGAAATAAGTAAGAAGGGAAAGGAAAACCAGTGTCCAGGCCATGGTGCTTTCCTTCAAACAGCCTCCCTTCCTAAAACCAAAGAATATCTACCTGGGATCCTTCTACCTTCTTACTAAAGTCTTTCTAGAATGGAAGAAAAGTCCATGCAAATAAAGACACACTGATTGGCTTTCCTTGATTTTATGAGCCACCCCATTTTCAGACTGATCAAAATAGATTGGTCAATCACTGGAGAAGATATTTGCATAGAAGGAAGTCTTAAGAAGATGTCTTCATTTAGGTTTTCAGTCATAATGTAGGACCTGAGCAGGACAAATTCAATCAGATTCCATTGGACATCACTTTTGGTCTGAAACAAAAGGGCAGTGAATATTGTCTTTGTTGAAATTGTGTAACCGTACTTTGATTATACATAAAAAGCATCCCATTCCCTCCTTATATTTATTCCTCTAAACTACAACTCCAATGTTACAAACTGTTTATACAACCTAATTCTCTTTTCTTTCTTGAGATCTGCATGAAGTATTTTGCAGCTGGTGAAATTGATCAGTCTGTTGAACAGAGGAGAGTTTCAGTGATGACAGATGTTTGGATTAGTGCATTTCTAGGAGGGTAGCACCCTCTGCTGTTGAGTCCCATGACCATAAACGGGGGACCTGAATATTCTTCCATCCAAAATACGTTTCAGAGAATGGTGGCCCAGTCCCTAATTTGTTCAAGGTTCCCTTTTTCCCTCTCAGATCAAATCATGTTCTTTAATGTCCTTCACACCTGGTTGAGGTGAGTCACCTGGGTGTGCAGAGAAAATTATGCAATCATTTGTGGCAGAAAAGTAGAGGAGGAAAGCACATACTGTAACTTTCCTGTGGCTTTGTTCATGATCTATGATTGGGACTCTCTTGCCTTAGAATTGGAATAATGGAGTTCAGAGGCATTGCTCAGTGTGATTGATGTAATGCGAAGGAGACATCTTCTCAACAGAGAAGAGTGTTGAAATGTGGGTGGTGTTATGTGGAGGCCTTGAAGTCAGGCAGGTTTTTGATGTTCCTCTTTGATGTTCCTCACTGTGTTACCCAACATAACAGTAATAGTTCCCTTCATCCTTTCCCTGCACATTGTTGATGATTAAGAAAGCAGTTTTCTTATAGGTGTTTGTAGAAGCAGAGAAATGACCAGAAGCTTCAGGGTCAAATTTTGTCTCTCTGGAGGTTGTATTATAATTCAGTAGAAATCTGGGCCTTTCTCCTCCCTGTTGCTGGTACCATGAGAAGGTTCCAAAGTATTTCCCGCTGCTAATATTGCAGGAGAGTTTGGCTGCTTCTCCAGGAGATGCAGAAATATAAGGTTCTTGAGTCAACGTGAATTTAGACATTGCACCTGAAAGGAGAAAAAATCATTATTGAAAACCCTTCAAAGATGGGGAGCTGAAGCAAACGGGATTGCCCTGTGTGATAAAAATAGCCAAGTTGGGTGTTTGAGTTCACCTGGAGAGTAAGAGAAGAGAATGGCGCGCTTGTCATTCTCACTTTCTCTTTCCATCCGCCATCTCCATCCACCGCTATTTAGCCGCAATTTCCACGCCGGGGTAATTTTAGTAATTGTTTAGTAGTTGAAAATATTTAGAAATTTCTTTTTATTGTCTGTCGGTTAGCCGATCACTCACCCAACACCAACACTCTGTCCAAATCCTCGCTCCTGCACATCGCTTGCTCCAGAGGCTCCAGCTTCATGGCGATTCACTCCGATTGCCGCCCCCCATAACCAGCTCGGAGAGAGTTTCTCAGGCTATCCAAGGGACTTGCCTGTCCCTCTTTAGACACTGAGCTGCCTCTCTTTCTTCGCTGTCCCAACAGGACAGCTTCGGTTCAAAGACACCCCCCCCCCCATGATGGTTCATCTGGCTGGATTTTGCCGAGTTCGTCAGAGCCCGATATTTTTCCCAGCCAGTACCGCCGCGCTGCTTCCGGGTTCTCCAAATCAGGTCCAATCTTAAGGATCACCTAGAATTATGACTAAAATTCAGGGCTCCGTTATGGTCATAGGTTGAGGGTTATCTTGAGCCTTGGTGGCGCAGCAGATTAAAGCACTGTTAAGTAACACCAGCTGCCTGCAATTATTGCAAGTTCAAATCTCACCAGGCTCAAGGTTGACTCGGCCTTCCATCCTTTCGAGGTAGGTAAAATGAGGAGCCGGTTTGTGGGGGCAATAAGCTGACTTTGTATAGAAAAGAACACTGCTTGAGGGGGGGGCGAAAGCCCTACTAAGCAGGTATATACAAAAGTATGAAGGCTATTTGCTTAACGCATTGTAAGCCGCCCTGAGTCTCTGGAAAAGGGCAGCATTTAAATCGAACCAATAAATAAATAAATAAAATAAATGAATATCTGCATTAAATTAAATTTAATGAACATGCAACTAAAATCAAATTGAGTTTAGATTTTACATGGACCTCACCCATTTTAGGGATCAAAGACTCAAATGAAGACCTTGGCTTAAAAAAATAATAATAAGCACAGATTAAGCATTTGTTTACATATTTGGAAGAAGCCGCAAGCAGAAATGGATGTGCCTTAATAAACTTGCTTTGGGCACCAGGCAGCAGCTGGCGATCTGGGTAAGAGCATGGATTGGTGGTTCAACATTGGTGGTTCAACATTGGCAGATGGGTGACCTTTCTGTTCTGCTTCTTACCAGTATAATTTTTTTCCAGAACACTAGTTAGTAATTAACATGAGGTCTAACCACTTACACAGAGACAAGAAGGTATAATGTTTTTGTCTCAGTTCCCCATTAGATTGTCTCACTGTGGAACACTCCACCACTGCTATACCACATGTGACAGTAATAATCGGCCTCGTCTCCAGCCTGAAGGTTTGTGATGGTTAAGTAGCCGTTGTTGCCTGACCGGGTTCCCGTGAATCGGTCTGGGATCCCTTCTCCTCTGCTGCTGCAGCCATCACAGTGCACAAAGCGAGGGGCTTCCCCAGATCTCTGTTGAATCCAGCCAATGGTGTATGGATTGCTGCTGATGGCACAGGA
Source organism: Pantherophis guttatus (assembly GCF_029531705.1). Next base: position 4,918,721 of record NW_026844101.1, read on the forward strand.
GAGTTTAATTGTCCCTCCTGGAGATCCAGACTGGGAGGCAGGCTGAGTCAAGGTGGGCTGGGAAGTGACGCCTTTACAAGGTAAGATAAAAGAAATATTAATTTGTTATATTATCTGGGCCTCCAAAAAACCCAGTACCATCCTTTGGATGGACCATATAGGATTTTATAGTGTGGAAATTAGAGAGTTTTTATTACACAGTTTTAGAAGTGGTTCTCCACATACTTACATGAGAAATAAGTAAGAAGGGAAAGGAAAACCAGTGTCCAGGCCATGGTGCTTTCCTTCAAAAAGTCTCCCTTGCTAAAATCAGAGAATATCTACTTGGGATCCTTCTACATTCTTACTTAAGTCTTCCTAGAATGGAAGAAAGGTCCATGCAAATATAAGTACATTGATTGGCTTTCCTTGATTTTATGAGCCGCCCCATTTTCAGATTAATCCATCTGACCAAAGTAGATTGGTCAACGAATGGAGAAGACATTTGCATAGAGGGAAGTCTTAAGAAGATGACTTTATTCAGGTGTTCGGTCACAATGTAGGACCTGAGCAGGACAAATTCAATCAGATTGCCTTGGACATGACATTTAGTCCGAAACAAAAGGGCAGTGAATGGTGTCTTCGTTGAAATTGTGTAATTGTGCTTTGATTGTATTTAAAAGCATCCCATTCTCTCCTTAAATTTACTTCCTCTAAAGTACACCTCCAATGTCACAAACTGTTTATGCAACCCAATTCTCTTTTCTTTCTTGAGATCTGCATGAAATATTTTGCAGCTGGTGAAATTGATCAGTCTGTTGCACAGAGGAGAGTTTCAGGAGTGATGGCAGATGTTCTAGGAGGGTAGCACCCTCTGCTGCCGAGTCCTGTGACCATAAATGGGGGACCTGTATCTTCTTCCATCCAAAATATATTTCAGAGAATGGTGGCTCCAATCCCAAATTTGTTCAAACTTCCCTCTTTCTCTCTCAGAGCAAATCAGGTTCTTTCATGCCCTTCACACCTGGTTGAGGTGAGTCACTTGGATGTGCAGAGAAAATTATGCAATCAGTTGTGGCAGAAAAGTAGAGGAGGAAAGCACATAACTTTCTTATGGCTTTGGTGATGATCCATGACTGGGACTCTCTTGCCTTGGAATTGGAATAACGGAGTTCAGAGGCATTGCTCGGCGTGATTGATGTAATGCAAAGGAGACATCTTCTCAACGGAGAAGAGGGTTGAAATGTCGGTGGTGTTATGTGGAGGCCTTGAAGTCAGGCAGGTTTTTGATTAAGTTCCTCTTTGATGTTCCTCACTGTGTTACCCAATATAACAGTAATAGTCCCCTTCATCCTTTCCCTGCACATTGTTGATGGTTAAGAAAGCTGTTTTCTTGGGGGTGTTTGTAGAAGCAGAGAAATGACCAGAAGCCTCTGGGCCAAATTTTGTTTCTCTGTTGGTTGTATTATAATACAGGAGAAATCTGGGTCTTTCCCCTCCCTTTTGTTGGTACCATGAGAAGTAATTAAAGTAGAAGCCACTGCTGATGTTGCAGGAGAGAGTTGCTGGTTTCCCAAGAGATGCAGAGTGGGTAGGTTCCTGACTAATGCTGTACTTGACCGTGATACCTGGAGGAAGAATATCTACATTATGACACTTTCAAAGATGGGAAACTGAAGCAAACAGGATTGCACAGAAGAAGAAAACAGCCAAGGTGGGTGTTTGGTTTCACCTGGAGAGTAGAAGAAGAAAAGTAGCAGCAGAGTCCACACCATCATGGAGAAAATGAAGGGGAGAAAGCTCCAACTTCGTTGTGATCCAAAGTTTTGGTGGCCCTCTCTTCCTGATTCTCTCTTAAGCTCTGTACCAAAAGCTCATGCAAATATCCAGGTGCCTCATTGGCTGAAAGGAGTGAAGGAAACATGATTTAATGAAACGTCGGGGGACCAACCCTTCGATCAGCAAAAGCAAAAATCTGCAGGGATTCCAGGAGATTTCCTTTCTCTTCTCCACCTGGTTGGAAAGCTGGACGGAATTCAATCCAGAACTACCATTTTTCCCTACTGGAGTTCATTGGCCAACTAGGGAAGATTCTTTGTGAACTGTCTGGTTTGGTACAGCAACTAAACAGGACAGGTACAACGGATAGTTAAATTGCAGAAAGAACAATTTAACCAGTCTGACTTCCATAGAGGACATGCCTATTGCGCAGGTGAGAAGGAGGGCTGAGAAAATATCTGCAGACCCCTCACATCCTGGACATCAATTGTTTCAACTCCTCCCCCTCGGGATGGCGCTACAGGGCATTGTACTTAATATGGCACAACTGAAGCTTAATTATGGGAGAAGGAAAGGAAAGGAAGGGGAGGGAAGGGAAGGGGAGGGGAGGGGAGAGGAGGGGAGGGGAGGGGAGGGGAGGAGAGGAGAGGAGAGGAGGAAGAGAGAAGAAAAGAAAAGGAGGAGAGGAAGAAAAGGGAAGGGAAGGGAAGGGAAGGGAAGGGAAGGGAAGGGAAGGAAAGGAAAGGAAAGGAAAGGAAAGGAAAGGAAAGGAAAGGAAAGGAAAGGAAAGGAAAGCAACTTTCCTGAAATCTGCAATGATAACAATTAATCTTTTTGATTAAAGAATTCATTTCTCCAATTTCTTATTTATTTTTTGCTCATAGGCTAAGCATAATTATGCAACTGAAATATGTTAAGGTAAAGAATGAAATCAACGCCTTACTAAAAAAAATTGAGAAATATAAAGTATGTAGGAATATATTACTCTATGTTTACAGCTATTGTTTTAATGCTGGGACAAAACAATGTGGGCTGTTTTGTCTTGTCTTCCTGCAAATCAAACTGATTATTGTTCTGCAAAATGGATGCTTTGCTTGATAATTTCCTGGAAGAAATGGCCTGTAAGGCACTTCCATTAGGCCAAAGAAAGACCAACGCAACCTTTGAGCAACTCCATGTTCTGCAAAGGAAGAAGATTTTTTGTCTCAGTTCCCCATTAGATTGTCTCACTGTGGAACGTATTGCTATACCCCATGTAACAGTGATAATCAGCCTCATCCTCAGCCTGAAGGTTGGTGATGGTTAAGTAGCCATTGTTGCCTGATCGGGTTGCTGTGAATCGGTCTGGGATCCCTTCTCCTCTGCTGCCGCCATCATATTGCACAAAGCGAGGGGCTTCCCCAGATCTCTGCTGAAGCCAGTAAATGGTGTTTGGATTGCTGCTGATGGCACAGGAGATTTTAGTTGTCCCACCTGGAGATCCAGATTGGGAGGCAGGCTGAGTCAAGGTGGGCTGTGAAGTGACGCCTTTAGAAAGCGAGGAAAAAAGGAGGAAATAATGAAGATTTGTTTTATTATGGCTCCAGAACCACCATTTGGATGGATCAGATTGGATTTTACAGTTTAAGAAGTGGTCCTCCACATACAGTACTTACATGAGAAATAACTGAGAAGGGAAAGGAAAACCAGTGTCCAGGCCATGCTTCCCTTCAAAAAGTCTCCCTTTCCAAAACCAAAGAATATCTACCTGGGATCCTTCTACCTTCCTACTTAAGTGCTCCTAGAGCTGAAGAAAAGTCCATGCAAATATAGATCAACTGATTGGCTTTCCTTGATTTTATGAACCTCCCTCTTCAAAGACTAACCAATCTGGTCAAAGTAGATTGGTCAATTAGTGGAGAAGACATTTGCATAGAGGAAAGTCTTAAGAAGATGCCTTTATTAAGGTTTTTGATCATGCAACTAGGGAAGATTCTTTGTGAACTCTCTGGTTTGTTACAGCAATTAAACAGGACAGATACAACAGATCTGCAGACCCTGGATATCAACTGTTTCAACTCCTCCCCTCAAGATGGTGCTACAGGGTATTACATGCCAAAACAACTAGATTCAGGGACAGTTCTTCCCCTTGTACCATCACTCTGCTGAACACCTAATCCTAATGAGGATCTGGATTGTGGGGGCAATAAGCTGATTTTGTATAAAAAAAAGAACACCGCTTAGGGCCCCCCGAAAGCCCTACTAAGCAGGTATATACAAAAGTATGAAGGCTATTGCTTAACGCATTGTAAGCCACCCTGAGTCTCCGAAGAAGGGCGGCATATAAATCGAACCAATAAATAAATAAATAAATAAATAAATAAATAAATAAATAAATAAATAAATAAATAATCCCCACAGTATTGTTCTATGTGTATAGTGCTTTAAATGGCACAACTGAAGCTTAATTATGGGAGAAGGAAGGGAAGGGAAGGGAAGGGAAGGGAAGGGAAGGGAAGGGAAGGGAAGGGAAGGGAAGGGAAAGGACTTTCCTGAAATCTGCAATGATGAAAATTAATCTTCTTGATTAAAGAATTCATTTGTCCAATTTCTTATTTATTTTTTGCTCATAGACTAAGCATAATGGTTGAACTGAAAAATGTCAAGGTAGAGAATGAAATCAATTGAGAGATATAAAGTATGTAGGAATATATTACTCTATGTTTACAGCTATTGTTTTAATGCTGGGACAAAACAATGTGGGCTGTTTTGTCTTGTCTTCCTGCAAATCAAATTGATTATTATTCTGCAAAATGGATGCTTTGCTTGATAATTTCCTGGAAGAAATGGCCTGTAAGGCACTTTCATTAGGCCAAAGAAAGACCAACGCAACCTTTGAGCAACTCCATGTTCTGTGAAGGAAGAAGGTTTTTGTCTCAGTTCCCATTAGATTGTCTCACTGTGGAACGTATTGCTATACCACATGTAACAGTGATAATCAGCCTCATCCTCAGCCTGAAGGTTGGTGATGGTTAAGTAGCCATTGTTGCCTGATCGGGTTGCCGTGAATCGGTCTGGGATCCCTTCTCCTCTGCTGCCACCATCATATTGCACAAAGCGAGGGGCTTCCCCAGATCTCTGCTGAAGCCAGTAAATGGTGCTTGGATTGCTACTGATGGCACAGGAGATTTTAGTTGTCCCTCCTGGAGATCCAGACTGGGAGGCAGGCTGAGTCAAGGTGGGCTGTGAAGTGACGCCTTTAGAAAGTGAGGAAAAAAGGAGGAAATAATGAAGATTTGTTATATTATGGCTCCAGAACCACCATTTGGATGGATCAGATTGGATTTTATATTGCACAAACTAGAGAGTGTTTACTGGGCAGGTTAAGAAGTGGTCCTCCACATACAGTACTTACATGAGAAATAACTGAGGAGTGAAAAGAAAACCAGTGTCCAGGCCATGGTGCTTTCCTTCAAAAAAGTCTCCCTTTCCAAAACCAAAGAATATCTACCTGGGATCCTTCTACCTTCTTATTTAAGTCCTCCTAGAACTGAAGGAAGGTCCATGCAAATATAGATCAACTGATTGGCTTTCCTTGATTTTATGAACCTCCCTCTTCAAAGACTAACCAATCTGGTCAAAGTAGATTGGTCAATTAGTGGAGAAGACATTTGCATAGAGGAAACTCTTAAGAAGATGCCTTTATGAAGGTTTTTGATCATAATGTGGGACCTCAATGGGACAAATTCAGTCTGTTTTGCCTGGGTTGGACAGTACATTTGTCCTGCAACACAAGGGCAACAAAAGATGTTTTTGTTGAGACTGCTTTACTGTAATTGTGTTTGGTTGTAAAGTGTCCCATTCTCTCCTTATATTTACTTCCTCTAAACTACAACTCCAATGTCAGAAACACTTTAGGCAACCGGATTCTCTTTCCTTTCTTGAGTTCTGCATGAAGTCTTTTGCAGCTGGTGTAATTTTTTCTGTCTGTTGCACAGAGGAGAGTTTCAGGAGTGGTGGCAGAAGGTTTCTAGGAAGGTGGCACCCCCTGCTGTCCTATTCTGTCACCATACCTGGGGGGCACCTTCTCCCATTCAAAATATATTTCAGAGAACGTCGTCCCTAGCTCCAAATTTGTTGAAAGTTCCCTCTTTCCCTCTCAGAACAAATCCGGTCCTTTAATGTCCTTCATTCTTGGTTGAGGTGGGTCACCTGGTGGTCCAGAGAAAATCATGCAGGTATGAGAGGTAGAAATATAGGGGAAGAAACTCAATGACCTTTCTGTGGCTTCAGTGATGTTCCATGAATGGAACTCTCTTGTCTTTTACCTAGAACTGGAACATCAAACTTCAAAGTCATTCTTAAGTTGATCCAATGCTAAGGAGATGTTGGTAACACAGTAGAGTATCAAAGTTTGGGTTGTGATGCATGAAGAACTTCCTCAAAGGAGGTTTATGTTCAGCCTCCTCTCTGAGGTTCTTCACTGTGTCTGTTATCACCACAGTAATAGTCTCCTTCATCCTTTGCCTGCACGTTATTGATGGTCAAGAAAGCAATTTTCTTGGGGGTGTTTGTAGAAGCAGAGAAATGACCAGAAGCCTCTGGGCCAAATTTTGTCTCTCTGGAGGTTGTATTATAATACAGGAGAAATCTGGGTCTTTCCCCTCCCTTTTGTTGGTACCACGCAAAGTAATTAAAGTAGAAGCCACTGCTGATGTTGCAGGAGAGAGTTGCTGGTTTCCCAAGAGATGCAGAGAGGGTAGGTTCCTGACTAATGCTGTACTTGACTGTGATACCTGGAGGAAGAATATCAACATTATGACACTATCAAAGATGGGAAACTGAAGCAAACAGGATTGCACAGAAGAAGAAAACAGCCAAGGTGGGTATTTGGTCTCACCTGGAGAATAAAAGAAGAAAAGTAGCAGCAGAGTCCACAGCATGGTGGAAAAAATGAAGGGGTGGAAGGTCCAACTTCGTTGTGATCCAAAGCTTTGGTGGGCCTCACTTCCTGATTCTCTCTTAAGCTCTGTACCAAAAGCTCATGCAAATATCCAGGTGCCTCATTGGCTGAAAGGAGTGAAGGAAACATGATTTAATGAAACGTCGGGGGACCAACCCTTCGATCAGCAAAAGCAAAAATCTGCAGGGATTCCAGGAGATTTCCTTTCTCTTCCCCACCTGGTTGGAAAGCTGGACGGAATTCAATCCAGAACTACCATTTTTGCCTCTGGAGTTCATTGGCCAACTAGAGAAGATTCTTTGTGAACTATCTGGTTTGGTACAGCAGCTAAACAGGACAGGTACAACGGATAGTTAAATGGCAGAAAAAACAATTTAACCACCCTGCCTTCGATAGAGGACATGCCTATTGTGCAGGTGAGAAGGAGGGCTGAGAAAATATCTGCAGACCCCTCACATCCTGGACATCAACTGTTTCAACTCCTCCCCTCGGGATGGCGCTACAGGGCATTGCATGCCAAAACAACTAGACTCAGGGACAGTTTTTCCCCTTGTGCCATCACTCTGGTGAACACCTAATCCCCACAGTATTGTTTTATGTGTATAATGCTTTAAATGGCACAACTGAAACTTAATTATGGGAGAAGGAAAGGAAGGGAAGGGAACGGGAGGGGAGGAGAGGAGAGGAGAGGAGAGGAGAGGAGGAAAAGAGAAGAAAACAAAAGGAGGAGAGGAAGGAAAGGGAAGGGAAGGGAAGGGAAGGGAAGGGAAGGGAAGGGAAGGAAAGGAAAGGAAAGGAAAGGAAAGGAAAGGAAAGGAAAGGAAAGGAAAGGAAAGGAACTTTCCTGAAACCTGTAATGATGAAAATTAACCTTCTTGATTAAAGAATTGATTTGTCCAATTTTTTATTTATTTTTTGCTCATAGGCTGAGGATAATTGTGCAACTGAAATATGTCAAGGTAGAGAATGAAATCAACAGCTTATTTAAAAAAAAGTGAGAGGTATAAAGTATGTAACAATATATTATTCTATGTTTGCAGGTATTGTTTTAATGCTGGGACAAAAAAAAAATGGGATGTTTTGTTTGGTCTTCCTGCAAATCAAACTGATTATTGTTCTGCAAAATGGTTTGTCTTGCTTGTATGGCCTGTATGGTACTTCCATTAAGCCAAAGAAAGACCAATGCAACCTTTGAGCAACTCGCTGCTCTGCGGAGGAAGAAGGTTTTTTGTCTCAGTTCCCCATTAGATTGTCTCACTGTGGAACATGTTACCACTGCTATACCACATGTAACAGTGATAATCAGCCTCGTCTTCAGCCTGAAGGTTGGTGATGGTTAAGTAGCCGTTGTTGCCTGATCGGGTTGCCGTGAATCGGTCTGGGATCCCTTCTCCTCTGCTGCCGCCATCATATTGCACAAAGCGAGGGGCTTCCCCAGATCTCTGCTGAAGCCAGCCAATGTTGTTTGGGTTGCTACTGATGGCACAGGAGATTTTAGTTGTCCCTCCTGGAGATCCAGACTGGGAGGCAGGCTGAGTCAAGGTGGGCTGTGAAGTGACGCCTTTAGAAAGTGAGGAAAAAAGGAGGAAATAATGAAGATTTGTTTTATTATGGCTCCAGAACCACCATTTGGATGGATCAGATTGGATTTTACAGTTTAAGAAGTGGTCCTCCATATACAGTACTTACATGAGAAATAACTGAGAAGGGAAAGGAAAACCAGTGTCCAGGCCATGCTTCCCTTCAAAAAGTCTCCCTTTCCAAAACCAAAGAATATCTACCTGGGATCCTTCTACCTTCCTACTTAAATGCTCCTAGAGCTGAAGAAAAGTCCATGCAAATATAGATCAACTGATTGGCTTTCCTTGATTTTATGAACCTCCCTCTTCAAAGACTAACCAATCCGGTCAAAGTAGATTGGTCAATTAGTGGAGAAGACATTTGCATAGAAGAAACTCTTAAGAAGATGCCTTTATGAAGGTTTTTGATCATAATGTGGGACCTCAATGGGACAAATTCAGTCTGTTTTGCCTGGGTTGGACAGTACATTTGTCCTGCAACACAAGGGCAAAAAAAGATGTTTTTGTTGAAACTGTTCTACTGTAATTGTGTTTGGTTGTAAAGTGTCCCATTCTCTCTTTATATTTACTTCCTCTAAACTACAACTCCAATGTCAGAAACACTTTATACAATCTAATTCTCTTTCCTTTCTTGAGTTCTGCATGAAGTCTTTTGCAGCTGGTGTAATTTTTTCAGTCTGTTGCACAGAGGAGAGTTTCAGGAGTGGTGGCAGAAGGTTTCTAGGAAGGTAGCACCCCCTGCTGTCCTATTCTGTCACCATACCTGGGGGGCACCTTCTCCCATTCAAAATATATTTCAGAGGAAGTTGCTCCCAGCCCCAAATTTGTTGAAAGTTCCCTCTTTCCCTCTCAGAACAAATCCGGTTCTTTAATGTCCTTCATTCTTGGTTGAGGTGGGTCACCTGGAGGTCCAGAGAAAATCATGCAGGTATGAGAGGTAGAAATATAGGGGAAGAAATTCAATGACCTTTCTGTGGCTTCAGTGATGTTCCATGAATGGAACTCTCTTGTCTTTTACCTAGAACTGGAACATCAAACTTCAAAGTCATTCTTAAGTTGATCCAATGCTAAGGAGATGTTGGTAACACAGTAGAGTATCAAAGTTTGGGTTGTGATGCATGAAGAACTTCCTCAAAGGAGGTTTATGTTCAGCCTCCTCTCTGAGGTTCTTCACTGTGTCTGTTATCACCACAGTAATAGTCCCCTTCATCCTTTGCCTGCACGTTATTGATGGTCAAGAAAGCAATTTCCTTGGGGGTGTTTGTAGAAGCAGAGAAATGACCAGAAGCCTCTGGGCCAAATGTTGTCTCTCTGGAGGTTGTATTATAATACAGGAGAAATCTGGGTCTTTCCTCTTCCTTTTGTTGGTACCATGAGAAGTAATTAAAGTAGAAGCCACTGCTGATGTTGCAGGAGAGAGTTGCTGGTTTCCCAAGAGATGCAGAGAGGGTAGGTTCCTGACTAATGCTGTACTTGACCGTGATACCTGGAGGAAGAATATCTACATTATGACACTATCAAAGATGAGAAACTGAAGCAAACAGGATTGCACAGAGGAAGAAAACAGCCAAGGTGGGTATTTGGTTTCACCTGGAGAGTAAAAGAAGAAAAGTAGCAGCAGAGTCCACAGCATGGTGGAAAAAATGAAGGGGTGGAAGGTCCAACTTCGTTGTGATCCAAAGCTTTGGTGGGCCTCACTTCCTGATTCTCTCTTAAGCTCTGTACCAAAAGCTCATGCAAATATCCAGGTGCCTCATTGGCTGAAAGGAGTGAAGGAAACATGATTTAATGAAACGTCGGGGGAACAACCCTTCGATCAGCAAAAGCAAAAAACTGCAGGGATTCCAGGAGATTTCCTTTCTCTTCCCCACCTGGTTGGAAAGCTGGACGGAATAGAATCCAGAACTCTATTTTTCCTTACTGGAGTTGATTGGCCAATGGGAGAAGATTCTTTGTGAACTGTCTGGTTTGGTACAGCAACTAAACAGGACAGGTACAAGGATAGTTATATTGCAGAAAAAACAATTTAACCAGCCTGCCTTCCATAGAGGACATGCCTATTGTGCAGGTGAGAATTAGGGCTGAGAAAATATCTGCAGACCCCTCACATCCTGGACATCAATTGTTTCAACTCCTCCCCTCGGGATGGCGCTACAGGGCATTGCATGCCAAAACAACTAGACTCAGGGACAGTTTTTCCCCTTGTGCCATCACTCTGGTGAACGCCTAATCCCCACAGTATTGTTCTATGTGTATAGCGCTTAAAATGGCACAACTGAAACTTAATTATGGGAGAAGGAAAGGAAGGGAAGGGAACGGGAGGAGAGGAGAGGAGAGGAGAGGAGAGGAGGAAAAGAGAAGAAAATAAAAGGAGGGGAGGAAGGAAAGGGAAGGGAAGAGAAGGGAAGGGAAGGGAAGGGAAGGGAAGGAAAGGAAAGGAAAGGAAAGGAAAGGAAAGGAAAGGAAAGGAAAGGAAAGGAAAGGAAAGGAAAGGAAAGGAAAGGAACTTTCCTGGAACCTGCAATGATGAAAGTTAATCTTCTTGATTAAAGAATTGGTTTGTCTAATTTTTTATTTATTTTTTCCTCATAGGCTAAGCATAATTGTGCAACTGAAATATGTTAAGGTAGAGAATGAAATCAACGGCTTACTAAAAAAACAGTGAGAGGTATAAAGTATGTAGGCATATATTACTCTATGTTTACAGCTATTGTTTTAATGCTGGGACAAAACAATGTGGGCTGTTTTGTCATGTCTTCCTGCAAATCAAACTGATTATTGTTCTGCAAAATGGATGCTTTGCTTGATAATTTCCTGGAAGAAATGGCCTGTAAGGCACTTCCATTAGGCCAAAGAAAGACCAACGCAACCTTTGAGCAACTCGCTGCTCTGCGAAGGAAGAAGATTTTTTGTCTCAGTTCCCCATTAGATTGTCTCACTGTGGAACGAATTGCTATACCACATGTAACAGTGATAATCAGCCTCATCCTCAGCCTGAAGGTTGGTGATGGTTAAGTAGCCGTTGTTGCCTGATCGGGTTGCCATGAATCGGTCTGGGATCCCTTCTCCTCTGCTGCCGCCATCATATTGCACAAAGCGAGGGGCTTCCCCAGATCTCTGCTGAAGCCAGTGAATGGTGCTTGGATTGCTACTGATGGCACAGGAGATTTTAGTTGTCCCTCCTGGAGATCCAGACTGGGAGGCAGGCTGAGTCAAGGTGGGCTGTGAAGTGACGCCTTTAGAAAGTGAGGAAAAAAGGAGGAAAGAATGAAGATTTGTTTTATTATGGCTCCAGAACCACCATTTGGATGGATCAGATTGGATTTTATATTGCGTAAAGTAGAGCAAGTGTACTGGGCAGGTTAAGAAGTGGTCCTCCACATACTTACATGAGAAATAACTGAGAAGGGAAAGGAAAACCAGTGTCCAGGCCATGGTGCTTTCCTTCAAAAAAGTCTCCCTTTCCAAAACCAGAAAATATCTACCTGGGATCCTTCTACTTTCCTACTTAAGTCCTCCTAGAACTGATGGAAGGTCCATGCAAATATAGATCAACTGATTGGCTTTCCTTGATTTTATGAACCTCCCTCTTCAAAGACTAACCAATCTGGTCAAAGTAGATTGGTCAATTAGTGGAGAAGACATTTGCATAGAGGAAAGTCTTAAGAAGATGCCTTTATTAAGGTTTTTGATCATGCAACTAGGGAAGATTCTTTGTGAACTCTCTGGTTTGTTACAGCAATTAAACAGGACAGATACAACAGATCTGCAGACCCTGGATATCAACTGTTTCAACTCCTCCCCTCAAGATGGTGCTACAGGGTATTACATGCCAAAACAACTAGATTCAGGGACAGTTCTTCCCCTTGTACCATCACTCTGCTGAACACCTAATCCTAATGAGGATCTGGATTGTGGGGGCAATAAGCTGATTTTGTATAAAAAAAAGAACACCGCTTAGGGCCCCCCGAAAGCCCTACTAAGCAGGTATATACAAAAGTATGAAGGCTATTGCTTAACGCATTGTAAGCCACCCTGAGTCTCCGAAGAAGGGCGGCATATAAATCGAACCAATAAATAAATAAATAAATAAATAAATAAATAAATAAATAAATAAATAAATAAATAAATAAATAAATAAATAATCCCCACAGTATTGTTCTATGTGTATAGTGCTTTAAATGGCACAACTGAAGCTTAATTATGGGAGAAGGAAGGGAAGGGAAGGGAAGGGAAGGGAAGGGAAGGGAAGGGAAGGGAAGGGAAGGGAAGGGAAGGGAAGGGAAGGGAAGAGAAGGGAAAGGACTTTCCTGAAATCTGCAATGATGAAAATTAATCTTCTTGATTAAAGAATTCATTTGTCCAATTTCTTATTTATTTTTTGCTCATAGACTAAGCATAATGGTTGAACTGAAAAATGTCAAGGTAGAGAATGAAATCAATTGAGAGATATAAAGTATGTAGGAATATATTACTCTATGTTTACAGCTATTGTTTTAATGCTGGGACAAAACAATGTGGGCTGTTTTGTCTTGTCTTCCTGCAAATCAAATTGATTATTTTTCTGCAAAATGGATGCTTTGCTTGATAATTTCCTGGAAGAAATGGCCTGTAAGGCACTTTCATTAGGCCAAAGAAAGACCAACGCAACCTTTGAGCAACTCCATGTTCTGTGAAGGAAGAAGGTTTTTGTCTCAGTTCCCCATTAGATTGTCTCACTGTGGAACGTATTGCTATACCACATGTAACAGTGATAATCAGCCTCATCCTCAGCCTGAAGGTTGGTGATGGTTAAGTAGCCATTGTTGCCTGATCGGGTTGCCGTGAATCGGTCTGGGATCCCTTCTCCTCTGCTGCCACCATCATATTGCACAAAGCGAGGGGCTTCCCCAGATCTCTGCTGAAGCCAGTAAATGGTGCTTGGATTGCTACTGATGGCACAGGAGATTTTAGTTGTCCCTCCTGGAGATCCAGACTGGGAGGCAGGCTGAGTCAAGGTGGGCTGTGAAGTGACGCCTTTAGAAAGTGAGGAAAAAAGGAGGAAATAATGAAGATTTGTTATATTATGGCTCCAGAACCACCATTTGGATGGATCAGATTGGATTTTATATTGCACAAACTAGAGAGTGTTTACTGGGCAGGTTAAGAAGTGGTCCTCCACATACAGTACTTACATGAGAAATAACTGAGGAGTGAAAAGAAAACCAGTGTCCAGGCCATGGTGCTTTCCTTCAAAAAAGTCTCCCTTTCCAAAACCAAAGAATATCTACCTGGGATCCTTCTACCTTCTTATTTAAGTCCTCCTAGAACTGAAGGAAGGTCCATGCAAATATAGATCAACTGATTGGCTTTCCTTGATTTTATGAACCTCCCTCTTCAAAGTCTAACCAATCCGGTCAAAGTAGATTGGTCAATTAGTGGAGAAGACATTTGCATAGAGGAAACTCTTAAGAAGATGCCTTTATGAAGGTTTTTGATCATAATGTGGGACCTCAATGGGACAAATTCAGTCGGTTTTGCCTGGGTTGGACAGTACATTTGTCCTGCAACACAAGGGCAAAAAAAGATGTTTTTGTTGAAACTGTTTTACTGTAATTGTGTTTGGTTGTAAAGTGTCTCATTCTCTCCTTATATTTACTTCCTCTAAACTACAACTCCAATGTCAGAAACACTTTAGGCAACCTGATTCTCTTTCCTTTCTTGAGTTCTGCATGAAGTCTTTTGCAGCTGGTGTAATTTTTTCAGTCTGTTGCACAGAGGAGAGTTTCAGGAGTGGTGGCAGAAGGTTTCTAGGAAGGTGGCACCCCCTGCTGTCCTATCCTGTCACCATACCTGGGGGGCACCTTCTCCCATTCAAAATATATTTCAGAGAACGTCGTCCCTAGCTCCAAATTTGTTGAAAGTTCCCTGTTTCCCTCTCAGAACAAATCCGGTCCTTTAATGTCCTTCATTCTTGGTTGAGGTGGGTCACCTGGTGGTCCAGAGAAAATCATGCAGGTATGAGAGGTAGAAATATAGGGGAAGAAACTCAATGACCTTTCTGTGGCTTCAGTGATGTTCCATGAATGGAACTCTCTTGTCTTTTACCTAGAACTGGAACATCAAACTTCAAAGTCATTCTTAAGTTGATCCAATGCTAAGGAGATGTTGGTAACACAGTAGAGTATCAAAGTTTGGGTTGTGATGCATGAAGAACTTCCTCAAAGGAGGTTTATGTTCAGCCTCCTCTCTGAGGTTCTTCACTGTGTCTGTTATCACCACAGTAATAGTCTCCTTCATCCTTTGCCTGCACGTTATTGATGCTCAAGAAAGCAATTTCCTTGGGGGTGTTTGTAGAAGCAGAGAAATGACCAGAAGCCTCTGGGCCAAATTTTGTCTCTCTGGAGGTTGTATTATAATACAGGAGAAATCTGGGTCTTTCCTCTTCCTTTTGTTGGTACCATGAGAAGTAATTAAAGTAGAAGCCACTGCTGATGTTGCAGGAGAGAGTTGCTGGTTTCCCAAGAGATGCAGAGAGGGTAGGTTCCTGACTAATGCTGTACTTGACCGTGATACCTGGAGGAAGAATATCTACATTATGACACTTTCAAAGATGGGAAACTGAAGCAAACAGGATTGCACAGAAGAAGAAAACAGCCAAGGTGGGTATTTGGTTTCACCTGGAGAGTAAAAGAAGAAAAGTAGCAGCAGAGTCCACAGCATGGTGGAAAAAATGAAGGGGTGGAAGGTCCAACTTCGTTGTGATCCAAAGCTTTGGTGGGCCTCACTTCCTGATTCTCTCTTAAGCTCTGTACCAAAAGCTCATGCAAATCTCCAGGTGCCTCATTGGCTGAAAGGAGTGAAGGAAACATGATTTAATGAAACGTCGGGGGAACAACCCTTCGATCAGCAAAAGCAAAAAACTGCAGGGATTCCAGGAGATTTCCTTTCTCTTCCCCACCTGGTTGGAAAGCTGGACGGAATAGAATCCAGAACTCTATTTTTCCTTACTGGAGTTGATTGGCCAATGGGAGAAGATTCTTTGTGAACTGTCTGATTTGGTACAGCAACTAAACAGGACAGGTACAAGGATAGTTATATTGCAGAAAAAACAATTTAACCAGCCTGCCTTCCATAGAGGACATGCCTATTGTGCAGGTGAGAATTAGGGCTGAGAAAATATCTGCAGACCCCTCAGATCCTGGACATCAACTGTTTCAACTCTTACCCTCGGGATGGCACTATAGGGTATTACATGCCAAAACAACTAGACTCAGGGACAGTTTTCCCCTTGTGCCATCACTCTGGTGAACACTTAATCCCGACAGTATTGTTCTACGTGTATAGCGCTTAAAATGGCACAACTGAACCTTAATTATGGGAGAATGAAAGAAGTGTAGGGAATGGAAGGGAAGGGAAGAAGAAGGGAGTGGAGAGGAGAGGAGAGAGGGAAGAGAGAAGAAAAGAAGAGAAAGGAGGGGAGGAAAGGAAAGGAAAGGAAAGGAAAGGAAAGGAAAAAAGGAAAGGAAAGGAAAGGAAAGGAAAGGAAAAAAGGAAAGGAAAGGAAAGGAAAGGAAAGGAAAGGAAAGGAAAGGAAAGGAAAGGAAAGGAAAGGAAAGGAAAGGAAAGGAAAGGAAAGAAGGAAAGGAAAGGAACTTTCCTGAAACCTGTAATGATGAAAATTAACCTTCTTGATTAAAGAATTGATTTGTCCAATTTTTTATTTATTTTTTGCTCATAGGCTGAGGATAATTGTGCAACTGAAATATGTCAAGGTAGAGAATGAAATCAACAGCTTATTTAAAAAAAAGTGAGAGGTATAAAGTATGTAACAATATATTATTCTATGTTTGCAGGTATTGTTTTAATGCTGGGACAAAAAAAAATGGGATGTTTTGTTTGGTCTTCCTGCAAATCAAACTGATTATTGTTCTGCAAAATGGTTTGTCTTGCTTGTATGGCCTGTATGGTACTTCCATTAGGCCAAAGAAAGACCAATGCAACCTTTGAGCAACTCGCTGCTCTGCGGAGGAAGAAGGTTTTTTGTCTCAGTTCCCCATTAGATTGTCTCACTGTGGAACATGTTACCACTGCTATACCACATGTAACAGTGATAATCAGCCTCGTCTTCAGCCTGAAGGTTGGTGATGGTTAAGTAGCCGTTGTTGCCTGATCGGGTTGCCGTGAATCGGTCTGGGATCCCTTCTCCTCTGCTGCCGCCATCATATTGCACAAAGCGAGGGGCTTCCCCAGATCTCTGCTGAAGCCAGCCAATGTTGTTTGGGTTGCTACTGATGGCACAGGAGATTTTAGTTGTCCCTCCTGGAGATCCAGACTGGGAGGCAGGCTGAGTCAAGGTGGGCTGTGAAGTGACGCCTTTAGAAAGCGAGGAAAAAAGGAGGAAATAATGAAGATTTGTTTTATTATGGCTCCAGAACCACCATTTGGATGGATCAGATTGGATTTTACAGTTTAAGATTGCACAGAAGAAGAAAACAGCGAAGGTGGGTATTTGGTTTCACCTGGAGAGTAAAAGAAGAAAAGTAGCAGCAGAGTCCACAGCATGGTGGAAAAAATGAAGGGGTGGAAGGTCCAACTTCGTTGTGATCCAAAGCTTTGGTGGGCCTCACTTCCTGATTCTCTCTTAAGCTCTGTACCAAAAGCTCATGCAAATCTCCAGGTGCCTCATTGGCTGAAAGGAGTGAAGGAAACATGATTTAATGAAACGTCGGGGGAACAACCCTTCGATCAGCAAAAGCAAAAATCTGCAGGGATTCCAGGAGATTTCCTTTCTCTTCCCCACCTGGTTGGAAAGCTGGATGGAATTCAATCCAGAACTACCATTTTTGCCTCTGGAGTTCATTGGCCAACTAGAGAAGATTCTTTGTGAACTATCTGGTTTGGTACAGCAACTAAACAGGACAGGTACAACGGATAGTTAAATGGCAGAAAAAACAATTTAACCACCCTGCCTTCGATAGAGGACATGTCTATTGTGCAGGTGAGAAGGAGGGCTGAGAAAATATCTGCAGACCCCTCACATCCTGGACATCAACTGTTTCAACTCTTCCCCTCGGGATGGCGCTACAGGGCATTGCATGCCAAAACAACTAGACTCAGGGACAGTTTTTCCCCTTGTGCCATCACTCTGGTGAACACCTAATCCCCACAGTATTGTTCTATGTGTATAGCGCTTAAAATGGCACAACTGAAACTTAATTATGGGAGAAGGAAAGGAAGGGAAGGGAACGGGAGGGGAGGAGAGGAGAGGAGAGGAGAGGAGAGGAGGAAAAGAGAAGAAAACAAAAGGAGGGGAGGAAGGAAAGGGAAGGGAAGAGAAGGGAAGGGAAGGGAAGGGAAGGGAAGGGAAGGGAAGGGAAGGGAAGGGGAAAGGAAAGGAAAGGAAAGGAAAGGAAAGGAAAGGAAAAGAAAGGAAAGGAAAGGAAAGGAAAGGAAAGGAACTTTCCTGGAACCTGCAATGATGAAAGTTAATCTTCTTGATTAAAGAATTGGTTTGTCTAATTTTTTATTTATTTTTTCCTCATAGGCTAAGCATAATTGTGCAACTGAAATATGTTAAGGTAGAGAATGAAATCAACGGCTTACTAAAAAAACAGTGAGAGGTATAAAGTATGTAGGCATATATTACTCTATGTTTACAGCTATTGTTTTAATGCTGGGACAAAACAATGTGGGCTGTTTTGTCTTGTCTTCCTGCAAATCAAACTGATTATTGTTCTGCAAAATGGATGCTTTGCTTGATAATTTCCTGGAAGAAATGGCCTGTAAGGCACTTCCATTAGGCCAAAGAAAGACCAAAGGAAGAAGGTTTTTTGTCTCAGTTCCCCATTAGATTGTCTCACTGTGGAACACGTTACCACTGCTATACCACATGCAACAGTAATAATCGGCCTAGTCTTCAGCCTGAAGGTTGGTGATAGTTAAGTAGCCATTATTGCCCGATCGGATTGCCGTGAATCGGTCTGGGATCCCTTCTCCTCTGCTGCTGCAGCCATCACAGTGCACAAAGCGAGGGGCTTCCCCAGATCTCTGCTGAAGCCAGCGAACGTTGTTGGGATTGCTGCTGATGACACAGGAGATTTTAATTGTCTCTCCTGGAGATCCAGACTGGGAGACAGACTGAGTCAAGGTGGGCTGTGAAGTGGCACCTTTACAAAGAGGGGAAAAAAGAAGGAAATAATGAAGATTAGTTATATTATCTGGACCTCCAAAAATCCCAGAACCATCCTTTGGATGGACCATATAGGATTTTGTATTGTGCAGAGCACAGAGTTTTTATTGGACAGTTTAAGAAGAGTTTCTCCACATACTTACATGAGAAGTAACTAAGAAGGGAAAAGAAAACCAGTGTCCAGGCCATGGTGCTTCCCTTCAAACAGTCTCCCTTTCCAAACTCCCTTTCTACCTTCTTACTTAAATCCTTTTAGAATTGAAGAAAGATCCATGCAGATATAGATGATCTGATTGGTTTTCCTTGAATTGATGAACCACCCCCTTATTAGACTAACCTGTCTTTTTGACCAAGGAGAGAAGACGACATTTGCATAAATTCGTCAAGAATCATTAAGTATTGTACCTTATGATTCTTGATGAATGTATCTATTTTTTTATGTACACTGAGAGCATATGCACCAAAGAGAAATTCCTTGTGTGTCCAATTGCACTTGGCCAATAAAGAATTCTATTCTATTCTATTCTATTCTATTCTATTCTATTCTATTCTATTCTATTCTATTCTATTCTATTCTATTCTATTCTATTCTATTCCATTCCATTCCAATATTTATTCTATTCTATTCTATTCTATTCTATTCTATTCTATTCTATTCTATTCTATTCCATTCCATTCCACTCCACTCCACTCCACTCCACTCCACTCCACTCCACTCCACTCCACTCCACTCCACTCCACTCCATTCCATTCCATTCCATTCCATTCCATTCCACACCACTCCTTTCCTTTCCTTTCCTTTCCTTTCCTTTCCTTTCCTTTCCTTTCCTTTCCTTTCCTTTCCATTCCATTCCATTCTATTCTATTTGCAATGTTTAAGAAGATGCTTGTATTGAAGTTTTCTGTCACAATGTAGGGAATTTAAGAGAAAGGCATAGAGAAGAAAGAAGTTATGTTGGGGACTTGAGCATGCCTGGTTCTACCAGAAAACAAATTGACATGGCTACCTTCAACGGCACACACTCTTCTCATCAAGAAGCAACTAGATAAGTCTTGGTGCTATCATGGTGTTTTAACCTGAATACTAGTTAGGAGTCCTTCAGGTTGCTTGCTTGTCTGCACCTCAATCTCCGTCAATGCCAGGTCTTCTGGAACCCAAATGAAAAGGTTTTGTTCCTTCAACAATGTAAAGCTTTGACTTGTGTTGTAGTGATGCCCTGGGGATGTTTATGATCAAGCTCTTATCCATGTTTTAAATGTTTCAGTCTATACAATAACAGTCACCCTCATCCTTTCCCTGCAAGTTGCTGATGTTTTCTTTGTGGTATTTGTGGATGCAAGAAAGAGGAGGAACAGAACAGAACAGAACAGAACAGAATAGGAGTAGGGTAGGGTAGGATAGGGTAGGGTAGGGTAGGGTAGGGTAAGGTAGGGTAGGGTAGGGTAGGGCAGGGCAGGGTAGAATAGAATAGAATAGAATAGAATAGAATAGAATAGAATAGAATAGAATAGAATAGAATAGAATAGAATAGAATAGAATAGAATTTCTGTCATTTCTTTTTGACAATGTGTCACTTGACACACTGACAAGGCTGGGATCCATGAGAGCAGAGATTTTTTTTTCTTTTGATCTTTAGCAGATGTTTTTGTTCCCATTCCCCTTGAGTCTGTACCACTGTGGTTTTTGAAAACTACTCCCTGCACCATAATACACGCTACAGTAATAGGTAGCTTCATCTTCTGCCTGGACCTGAGTGATGGTCAAATACCACTTGTTGCCAGTTCTGGAGCCCGAAAATCGATCTGGGATCCCTTCCCCTCGCTTGTTCTCCCCAAAATAGATGAACCGGATGCCTTGACCCATTTTATCTTGATACCAGCCCACGTTGTGGTTCTCCAAACCGCTGCTGAGCGTGCAAAGGAATCTCGCCTCACCTCCATTAGGTACAGACAGTTTAAGTGGCTGAGTTAAGAGACCCTGGCTGAGGACATCTACAAAGGAAGACAGAGAGGAGAAGGTTCAGCTCGGTAATCCAAGTGGAGGAGCGATGGTCAATTTAAACAGAAGAGAAAGAACATTTCCTGGTCTAATTTAGATTGTAGACTATAAAATTGACCTCTTCTTACCTGAGCAGCAATAGAGGAGGAGGAGAAGAACGTTCCAAAGCATGTTGGACGAGTAGAATCAAGATTCTTTGGATGTCTGATTGTGGGTTAGGAACATTGCCTCTTTTAAGTGGTTTATGCAAATATTCCAGTTACTCTTTGCGTCTGAACCTTCCCCTTAAAATATATAGTCTTAGCGTCCTAGGCTGCATGAATAGAGGGAATAGAATCAAGATCATGCGAAGTGCTAGTACCACTTTACAAAGCCTTAGAAGGACCACACTTGGTCTAGTGCATCTGCTTTTGGTCATCATATTATAAATAAAGATGTTGAGACTCTGGAAAGAGTGCAGAGAAGAGCAACGAAGAGGATTAGGGGACTGGAGGCTAAAACATATGAAGAACGGTTGCAGGAACTGGGTATGTCTAGTCTAGTGAGAAGAAGGACTAGAAGAGACATGATGGCAGTCTTCCAATATTTGGGGGGCTCCTACAAAGATGGGGGGGATCAAACTATTTTTCAATGCACCAGAAGGCAAGACTAGAAGCAATAGGTGGAAACTAACCAAGGAGAGAAGCAACCTAGAACTAAGAAAAAATTTCCTAATGGCAAGAACAATCAACCAATGGAATGGCTTGCCTTCAGAAGTTGTGGATGCTTCATCACTGGAGGCTTTAATGAATAGACTAGCTAGTCTTTTGTCTGAAATGATATAGAGTCTCCTGCTCAAGCAAGGAGTTGGACTAGAAGATCTCCTAGCTCCCTTTCAACTCTATTATTCTATGTTCTCTTTATGCTCCAGATGATTTATCAAGGAGCCGGACTTCTATTTGCTTTCTTTTTCCAAGTGTCTTCCAAGATAACCTTAAGTGGAGGAGAAGCCTTCCTCAAACTGAAGATTTGAAAGCTGCTATGTATAGATGGAGGCATAAGCATTCTGGAATTTTTTTTAGAAATGAGTTCTCCAATAGAACCTCTTTCTTCAGCAGAAATGAAATTCATTTCATTCATTCATGAAAAGGAAAGAATTGGAGTCTCAAAGGTACTTCTTCAAAAGGCAATTGGACTATGTTTCTTTCCCTTGAGGAAGTCATTTATCTTCTCATCCAAGAAACGTCTTCAGTTGAGACAACCACGGATGATTGAGAATTTCCACAGAAAGAATGGGGGATATTTTAGAGCCTGAATTGTTGGCATACAAAATAGGAACTCTGTATCTGAATGCAGGCGCTTGTTGGGAATTGGCAAGAGATTTTAGCTCATAAATCTTGATGATGTTGGGGATGAGGAAGATAGCAAAGATAGTATCAATGGTGATAGGCGCCTTGGGATGCAATCCTAAAACATCTGGAGCATCATCCGAACACCATCCACATTGATAAAATCAACCCCCAGAGAAAGCAATGGCAAACCACTTCTGAAATTTTGCAAAGAAAATTGCAGGGACCTGTCCAGGCTATTGCTAGGAGACAACACTGACTAGCAAGTTGTGGAAACCCAACCTGGGCAATCAATTTCCAGATCAGTGGATCTTCTGAATTTAGACAATTAGATTGAGAAAACACAACTTGGGCTAACGCAATTTAGGAGAGGGAGCCCCGTGTGCCATTTTGGTTTACAAACTTAGTTTATTCTTAAAACATTCAACATAGACGATAAAGCAAAGCATTATGTATGGATAGGGTTTTCCCCGTATAAGAGTCATATGCAAATCAAGGACATTATAGATTGGAGATCTTTTTTAAAAAAAATTAGTTCTGTGGACGAGAGCATTTAGAGATGTTAAGCTATGAAATTTTGCCCAGGGTAGCAAAATGAACCAATGTCTCCCTCTTGTGTCTAAAGATCAAATAATCACAAAACGTTAGAACAATATTGACAGTATTTTTTTTTTAAAAAAGAGGAATTTTAATTTTACAATGTATTCAATAACTCAAATTTGTGACATTCAGTGAGTCTTGGCACTTTTATTCTGAATCATAGTAACCCCTTCTCAGATGACAAATGTGAACAATCACCTCTGAATTTGAAGTCTAGGAAATTCCAAAGCTAACAATACACCATAAAACAGATGTAAATTGTTGGGTTTTATCATGATAGCAAAGCTCAGATTGTTTTGAAGGCTTCAGAAAAGATCTCGGTGGAATTTTGACCATGCAATTCCACATTTGCCTGAACTACCATCTGTCTCTAGTAAAAGGACTTCACTTCCAAGTAAATAAGCATAGAATTGGACGCTTGGCATTTTAGAAATCATCCCAAAAGTTCCAAAGTTACCCGTTCTTAATGGAGAATTAAGAACATCTTATGTTTTGTAAACATCTCTCTTCTTCTTACAGTTGAGAACAGCTTCAACTTCACTTCCTCGCTTGATTGCATTGTTGGATCTTATGCAAAACCGTAGCTTCCTCCACAATAATACGTAGCTTCATCTTCTGGTTGGATGTCGGCGATGATTAAATAATACGCGTTATCTAATCTGAAGCCAGAGAAACGATCGGGGATCCCATGACCTCTGGAGTAACTGGGAGTCAACACAAGCCGTGGTGCCTGGCCTGCTCTCTGTTGGTACCACGAGACCGCGTAGTCTTCATAACCAATCATCAGGTAGCAGGCAAGTCTTATGGTGTTCCCAAGAGCTGCAGATTGGGAAGCTGGTTGAATCAACCCAACTTGAGAAACAACACCTGGGATATACAAATTTCAAGCTGTATGTTAATGACAAGCAAGGAAACAGATAGTTTGACAGCTCACAAGTTCACATCTGAATAGAATAGAGCTGGAAGGGACCTTGGAGGTCTTCTAGTCCAGCCCCCTACTCAAGCAGGAGAACCTATACCATTTCAGTTAAGTGACTGTCCAGTCTCTTCTTAAAAACTTCCAGTAATGAAGCACCCACAACGTGTGAAGGCCAACTCTTCCACTGGTTAATTGTCCTCACTGTTAGGAAGTTTCTCCTTAATTCCAGGTTGCTTCTCTCCTTGGTTAGTTTCCAACCATTGTTCCTTGTTCTAGCTTTTGGTGCTCTGGAGAATAATTTGACCCCCTCTTCTTTGTGGCATCTTTTGAAAAACAGCCACAAACCCAACCCTGATTCCCGAATAGGACCCACAACCCTCTAATCAAGGATCTACCAAAGAGAAAAACCACACTTCCACCAACAATAGCCAGGGCCAGTACTGAATATAAACAGGGAGCAAACCTCACACTTACTAGCACTGAAGATGTTACCTAGTTGGGTAATGAAACGCCTGCAAGCCAATAACCAAGCTCAGAGAGTACCAAGGACTCCACAATCTAGTGTTACATTCCAAATAAATATACCACAGATGATTCCCCCCCATCCATCTATCTATCTATCTATCTATCTATCTATCTATCTATCTATCTATCTATCTATCTATGTCTTACCTGTCCAGTAGTTGAGAAATAGAAGGCAAAGCAAAATCTGCTCCATGCTCAATTCTCAACGAGGAAGGCAGCTTTTTCGAAAAAAGACACCAATATGGAAGCTCTCCTTTCTTAAATTAAACCCAGAGTTACAAAATAGCACTTTTATGCAAATCTACCCATGCTCATAAGGTCTCAGGGGGATAGGTGATATCACTGGAAAACAAAGACCAAGCATGCATGATGGTGGCAGTTGTAATTCTGGCTTTATATACTCATGTGTCTTCAAGTTGGTCTTGTCCCCTGGTGACTTCCTCGACTCGTCCTTGCTGATTTCTTGGCAACATTTTCAGAAATGGCTTGTCCTTGCTTTGTTCTTCCTAGGGTTGAGAGAGAAGGCATGTCTGACCCAGGTTGACTTAGCCTTCCACCCTTGCAAGGTGGGTAAAATGAGGACCCAAATTGTTGGGGGCAATATTCTGACTCCATAAATCATTTATAGGGGGCTGTAAAAGCACTGTGAAGCGGTATATAAGTCTAAATGCTATGGCTATTGCTATTGCTCTTTCTTTTCCCCCTTCCTTCCTTCCTTCCTTCCTTCCTTCCTTCCTTCCTTCCTTCCTTCCTTCCTTCCTTCCTTCCTTCCTTCCTTCCTTCCTTCCTTCCTTGATGGTGCAGTGGTTAGAATATTAATTCTGCCCACTGTCAACAATTTGATACTGACCAGCTCAAGGTTGACTCAGCCTTCCATCCTTCCGAGGTGGGTAAAATGAGGACCCAAATTGTTGGGGGCAATATTCTGACTCCGTAAACCATTTATAGGAGGCTGTAAAAGCACTGTGAAGCGGTATATAAGTCTAAATGCTATGGCTATTGCTATTGCTCTTTCTTTTCCCCCTTCCTTCCTTCCTTCCTTCCTTCCTTCCTTCCTTCCTTCCTTCCTTCCTTCCTTCCTTCCTTCCTTCCTTCCTTCCTTCCTTCCTTCCTTCCTTGATGGTGCAGTGGTTAGAATATTAATTCTGCCCACTGTCAACAATTTGATACTGACCAGCTCAAGGTTGACTCAGCCTTCCATCCTTCCGAGGTGGGTAAAATGAGGATCCAAATTGTTGGGGGCAATATTCTGACTCCGTAAACCATTTATAGGGGGCTGTAAAAGCACTGTGAAGCGGTATATAAGTCTAAATGCTATGGCTATTGCTATTGCTCTTTCTTTTCCCCCTTCCTTCCTTCCTTCCTTCCTTCCTTCCTTCCTTCCTTCCTTCCTTCCTTGATGGTGCAGTGGTTAGAATATTAATTCTGCCCACTGTCAACAATTTGATACTGACCAGCTCAAGGTTGACTCAGCCTTCCATCCTTCCGAGGTGGGTAAAATGAGGACCCAAATTGTTGGGGGCAATATTCTGACTCCGTAAACCATTTATAGGGGGCTGTAAAAGCACTGTGAAGCGGTATATAAGTCTAAATGCTATGGCTATTGCTATTGCTCTTTCTTTTCCTCCTTCCTTCCTTCCTTCCTTCCTTCCTTCCTTCCTTCCTTCCTTCCTTCCTTCCTTCCTTCCTTCCTTCCTTGATGGTGCAGTGGTTAGAATATTAATTCTGCCCACTGTCAACAATTTGATACTGACCAGCTCAAGGTTGACTCAGCCTTCCATCCTTCCGGGGTGGGTAAAATGAGGACCCAAATTGTTGGGGGCAAGAGGCTGACTCCGTAAACCATTTATAGGGGGCTGTAAAAGCACTGTGAAGCGGTATATAAGTCTAAATGCTATGGCTATTGCTATTGCTCTTTCTTTTCCCCCTTCCTTCCTTCCTTCCTTCCTTCCTTCCTTCCTTCCTTCCTTCCTTCCTTCCTTCCTTCCTTCCTTCCTTCCTTGATGGTGCAGTGGTTAGAATATTAATTCTGCCCACTGTCAACAATTTGATACTGACCAGCTCAAGGTTGACTCAGCCTTCCATCCTTCCGGGGTGGGTAAAATGAGGACCCAAATTGTTGGGGGCAAGAGGCTGACTCTGTCAACTGCTTAGAGAGGGCTGTGAAGCACTATGAAGCGGTATAGAAGTACTATTGCTATTCATTTGTCGTGAAGGTTGACTCATGGGGCCAGCAGTAGAGTGAAATTGCTCACACCTTACCTGACCAATAACTGAGGAATGTTTTTGTCAGATGTAAATGCCTTATTCTCCAATGTGTAAATAATGTATATATGGAACATCAGAGGTTAACTTATTCTTTGGACTTTAATGTATTCATAACTTACCACTCCCATTCCTAGCTCCACCCCTTGTATATATAAGGAGCCACCCTCACCATTCTCGTTGCTTCTACCTTGAATATTCAGTGAATATAGAATGCCTATCATAATTAAAAAGAAATATATTTAAAGCTCTAACTCCTATTATCTTTATTGAGTCTGATCCTGAAAATATTGCAACAATCTGGTAGCAGAGGATGGTTAATTGACTCAATAAGTAATTAAAAATGTCCAAGAAAGATAGGCCCAACACCAGGGCCTACAGCAAAGAAATAGAAACTGATCAAGAGATGATCAACGAATCCACCAATGCGATTTCGAGAGAATCCGAAGAATACACCACTGAAGAAGAAGAACTAATGAGTGAAAATAATGACCAGAAAGAAATCGAAATAGAAAATAACGAACTCAGGTCAGAGATATTAAAGATACTAAAAAGTCAAAAGAATGATGAAAGTCTCATCGCGGACCTCCAGGAGATGCTGAAGAACAGCGGAGCAGCGAGAGAGAAAAACGTCATTAAAGAAAAACCCAAAGATCAAAAAACCGTAAGTGAGATGACTACTGAGAAAATAGTTGTTAAAAAGAAAAGATGTGATCCCGCGCGAAATTTTGAATGGCAGCCATCTTGGTTTCAACGAACTTCAAAAGAGAATGGAGCAGAGCCAATCAAAACGCTCAGTTCAAAATTTCTGGCGCGAAAAACACTATCAGACGAAGAAAGTGAGAAAGAAGTCTCAAACTCTTCAGATGATCCAAAATCAGAAAGTGAAGACGATTTAACAAAATCTCAAGTAAAATCAGCAATGAAAACACTTTTTGCTGCTTTTGGGCCAAGACTGAAAATTACCAAGACATCTACGAAGAAGCAAGAAATCAAACCGGCGACTCAAGACCTGCACGCTCCCATCCTGACTTCGAAAGCGACGACGCCCGAGCCCAGAGAGCCATGCCGATTTCGCCCTACACCACAGACAAGATCGAATACCAACGCACACAAAAAGAAGAAAAGAACCGTCGCCACCACCAGAACCCCAAAAACCGAGCCAGAGACCGACTCATCTGAAGAGGAGCGGATCGAGAGAGCTGAAAGGGAGAGAACCTTCCACGACGCCACCAAAGAAGAAATGAGCAACGCGCATGTGCGAAACTACGTAGACGACCCAGAAGGACTTGAACTGGCCAGAGAACCGCGCAGACTCATTGCAAGCATCCCAATGCCGTTCTGTAATTTCCTGCACTTGAGAGATCACGGACTGCCCCAGGTTGTAAGTAATGGACAGAATAATGTAGGTAACTTACCCAGTGACTTCCCAAAACTTAGAATTGATGGCATTAATTTACAAGAGTGGTATCAACAGCTTCAGGTTATTTTCATGAAAGAAAATTTACTATTCTTTATAACTAGCCCTCCAAGAAGACCTTGGACTTTAAAAATAGATTGTTTACATCATAGAGCATTTTTCATAATAATATCTAGCGTGTCTCCTGCAATGTATCATAGCATCAAACCAAACCTAACTGTATCAGAAATAATTCAATGCATGTTTAATCTATTTCACAGCGATAGCGTAGCTACAACCACAAGAATGTCTAAGGATTTCTTTTCCTCTAGAGTAAAACCAGGGGTTTCTATAAGTGAGCATTTGATAAATCTAAACAAAATAAGAGCTGAGCTACAATTGAGGGGGGAAGTGATTTCAGATCAAACAATGAAAAGTGTTATTATCAATTCACTTGATCCATCATGGGATAGCTTTATGTCACACTTAGATACCATTAATTTGGGATATTTATCCATAGAAAGTCTATCTAACAAATTGATAGCAGAAGACAATTCAAGAAAAAATCGATCCAGTAACCAAACAGACCACAAACCTTTTAGGAAAGTAGTCTTTCAAGATAAACATAATGAGGCCTTTAGATGCTACAATTGTGGATCCAGGGAACATAGTAGAAGAGACTGTCCCAAAGTCTCAAGAGAGAGACATAGGCCAGAATATAGGAGCAAATATAATTACAGACAATCTTCCACAGATAGACACAAATATAGAAGTCCACCAAATTACAAAGAAGGTAGAGAAAATTCAAAAGAGAGGAAATCTGGGTCACTGAATGGGCTAAATAAACAAGACAGCACCAGAACACAGCAGGATGAGAATAACAATTGGCTTATTGATTCTGGTGCAACAAATCACACCACCAACAACAAAAGTATATTATCTTCATTTATAGAAGATAAGTTTGTGATAAAGGTAGCTAATCAAGAAAAGGTTCAAGTACTAGGCAAAGGAAATGTGACCTTGCCTGGTCTAGGGAAAATAGAGGGGGTATTATTAATCCCAGAAATACCTCACAACATACTAAGTGCCATAAAATTAAGCAGAGAATCTGATATCAATATAGTTTTCTCAAAAGGGAAAGCAACTATAGAAAAGAACAAAACAAATGTAGGTACTGTAATGATAAAAGGAGGTCTACCCTATCTGATAACTAAAGAAAGATGTTTACATAACATTGATTCAAATATGGAAGATTGTATTGAAGCAGATGATGAAAATGTCAGTAACAGTGACAATGATGAGTGTAGAATAACTCATGATCACAAAAATACATACAAGGAAAAGAAACCAAAAATAGGTAAACCAATTCATGATGAGTGTGCTCACATCTTACACAGGAAGTTAGGACATGCAAGCTTTCCTGTAGTACAAAAAATGACTGAACACGCAGAAGGTGTCAAAATAAAAAATTGTGAAAATTATTTGGAATGCTCAGTATGTAAATCCACCAAACTAAAAACCAGTCCCAGACCAAAAAAATCTAACAGATCAACTAACAATATTTTTGATTTGGTACATATGGACTTAGTTGGTCCATTAAGTCCCTCAATTACCTATAGAAAACGTTACTTCCTAACAATAGTGGATGACTACAGCCGATATGGTTTTGTTTACACATTAAAGCACAAGGATGAAACATTTCAGAAATTTAAGGAATTCTACAAACGTATAGAAACACAACATAATATCAGAATAAAGCAAATTATGACAGATAGGGGATGTGAGTTCATGTCTAAAGAATTCTCCCAATGGTTAAAGGATAGAGGAATGTTACATTTCACGTCCAATCCTTTTTCTGCATTTCAAAATGGAGTTGCAGAGAGGAAAAATTCCACACTACAAACCATGATTAGGTGCACATTAGAGGATGCTGGTTTAGGCAAACAATTTTGGTCAGAGGCATTACATTATTCGAATTACACTCAAAATAGAACCTGGTCCAGTATTGTGAATAAGACACCATATGAGGTGATGTACAATAGAAAACCCAAATTATCACACATGCACATATTTGGAGTCACTGCAGACGTACACATACCTAAACAATTGAGGAGAAAGGGAGAAAACGTATCCAGGAGATTAAGATTCATGGGATACGAAACTGGAACCAAAGGGTACAGATTTATTGATAGTAATAACAAATTTATAGTATCCAGAACAGCTGTGTTCCATGAACAGGCCAATTGGTCAAAATTGCACCTTAATGAAATATTTCCTAATAAATGTAAAGATACGATATCTTGCGAGGAAGGAACAACAGAAAATCAAAATATTAACAAAAGTAAGAACAAAACCAAAACTTGGACTAATAGTCAGCATAAAATAAAGACAGACACATTAACAAAAAAGGAAGCTAGATATTTGCATGATAACCATAGCAAGCCTGAAAGAACTATTAGAAACAATAGAAACCAAATACCAAATAAATACAAAGATTACATAATGCATATGAATGGAGAACAAATAACACCTAATACATATGAAGAAGTATTGAAACTTCCACATGAAGAAAGAGAAAAATGGGAACTAGCTATGGAAAAAGAGATGGAAAGTTTACAAGGATTAAATGTATTCACACCTGCGATCGCACCTAAGGATAAAACAATTATAGGTACCAGGTGGATTTATAAAATTAAGAACTTAGAAGGAGGCAATACCTTATACAAGGCTAGACTAGTTGCACAAGGCTATGCACAAAAATATCCAGAAGACTATACTGATACATATTCACCCACAGTGAGAACAGAGAGTGTCAAAACAGCCCTTGTAGTAGCATCTGCACTCAATCTGGACGTATTCCAATATGACATACAGACCGCATACTTACATGCAAAATTAGATAAGGAAATATATGTAAGAGCACCACACAGTCAATACACTAATAAGAACGAAATTTGGTTATTAAATAAGAGTCTGTACGGATTAAAGCAATCCGGCAAAAGATGGTACGATTGCTTGGTAAAAGTACTTAAGACCATGGATTTCAACGCCACCACTGCTGATAATTGTTTCTTTGTAAAAAAGAGTAATGATCATATTGAATTTGTATTAATTTACGTGGACGATATTTTATACATTGGAAAGCATAAAGAGAGCAGGGAAATCTTTGTAAATAAGTTAAATGAACACTTCTCACTGAAATCTCTGGGTAAAGTGAATAAATACCTTGGTGTGCAAATTAACAAAACTAAAAGGGGATTCAAACTTACACAGAAAGATAAAATCATCGAACTCCTAAACAAATGTAACTTAAATAATGCCAAAACCTGTGACACCCCTATGCAAACTGATTTTCTTAGAAACACTGATGAATCTTCCCCTGAGTTTAAAGACAACACATTTTACAGATCATTTATAGGTTCACTCCTTTATATATCTAATTGGACTAGGCCAGATATTGCATTACCTCTCAATCTACTGTCAAGATATGTTAGTAAACCAACCTTGTATCATTGGGAAGCTGTCAAAAGAATTCTAAGATATCTGAAGGGTACATTAGATTTTTGTTTAATGTTGGAACCCAATAATGACAGAGAACCAAAAATTACTTGTTATGCTGATGCAGATTGGGCTGGTGATACATCATGCAGAAAGAGTACTTCTGGTTATGTTTTTCTATTGAATGATTGTCCAGTTTACTGGTATACTGGTAAACAAGAACTAGTAGCCACTTCTACTACAGAAGCGGAATATGTTTGTTTGTCCAAGGCTGCAAATAACCTTGTATGGTTCAATGATCTGATCACTGATGTTTGGAAGAAACCCACTTTACCATTTATTATGCATGAAGACAATAAAGCGGCCATTGAAATATCCAGATCCGATGCAATTGGACAAAGGTCCAGGCATATTGATATAAAGTTTAAGCATGTGAGACAACTGTCTCAAGACGGATTCATTAAAGCAATACATTGCGATACTTCTGAACAATTAGCTGACATATTAACAAAACCCTTACCTTCTAAACAACACAAATATTTAACTTCTAAATTATATGTATTATATTGTCCTGAATCAGAATGTAATTGGTGTTGTGTAACGAACCGGCATTTAGAGGGGGATTTGTCAGATGTAAATGCCTTATTCTCCAATGTGTAAATAATGTATATATGGAACATCAGAGGTTAACTTATTCTTTGGACTTTAATGTATTCATAACTTACCACTCCCATTCCTAGCTCCACCCCTTGTATATATAAGGAGCCACCCTCACCATTCTCGTTGCTTCTACCTTGAATATTCAGTGAATATAGAATGCCTATCATAATTAAAAAGAAATATATTTAAAGCTCTAACTCCTATTATCTTTATTGAGTCTGATCCTGAAAATATTGCAACAGTTTTGAACTCTATGAGGAGGGCTCTGTAGGAACACCTCCGTTGATTTTTGCCTTTATTATAAAAAAGTCAGAAATGAAGAATGGAAGGATTTATATTCCTTGCAATCATCTGGTCCTTAGAACTCCCAGTGAAGTCTGTGGGGAAAAAAACAGGTATATAAATCCTTCCATTATTCCACAGTTCAGTCAGAACTGAAGAAGCTTCTTGGATGAGAAGTGAAATGTCTTCAAGGAAAAAACAAAGTAAGTCCACTTGCCTCCGCAGAGGTACTGGTCTACCAGGCTTTTAACTGCTTGCAGAGCTGTACCGGTCTACTCATTTATTTTTGCAGGCACTGGTCTACTCATTTGTTTGCTTTTAACACTGATCAGCTGTAGGGCGGCCCTTTGAGGCCCCGCGGCAAGAGTTTAAACAGTTTTTTTCCCTCTAGCCATCAGCTGGGACTCAGGAGGCAGCAATAGATTGGGGGTGGGGCCAAATAAAAGGTAAGACTAACGTGGGGGTGGGGCAGAACCTGTTGGGTGACGTCATATCATCACTGCTACCGGCTTGGTCGAACCGGGCTGAACTGGGAGGAACCCACCACTGTGTTACATCCAATTCACTGTGTTTCAATGTATTCCAAAGAATTGCTTGTGCTTCACTGCTTGGTTGAGAGTGAGTTGAGAGTGGTTGTTGACCAGGGCTGTGAGCGGCCGTAAGCCGAACCTGGGAACACGTGCAACAGCACCTCGGTTGATTTGTGTCTCAGTCGTGCATTGAATCAAGCTTTCTAAGGACTTCTACGTTCCTCTGCTGTGGAAGACGAGAGGAGGTTTTTGTCTCAGTTCCTCATCAGATTGTACCACCATGCAACAAGTTGGCACTGCTTTGCCACATGAAACAGTAATAACCAGCCTCGTCTTCAGCCTGGATTCCAGTGATGGCTAAATAGCCAGTGGATCCTGAGACAGAAGCCGTGAACCGATCTGGGATCCCGTCACCCCTGTTTCCACCAGAACGGTGCACATAGCGAGGAATCTGCCCAGACTTTTGTTGGTACCAGGAAATAACATTCACGCTTCCGCTAACAGTGCAGGATAATTTTGTTGTTTGTCCCAGAGCGACAGACACGGAGGTTGGCTGGATCCAGGCTGGCTGCGAACTGACCCCTTGGAGAAGAGAAAGCAACAGATATTTGACTCATTTTCTAGATTTTTGGAACGCCAGCAAAACATAGTATATTTTGAAGTGCTGATCTGGGTGCAGCAGATCTTTGCTTTCATGGAGAACCAAAAAGATCACGATGATAAGATTTTCTGTTCTCCGAAATACTACAGCTGCACCGCGTTTCTACTAGCAATGCTCAATGTCCATGCCTGCTTACCTGAATAGTAATGTAGAAAGGAAAAGAGAAATATGGACCAGATCATGGTAGGTTATCTAGATCGACAGGTTGAGACAGATGAAAATAAAATGGTGATAATTATGGTGCAGGCTTTCTCTCCTTGCCCTCTTAAATCTGCTCAACATGCATTAATGACATCCATGCAAATATTTTGATTTTGCTAGCCAAGCACGCCACCTCCTTAGCAGAAACAAATGACCAGAGGAAAAATTTGCATAAACCAGATTTGTGTAAATACTGACGAGAGAAAACCTTGGGGCATGGCAGAAAATAGGTCCATGCACTTGAAGCACAAGTTAACTGTGTTTCCCAAGAGGAGGAACTAAGCACTGAAAAAAACATTCATGTTAGGGATTGTTTTGACTATCAGGCAGTGGTGAAATGTAAAATTTATTACTACTGGTTCCGTGGGCATGGCTTGGTGTGGGGGGGTTATATGACTGGGTGGGCGTGGCCAACTTTTTTTTTTTTACTTTTAAAAGCATTTTTTCTACAACCTCCTCAGCCAAAGAGGTTGCAGGAAAAAAATGCTTTTAAAAGCCTCTGACGATCCCAGCTGAGCCGCGCTTTCTGCCATTAGATGATTCTGAACTACTAATGGTCAAAGCAATTTGGCGGTAGATAAGGAATTCACAGTGAGTTGGATTTAGATCTTTGGTGGGGATGAAGGGACTCTTGATGATGTGTTTGACCCCTGCCTTGGGCTCAGCCTGGACCTCTCCCACAACACCAGCTGTATCATACTTCATTGGCTCCTTGGTCATTTGCTACCCACTCTACCTTTCCCTTGTAGACTTACGTTGACATTTTGATTTATTCACAAAGACAAAGCATTCCTTAAGGCAGTGTTTCCCAAACTTGGGAACTTCAAGATGTATGGACTTCAACTCCCAAAATCCCACAGCCAGCCATGCTTTAAGGCCATGTGAAAGTCAACCATTGTTCATCCTAGTCCTTGGATTTCAGAAATGACACCTTCTCAAGCTATGCATGTAAAAAAGAGCTTTATTCAAACACAAAAACCTAAACATTTGATGCATGCAAACAGCCTTTGCTCTTTCCCCCACTTTCCCCCACTTTGCTCTTTTC
Organism: Pantherophis guttatus; assembly: GCF_029531705.1. Next base: position 4,953,084 of record NW_026844101.1, read on the forward strand.
CAGCCACTACAATAGAAGTTTTTGACGATTCCAAATTTGGTGATTTTTTTTAAAAAAAATAATATATTGAAAAAGGTTACTTTCCAACATTCGGATGGCTCTCTAAATTCAAGACAAATAACTTCAAGCAGCTTGAACAACTCAAGAGGAACAGGTATAACACTCCAGTAAATCACCCCAACCGATGTGAACAATTTGCTAAACTTTCTAGATGAAATAGACATCCAGTTAATATCATTCCATTTCAAGTTTTCTTGTATTCGATCCTTTCTACTTTCACCTCATCCCCGATGAGTTGATACACATAAGTTACAACCACGGAGGACTGAACATCCATCAGAACGAACGACGGAATTACATCCCTGGAAAAAAAGAAACATTTGTAGTTGAAACAGGAAGCAATTTCTCCAAAATTTGCAGTATTGGTTCATTTAAAAAACCAGTCTTAATATAACCAGGTCTGAATTTCTATCACATACATTATGTTAACCTATGACATACTATCAAACATAGTATGTCAGTCCTAGAGGAGACCAACCCTGACTGCTCTTTAGAAGGCCAGATCCTGAAGAGGAAACTCATATCCTTTGGCCACCTAATGAGAAGGAAGGACTCCCTGGAGAAGAGCCTAATGCTGGGAACGATGGAGGGCAAAAGAAGAAGAAGGGGATGGCAGAGAACGAGATGGCTGGATGGAGTCACTGAAGCAGTTGGCGTGAGCTTAAATGGACTCTGGGGGATGGTAGAGGACAGGAAGGCATGGAGGAATGTTATCCATGGGGTCACAATGGGTCAGACACAACTTCGCGATTAACAACAAGGACATACTATACTATTTCTAAATTAATTTCTGGCTAAAAAAGTGCATTCGTTCAGGATTTACTTATTTAGGTAGGGCATCTACATGCATGCACCGATTTACACATTTAATTTAAATGAAGCAACAGCAAACATATGCATATAAGGTATGTGGACAATACAATATAGGAGATAAAATAATAAATTAAGATAAAGCCACAATAAAATCACGGTAATATGGAGCCATAGAATTGCAATGGAATAGATGTTATAATTTGATATCTAAGGAAGCCAACCATCTAACTGCTTCAAAGGTGGCTGTGATTAGATCTTCCCAGGATTTATTGAAATCTTCTATGATATATAATTAATAATCTTAATTCCCCCCCCCCAATTGCATCCGCCTAGTGAAAAAAGATGGGAGAAATGTTGGCAGAAAAGACTATTAAATTTAGTGGACGTGAACATGCTTTGTGTTTAACCCAAAGATGGCAGAATTAAATCTTCCTATGGTCTAAAGAACAATTTCCCAATCTGATTGTTACAGGTTCCCATGGTACGTATTCGGAAGATGGACAATTTCCACATATTCTTCCTTTGCTCTATTTTAGAAAAACGAAATGTAATTTTCACTCAAGGTTTTCCAAGAAGAGATTGGATGCCCATCTGTCTGGAATTTTATAGGATCTCCTGCTTGAGTAAGGGGTTGGACGAGAAGACCTCCAAGATCCTTTCCAACCCTGTTACTCTACTTCACTCTGCTGAAGACCTTCAACAATTTATGGATGGTTTTTGCAAGGCCTGCCAAGACTTTGGACTAACAATCAGCCTGCAAAAAACACAAGTTATGCGTCAGGACATGGATTCACCTCCCTATATTACAATCTCTGCACAAGAACTGGAGGTCGTCCACGATTTTGTGTATCTCGGCTCAACTATCTCTCACACTCTCTCTTTAGATACTGAGCTGAATAAACGTATTGGTAAAGTGGCCACCACATTTTCCAGACTTACAAAGAGAGTATGGCTTAATATGAAGCTGACGGAACATACAAAGATCCAGGTCTATAGAGCCTGCGTCCTTGTACTGCAGTGAGTCTTGGATCCTTTACGCACGGCAGGAGAGAAAGTTGAACACCTTTCATATGCTCTGTGTCCGACGTATTCTTGGCATCACCTGGCAAGTTCCAAGTAGCGCAGTCTTGGAACGTGCTGTAACCGGGAGGTTACACGAGGCTGGCTCCAGGGTATTATCAACGCTTCGTTGAGTGAGGGTTACTTCCCCGCGGCCTTGAAGGAGGCGGTGGTGAGGCCTCTCCTCAAGAAGCCGTCCCTGGATCCAGCAATATTGGCCAACTACCGTCCTGTCTCCAACCTTCGCTTCCTGGCGAAGGTTGTTGAGAGTGTGGTCGCGCGACAGTTCCCGCAATTCCTGGAGGAAACATCCTATCTGGATCCGTTCCAGTCTGGTTTCAGGCCTGGGCACAGCACGGAAACGGCATTGGTCGCGTTGGTTGATGATCTCTGGAGGGCTCGGGACAGGGGTTGCTCCTCTGTTCTGGTCCTGTTAGACCTCTCAGCGGCTTTTGATACCATCGACCATGGTATCATGCTGCACCGGTTGGAAGAGTTGGGGATGGGGGGCACCGTGTTACGGTGGTTCTCCTCCTTTCTCTCCGACCGGTCGCAGTTCGTGTTGGCAGGGGGGCAGAGGTCGACCTCGAGGCCTCTTATATGTGGAGTGCCTCAGGGGTCGGTCCTCTCGCCCCTCCTGTTCAACATTTATGTGAAGCCGCTGGGCGAGATCATCCGTGGCTTTGGGGTGAGATACCATCAGTACGCTGATGATACTCAGCTGTACATTTCCACCCCAGGCCACCCCAACGATGCCCTTGAAGTGATGTCCCAGTGCCTGGAGGCTGTACGGATCTGGATGGGGAGGAACAGGCTCAGGCTCAACCCTTCCAAGACTGAGTGGCTGTGGTTCCCGGCATCCCGATATAGTCAGTTGACTCCATCACTGACTATTGGGGGCGAGTCTTTGGCCCCCACAGAGAGGGCTCGCAATCTGGGAGTCCTCCTGGATACACAGCTGTCCTTGGAGGAACATCTGACGGCTGTAACCAGGGGGACCTTTTATCAGGTTCGCCTGATCCGCCAGTTGCGGCCCTTTCTTGATCGGGATGCCTTGTGCACAGTCACTCATGCCCTCGTGACCTCTCGCCTTGATTACTGCAATGCTCTCTACATGGGGCTCCCTTTGAGGAGCACCCGGAGGCTCCAACTGGTCCAGAACGCAGCAGCGCGGGTAGTGACGGGAGCAGCGTGGCGCTCCCATGTAACACCGCTCCTGCGTGAACTGCACTGGCTCCCGGTGGTCTTCCGGGTGCGCTTCAAGGTGTTGGTTATCACCTTTAAAGCGCTCCATGGCATAGGGCCTAGCTATCTTCGAGACCGCCTACTGCCACCGACGACCTCCCACCGACCCGTGCGCTCCCACAGAGAGGGCCTCCTCGGGGTGCCATCAGCCAAACAATGCAGGCTGGTGACCCCCAGGGGGAGGGCCTTCTCTGTGGGGGCACCTACCCTCTGGAATCAGTTGCCCCCTGAGATAAGGAGAATCCATGACCTCAGTGCCTTCCGCCGTGCCCTTAAAACTTTCTTTTTTCAACAAGCCGGGCTGGCTTAATTTCTTTTTAAGGGTTTTATTAATTGTTCTGTTTTGCTGATCGTTTTTAATTAACGGGGCCAAATCTATATATATTTTTAAATGTGTTTTAATATTTGTATTTGGTGTTTTTATCTGGCTGTTCACCGCCCTGAGTCCTCAGGGAGAAGGGCGGTATACAAATTCAAAAATAAATAAATAAATAAATAAATGTATACACTATTGAAACAGCGACGTCTATGCTGGCTTGGACATGTCGAGAGAATGGCTGATGGTCAGATTCCGAAAGATCTCCTGTATGGAGAATTAGTGCAGGGAAAGCGCCTCAGAGGGAGACCACAGCTGCGATATAAGGATATCTGCAAGAGGGACCTAAAGGCCCTGGGAATGGACATTAACGACTGGGAAACCTTGACCTCCGATCGTTCAGCTTGGAGGGTAAAGACGCAGCATGGCCTTCTCCAATTCGAAGAGACACTTGTTCGGCAGGCCAAGGCAAAGAGGCAGTCCCGGAACCAGCAAAATCTGGGAGCTGGGCAGGAGACAAAATGTATCTGCCCTCAGTGTGGAAGGGATGGCCACTCTCGAATTGGCCTTTTTAGTCACCCTAGATGCTGTTTTGGGACCTCTTTCTGGAGCACGATACCATAGTGTCTTGAGACTGAAGGATGCCAATGACTTCACCTTACTTGGGTCTTCTCCAATGTTTTCCATTTGATGGCCATGCCTGATCATCCACCCAACAACCAACAATAAAAAGAGATGCTCTCCCCCAAAAAATCCCTCAGAATGTATAGTTCTCACCTTTGCAGAGCACTGTAGGCCCCTGTGGCTGAACCAGGATTGACGTAGAACTTCTTCTCGTGTTCTATTGCCTCAAACTTGTGAGTGTGTCCAGATATTAAGATGTCCACATCCAGCTGCCTCTGTAGGATCGCCAAGCTGGCCAGATCCCCCCAGGGTATAACTTGATGGCCATGGATCAGACCAATTCTGAACTGTCCGACAGTGACAATTTTCTGCTGCGGGTAACTCGTGCCCTGCAAAGAAGCATGTCAATTATTAGTCAATACAGTAAAATATAGTCCTTGAGAGGTCCTTGATGCTTGCTGGTTTTCTTGCAGATGTTTCATCACCCAAATTAGGTAACATCATCAGGACTAGCTTCAGTGCTAGTGACTGGCACTGAAGATGTTATCTAGTTTGGGTAATGAAACGTCTACAAGAAAACAAGCAAGTTCAGAGAACACAAGGACCCCACAACATCATCATCATCTCCATCTCCTCCTCCACCTCCTCCTCCTCTTCCTCCTCCTCCTCCCCCTCCCCCTCCCCATCCCTTTCTAGCACTGAAGATGTTATCTAGTTTGGGTAATGAAACGTCTACAAGAAAACAAGAAAGTTCAGAGAACACAAGGACCCCACAACATCATCATCATCATCTCCATCTCCTCCTCCACCTCCTCCTTCTCTTCCTCCTCCTCCTCCTCCCCCTTCCCCTCCCCATCCCTTTCTAGCACTGAAGATTTACCTAGTTTGGGTAATGAAACGTCTACAAGAAAACAAGAAAGTTCAGAGAACACAAGGACCCCTCAATCATCTCCTCCTCCTCCTCCTCCTCCTCCTCCTCCTCCTCCTCCTCCTCCTCCCCCCATTCCTTTCTAGCACTGAAGATGTTACCTTCAGTGAGTAATGAAACGTCTGCAAGAAAGCTTGCAGAGAGCATCAAGGACCCCTCATGTCAACCCTGAGCTAAATGAAACATTTTGTCTTTTAAAGACCCCGTAATCCCTTACATCGGGGTAGAGTTGGGACAACTGAATGGAGCTGAGTGTTTACTGGCTGGATGCCCTTCCTGTCACCAATACAGAGTTCGCAGCAGATCATTAATTACTCATTGTGCCCAGAGAGAGAAATATCTGCCGCTACCTAGGATCGAACTCACGGCTTCCTGATTGTGAGGCGAGAGCTCCACCTCTAGGCCACTGCACCACTCAAACCCTCCCAATTGTAGTCATAAGTTGAGGACTATCTGTAGTTACTTGAGATCAGCACAGAACTCATACTGAAATACAGGCTGAACAGTTTCATCTGAGCCTTTATTTTGAAGTCAAGCACGATGGCTTGTAAGTCGAAATGTATGTTTTAGCAGATTGTGTGAATGCATCGATTATCATTTTTCAATGTGCTTTTATGAAGGCAATGATTGTAACTCAAACCATCATTTATAGCCTAGTTCTTAAGGATGCTTCAAAAATATAATAGCTTGCTCTCGTGCAGTGTAAGTTCAACACATTCCATTGATGAACCAAAAAAAAATGATGCTTTGCTCAATAAAACACAGATAGGATAAACCATGGCTTAGGTTAAGAACACAGACTTTGGGAATGAGAGCTGCATATGGCTCTCCAAACTTGGCACACACACCAAACCAAGTTCTTTTCAAGTTTCCCAAGGAATTCTAATTTTAAGGCAGCTATGGAAAGTTCTAAGTGCCGATCATATAATAAAAGCTGCCATTAGTTTGTATTTACAGTTAATGAAATCACATTTATTTGTCAACCTGAGTCCATTTCCTCTTGGGAATGTTAGGTTTTTAGCTCAACAGCCTAGTGCTAAAGTTGGTTTAAGTCTAAGGAACATTAAAGCATTGCTAACCACAATATCAGTAGACGTTCCAGAACATGGGGAAAAAAACAGATGCTCCATGATCCACCTAGCAACATCAGTGGAACTTTCAATCGAAGGAATGGATGGACTTCAATTGCCCAAACAAGAATCAGCCACATTCTCCAATCTCCTACCTCATCAAAGTCCCCTCTAACTATATGGACATCTCCGGCCAGCGTCCTCAAATAATCATAGCTCTCCTTGGTGCAAAGATTCCCAGTGCAAAGGATATGTTGGATCTTGCCTGGAACTAGCAACTTTTTAAACTTGGCTGGAAGGCTGCAACATCGGTGTGGGATGTGAAGGTCTCCTATCACCAGTACCAGCTGAAGGAGAAAAGAGGTAAAGAAACGCAGCAGATAATCCACTATGACAGGGGTATCAAACTCAAGGTCCGCGGGTCAAATCCGGCCCCTGGGGTGCTTAAATCTGGCCCGTGGGGCCAGTCTGGAAATATCAAAGGACCCGCCCCCAGTGCCTCTGCCAACCAAAAACAGGCCAAGCGGAGGCCTTGTGAGGACCATTGCATGGCCCGTTTTCAATCTCCCCAGCCTCCAGCAGCACTCTGCCAGCCAAAAACAGGCTGCACGGGGCCTCTGCGCGGCCCGTTTTTGACTGAGAGTGTGCTGCAGGAGGCCGTGGAGACCGAATATGAGGCACGCTTGGCCCCCATGCCCCGTTTTGACTGGCAAAGGATGAAGACGTCTGTCTCATCTCTCCCCAGTCCCCCCTGCTGGGTTTAGGACTTTTTGCCTCCTACCCTTGGCCGTGCCCAGTGGTGGGATTCAAATAATCTAACAACCGGTTCTCTGCCCTAATGATTTCTTCCAACAACCAGTATGCCAAACTGCTCAGGAAGTTAACAACCGGTTCTCCCGAAGTGGTGCGAACTGGCTGAATCCCACCACTGGCCATGCCTGCTTCTCTGCCAGGCTTCTGCCTCGGGGGATTCTTGTCTAGCTTTACTCCTTGGCTGACATGCCCCTGTCCATCCACCTTCCATCCCACACATTTCGGCATTGCCCATTCAATGTTTGTCCCGGGCTTTTTGTCTCCCAGGATGGTTAGTCCCCAGCCAATCGGCTAGTTGCCAATGCTGGCAGCCAGAAGTGCAGGGGTGGGTGTGGGAGGTGAGGGAGTTGCTGCTCAGGTGCTTATTAGGAGAAGGAAGGGGAGGAGTGGAAGGGAAGAGCGGGCGTGGGGGTGAGGATAGTAAGGCGGTTTCATCCAAAAGAGTTTTTGTTTCGGGTGGGTATCCTAGCCTTAGAAAGAGAGAGGGAAGGAGGAAGGGAGAGAGAGAGAGAGAAAGAGAGAGAGAGAGAGAGAGGAGACAAGAAAGAAAAGAAAGAAAGAAAGAAAGAAAGAAAGAAAGAAAGAAAAAGAAAGCAAGAAAGAAAGAAAGAAAAGAAAGAAAAAGAAAGCAAGAAAGAAAAGAAAGAAAGAAAGAAAGAAAAGAAAGAAAAAGAAAGCAAGAAAGAAAAGAAAGAAAGAAAGAAAGAAAGAAAGAAAGAAAGAAAAGGAAGAAAAGAAAGAAAGATAAGAAAGAAAGAATGAAAGAATGAAAGAAAGAATGAATGAAAGAAGGAAAGAAAGGAAAGAAAGAAAGAAAGAAAGAAAGAAAAGAAAGAAAGAAAGAAAGGAAAGAAAGAAAGGAAAGAAAGAAAGAAAGAAAGAAAGAAAGAAAGAAAGAAAGAAAGAAAGAAAGAAAGAAAGAAAGAAAGAAAGAATGAATGTGGGAAGGGAGGGAGAGAAAAAGGAGAGGAAGGAAGGACCACAAACCCTGGCACTAGACACAGCTTCAATGGATGCTTTGAAACAGCACAGCAGTCCCTGCCACCATTGGCAACTAGCCAATTGGCTGGAGGCTAACCGTCCCGGGAGGCGAAAAAACCAGGACGAACAGTGTGGCGTCGAATGGGCTGTGCCGAAGCATGTGGGACGGAGGGGCCGTGGCCGATTGGCCAGAGTGTGTCAGCCAAGGAGAAAAGCTAGAGGAGAATCCCCTGAGGCGGAAGCCTGGCGGAGGAGAACTACAATGCTGATCCGGCCCTCGAAGAAATCCAGTTTGACACCCCTGCACTGCAACATTCACCAGGCATTGGTTCAATTCCGTTCCAAATGTAATCCACTTCCAAATTCGTTTTGTTATTGAGGACAACGGAAACTGAGAACATGTTAAAGAAGCTTTATTATAGCAACACGGAGATATTGTTGGTTATAAGAGGACAAGAGTCTTGGTGGCGCAGCAGATTAAAGTGCTGTTAAGCAACACCAGCTGCCTGCAATTACTGCAAGTTCGAATCTCACCAGGCTCAAGGCTGACTCAGCCTTCCATCCTTCCGAGGTAGGTAAAATGAGGACCCGGATTGTGGGGGCAATAAGCTGACTTTGTATAAAATATACAATAGTATGAAGGCTATTGCTTAACGCATTGTAAGCCGCCCTGAGTCTCCGGAGAAGGGCGGCATATAAATCAAATTAAAAAAAAAAAAAAGTTGAAACATCTTGATTGTCATTCATGAAATCTTCCTAGCTCTTCTTATGTAAATTGTAGTAAACTGTGTAACCAAGAGCCTTGGTGGCGCAGCAGACTAAAACGCTGTTAAGTAGCACCAGCTGCCTGCACTTAGTGCGAGTTCAAATCTCACCAGGCTCAAGGTTGACTCAGCCTTCCATCCTTCCAGGGTAGGTAAAATGAGGACCCGGATTGTGGGGGCAATAAGCTGACTTTGTATAAAAAGAACACGACTTGGGGGGGCCGAAAGCCCTACTAAGCAGGTATATACAAAAGTATGAAGGCTATTGCTTAACGCATTGTAAGCCGCCCTGAGTCTCCGGAGAAGGGCGGCATATAAATTGAACCAATAAATAAATAAATAAATAAATAAATAAATAAATAAATAAATAAATGAGATTCGACATTTGTCAAAAATAGATTAATGCAGCCTAGATGAACATTCAAAGAAATGCTCCTTCTAAGCTGGCACCAATGACAAGCGTTTTTTTAAAAAAATCATCCAATCATTTCTAAACATTAACCAAACTGATTCATTTACCAGCTTCAGCTATTTCACCGTTTAAAAGCTAAGTGTATTGTTAAAGATTACGCTCCTGTTTTGGACAATTAACCAAGGGGAAGGTGGTGAAGATAAAGACAACTATCTAATCATTCAAGCCAGTGAGTCATCCTCTTAAAACTGCCAAAAAGTTTTGGATTTGAAAACAAAATCGATTCCTTCCTCTTTAGCTTTACCTGGAATAATGAACTGGCAAAAATTTGAAGTTTAGAATTTTAAGAGGATAGAATACGGGAACAAATGCTGTTGCTTCGTGTTATGCCTCAAAAGACAAACCTCCAATATGATTCAGCCACAAACCTTTTTAATGACAAGACTAATTTTCAGATCTGCCTTTTAATTACTTGGAATTTTTTTTTTTGTTACCAATCCACTTTTGATCTAATGCACGATGGCTCTGTCAAGCTTTATCTTGGGTGTCACTCATTCTGAAACAAATGACTTAAGAATAAAAGTCTCTGAGTGCCCCATTTTGAAACCACAAAAGGAACTGATACAATCTTAGCTCCATTTAAGGGGAGCTACATTCTCCGCAACTACCATACAAGAAGTTTCTATGCATTTCTGACTTGGAAATTTTGAAAGGGTTCGGGAGAACCTCTAGCTAAGATTCTGTGCAGTTCGGAGAACCCCCAAATCCCACTCCTGGCTGGCCCCGCCCCACCCACCCCTCCTAGGAGTCCCCACGTGGCCCGTTTTGGATGTAGGTAAGGGCAGGGCACGCATGGAGGTTCGGGGAGGGCCTATCAGAAGATCAGGAAGGTCAGAAAGGGGCCTGTTTCCAGCCTCCAGATGGCCTTTGGACCCTGGGGTGACTGTTTGACCCTCCCGGAGGCTCGAGGAAAGACTCCGGAACCCAGGGAGGGCAAAAATGCCTCCCCCACCACCACCACCGTGATACCCACCCAGCAACTGGGCAGAGAAACTCTTGCTAAAATTTTTGAAGCCCGCTCCTGGAAAAGAGGCCACTCTAAATTAACCAAGGGGACACCCCAAAGATACTTTTAAAAATATCTTTCTCCTCTACTCACCATCCTGCCGAATCTCTGACTTGGCTCTGGGTTAGCACGTTGCAAAGCAAACACACTTTAAAAAAAGCAGGAATGCGAATTGCGAAAGGTCAGCTGTTACCTGTTGATTGAACTACTAAGACGATGCAAAAAATAAATAAATAAATAAAAAATCAGCCACTCCTTCTTACTGGCTTTTTATATTTGTATTTAGCTTAGAGACCCCGATCCTGAAAGTTCTTACTTGCCAAGGCTTTCTTTTAAAGAAACAGACGGGTTTGAATTCCCAAATCTGCTGTACAGGTTACCCATGACTTACAAGGGCTCGTCAGTGACGGTTCAAAGTTACAACAGCACTGACCAAAGTGGCTTATGATGACCATTTTTCACTCTTACAACGTTTCAGCCTTCCCATGGTCAGCGGATCAACATTCAGATGCTTAGCAGTTGTGGCCAGAAAGGTTTTAAAATGGGGCTAAACCAGCGGTGAAATGTTCCCGGTTCGGACCGGATCGCCCGATCCGGTAGTGATGTCGGTGGGTAGTTCGGAGAACCAGTAGCAAAAATCCCTCTCCACCCCCCATGCCCAGCTGAGCCGCACGATCATCAGAGGCTTTTTATTTTATACTTTCTGCTGGGGCAGAACAGGCTGTTACGTATAAACTGGGTTAACAAAATCAGAAATGAGGAGGTGATAAGCTGCCTGGGAATGCGAAGGGAAATCATCAAAGATATTAAAAAAGCGAAAGTTAGAATATTTCGGACATGTGATGCGACACCTGAAAAAATACGGCATCCTTCACTTAATCCTGTCCAAGGAAAGATTGAAGGCAAACGAGGTCCAGGCAGAAGAAGAATCTCATGGCTTCAAAATCTAAGGGACCAGTTTGGACAAAGCTTAGCAGCACTTTTTCGTGCGGCTGTTGATAATAATAGGATCGACAATATCATCGCCAGCGTCCGATGATGGATATGGCAGAAGAAGAAGAATCCTAAATTTCTTGTGAAGTTCATAGGAACAATTATAACAATGCAAGGAGGCAAGAGGGTCTTGAATCTTGAGACCCTCTAAATCTCCACTACTCTGGGAAATCCTCCAAAACATGGCATGATTTGATTTTAAGGAGGGAATTTGGCCTCTCTATAAATCTTCCCCAGCCTCCCGGTGTCTCAATGTTTGTCTCAAGATTGCACAGCTCCGAAATACGTTGAATCAGCCAAAAACTAGCAAGAGAACATTCTTTCCTTCACCGCTTCAAGGGCAGAAGGGAAGCGGGTAGCCTTCCTCTCGTGGCCAAGAATGCAGGGATCTTGTAAATCAGTGACTTCTTTCCTGCTGGGTCTACTTCAGCTGCCAAGGAGATGGGTTTTTGTTTCACTTCCCCTTGAGACGGCATCACTGTGGGCAGCCAATTGCTGTCGTAAGATGAGCAATAATAATCTGCCAGATCTTCCGCTTGGACATTGCTGATGGTTAAGGTGGCAGAAGACCCCCCTGTAAATCCTGAGAATCGCTCTGGGATCCCAGGGGGTCTCTTGTTGTGCTGATAGATCAACAACTTGGGCAAACTGTTGGGCTTCTGTTGGTACCAGGAGACGTGGTACTTGTTGATGCTTGCAGTGTTCCTTGTGCAGCTGATCACAGCTCTGCCCCCAGGGGCTACTGACAGGGTGGGTGGCTGAGTCAGTACAAACTGGCCCCAGGATCCTAAAATAGAATATAAGATGGAATATATAGAGTAGAGTAGAGTAGAGAGTGGAGTGGAGTGGAGTGGAGTGGAGTGGAGTGGAGTGGAGTGGAGTGGAGTGGAGTAGAGTAGAGTAGAGTAGAGTAGAGTAGAGTAGAGTAGAGTAGAGTAGAGTCGAGTAGAGTAGAGTAGAGTAGAGACAAGAATAGAGAGTAGAAAGTAGAGTAGAGTAGAGAGTAGAGTGGAGTAGAGTAGAGAATAGGGTAGAGATTAGAGTAGAGTAGAGTAGAGTAGAGAGTAAAGTAGAGTAGAGTAGAGTAGAGTAGAGTAGAGTAGAGTAGAGTAGAGTAGAGATAAGAGGGCAGAGAAGAATCAAGACCAATAAAACTCTTGATCAATCAAAGCTGCAACTTCCCCACATTGCAGAAGAACTGTTTATTTAGGAATGCCCCCAAATGTTTTAAGTTTTCTTTTACCTGCATAGTAAGAAAAAATCAAGACAAGGACAGAGATTTGTGCCATGGTCAAGGGGAAAAAAAGGGTATTTCTTGCAATAAAGCTCTCTCTTTCTTGCATCTCTTCTTAAAGGAGAGAATATAAATACATGCAAATGAGATGCCTTCTTTGATGGTTGCATGACGATTCATGTCTCTTTAGGTTATAAAGAGAAGAGCCTGCTAAAGAAGCATCTTGTAGGAACAGTCTCACAACGTGTAACATACAAGTGTTTGTCCGATTTCCCCCCCCCCCCACACACCTGGGGTAGAATCATAAGGCTGGAAGGGACCTTGGAGGTCACTCCCATTTGTTCAGGAAGCACTAAGGCAGAAGATCTTATTCCATGCTGGGCAAATGGTTGTCAGTTTTTTCTTGGAGACCTCCAGGAATGAAGCACCCACAACTCCAAGGAGCAAGGGGTTCATGAAATCGATGATGATGATGATGATGATGATGATGATGACGACGACGACGATGATGTTAGTCATTCAGTTGTGTCCGACTCGTGGCCATTCTATGAGCCAGGTCTCTCCACGTCTTTCAATCTTACACTACTTCACTACACCGTTGTAGTACTACACTACAACAGTAGTACTTACGCTACTGTTCATAAAGTTACTTGATTTTAAACATGTGGTTTGACTCTTTAGTGGCATTCACTGATCTGTTGCCTTCGTGGGGATATCATTTAATCAAGAATGTAATGCAATAACTTTCATGAAGGATTTACTATTAGAATAGCAGTTACAATATAAAGAAGAAAAGTGAAACACGTAGAAAAAAACAAGATATACAAAAATGATCACCATAGAAAAAATGAGATATACAAAAATTATCACCATGTCAGTTAATACTTAGCTGGGTAACCTTTAGCATGAATTATGGCCTTACAACCTCTTCCCATGGAGTGAACCAAGTCTTTGAGTTCTGCAGCTGTTATAATGTGAAACCAAGATTGAAGGATGGCTTCTATTAACTGGGTTTTATTGCTGGGTCGCTTCTGACTAACAAGTTTCTTTAGTGGGCTCCATAGATTTTCCATTGAGTTAAGATCTGGGCTATTCCCAGGCCATTCCAGCAGTGGAATAGGATTATCTTGAAACTCCCCCCAAAAAGTGGTGTTATTAGCCATCAAACCTCAAAAATACACTTTTCCCAAAAGGTTTCCACAATTTTGGCCACTACTGTACTCTTTTGCAGAAGAAGGTTTTTGCCTCACTTCCCTATGCAGGTGGCATCACTGTGAAACATCCAGTTACCGTCATAAGACTGACAATAATATTCTGCCTCATCTTCTGGTTGAACACCCGTAATTGTTAAAGTAGCTCTAGAACTGTCGGTCACCCCAGAGAATCGGTCTGGAACGTCAGCAGGCCTGTTGACGTGCTGATAAATCAATAGTTTGGGCGGCTCAACGGATTTCTGTTGATACCAGGACACGTAGTAACCAGACATAGCTCCACTGCTCCTTGTGCAGGAGATCTGGACCCTTCCTTCAAGACGTGCTGACACGGAAGCTGGTTGAGTCAATACAAATTGGGCTGAAGCCCCTGTAAGAAATAAAACATAGGGAAGAAATGGCCAGGTGAGACTTGGGTTCCATCAAAGTCAACTGAAAAGAGAACGAAGCCCACTAATATTATAGGAGGTTAACAGAATAACAGAGTTGGAAGGGACCTTGGAGGTCTTCTAGTCCAACCCTTTGCTCAAGGTAGGAAAAGAGTAGAGTAGAGTAGAGTAGAGTAGAGTAGAGTAGAGTAGAGTAGAGTAGAGTAGAGTAGAGTAGAGTAGAATAGAATGAGTTGGAAGGGATCTTGGATGTCTTCTAGTCCAACCCTCTTCTCAAGGTAGGAATAGAGTAGAGTAGAGTAGAGTAGAGTAGAGTAGAGTAGAGTAGAGTAGAATAGAATAGAATAGAATAGAATAGAATAGAATAGAATAGAATAGAATAGAATAGAATAGAATAGAATAGAATGAGTTGGAAGGGATCTTGGAGGTCTTCTAGTCCAACCCCTGCTCAAGCAGGAGACCCTGTACCATTTCAGACAAATGGTTGTCCAATCTCTTCTCAAAAACCTCAAGTATCAGAGCCCCACAACTTCTGGAGGCAAGTCGTTCCACTGATTAATTGTTCTAATATCATGAAATTTCCCCTTAGTTCTAAGTTGCTTCTCTCCTCAATTAGTTTCCACCCATTGCTTCTTGTCCTGCCTTCAGGTCCTTTGGAGAATAGGTTGACTCCCTCTTCTTTGGGGCAGCCTCTCAAATATGTCACCCCCTTAGTCCTTCTTTTCATTAAATTGGACATACCTAATTCCTGCAGCCATTCGTATGTTTTAACCTCCAGTCCCCTAATCATCTCTTCTTGGTTACATCTTTCCTTGGAGGTTACCCGAAGAGAGCAAAAGATATAAATCCAAGAGTTTACATTTGGAAGCATGTTCTCCTTTACCTGTGCAATAAGAAAAAACGAGGAAGAAGAGAACAGCGTGTGCCATGTTGAAGCCAAGGGTATAAGGGATGGCCATGTCAGATGTTCTATGTGCAAAAACTTTTGGAGATATTACTTTACTTTAAAGGCCAAGTGTGGGAAAATGCAAAGCCATGCAAAGGTCACTTCCTCTACGTTGGTGGTTGTCATCACCATTCGTGGCCACTGTAAAGTTATAGGGAGGGGGAAACACTTTGTCACCGCACAGTTCCAAGGTTCTAGATTGGCCAGTTAAGAGGACACACTCATGGGCTATCTAGTTGGTTTGACTTGACTATCATTTATCTGAATCAGGATTTCTCCAGACACAACGGTTAAGTTGAACCAAGGATGGAGAAGCACCGGTGTCCCAGCTGTTGGCCTAGACCAATTTTTAGAAGATCCTATTAGCCTTGCCAGTGTCAACTCGCAAAGCATCCCTGGCCTGCTCTCGAGTTGCCATAGGCTGGGGGGGGATGGGAAACCAGTGAAATGGCATGACAGCCAAAGACAGATGCACATTCCATGCTTATCTCTCTCAAGGCTGTATCCCAGGGTTACCTACAGCAGCCGGAGGGGTGCGACCTCTACAACCCGCGAAATTGCTCCGTTGGCGAATGTGATTGATGACACACCCTGGGGGGAGTGGGGAAACAGGGTCATAATTGGGGTGTAAATTACGTAGGGTTAGAGCTGGCTTCACTTGGGAATGTGCCGACATGAAGCTTCTAATAAATAACTGGGTTTCTTTTGAAGCTTGGCTCCAGGCTCATGGTTTAATTAGGGCATCTGTCAAAACCCTGACAGCCAGCTTTTATTCAAATGATGTTATAACAATAGCATTCTTTTACCTGTGCAATAAGAAAAAATGAGGAAGAAGGGAACAGCTTGTGCCATGTTGTTCTTCCTTATCCAGCCTAACAAAATGTTCAGGCCAGTGGTGAAATTCATTTTTTTTTTTACTACTGTGGGCATGGCTTGGTGGGTGTGGCAGGGGAAGGATACTGCAAAATCTCCATTCCCACCCCACTCCAGGGGAAGGGTACTGCAAAATCCCCATTCCCCCCCCCCCACTCCTGGGGGAAGGATATTGCAAAATCTCCATTCCCACTCCACTCTGGAGCCAGCCAGAGGTGGTATTTCAGTGGCGGGTTTCAAAATTTTTTACTACCGGTTCTGTGCGTGTGGCTTGATGGGGCATGGCAGGGGAAGGATACTGTAAAATCTCCATTCCCACCACACTCCGGGGGAAAGATACTGCAGAATCTCCATTCCCTTCCCAATCAAGGGGAAGGTTATTGCAAAATCCCCATTTCTTCCTGTTCAGCTGGGACTCGGGAGGCAGAGAATAGATGGGGGCAGAATTTTTAATACCGGTTCTCCGAACTACTCAAAATTTCCACTACCGGTTCTCCAGAACTGGTCAGAACCTGCTGAAACCCACCTCTGTGGTATTTGCCGGTTCTCCGAACTACTCAAAATTTCCGCTACCGGTTTTCCACAACCTGTCAGAACCTGCTGGATTTCACCCCTGGTTCAGACAATCTTCAAGAGTAGGAATTATTCCTGGGAAC
The DNA here is from genome assembly GCF_029531705.1 of Pantherophis guttatus. The sequence goes on from NW_026844101.1 coordinate 4,969,537, forward strand.
TGGATAGTGATGAGTAGAAGAGATGGAGGTCAATAGAAATGCCCCAACAGTTTCATCTGGATATCAGATAACACGAGGAACAAGCTACCAGACAGCTAATCCATGCCGCAGTCATCAACATATAATCTCATAGCACCACCTTCTGGATATTACTTAAAAGAAGAGATCAGAAAACACTTGTAAAATAATGGCAGTTTCTCAGAAGATCTTTAAGACCGGCTGTTCTCCCAGGAATGGTGGTTGGAAAGTTAGGCGAGCTTTTGAGATATTGTGATTAATGTTGATAGTTTGGGCTGCCATGTTTTATTTTTATTCTGTTTTGTTATGTTAACATTAGCTTGATGGTTTTAGCTCTGTTCTGTGCCCAAACAATGAACATTTGTATGAGATGGTGGGGCCACATAAGTAGAATTTATAAACAAATGCAGTCAATGGATACAAGATCGTATTGCTTTCAGTCGGTGGTGAAATGTAAAATTTGTTATTACCGGTTCTGTGGGCGTGGCTTGGTGGTGGTGGTGGGTAATATGACTGAGTGGGAGTGGCCAACTTTTTTTTTTTTTACTTTTTTTTTTTTACTTTTAAAACCATTTTTTCTACAACCTCTTCGAATCAGCGGGATTCGAACCACTGAACTGCTGAGCTTTCGGTCGACCATCTCAGCATCATAGCCACTGAGTCCGCGGGTATCCTACCATAGTATAAAAAAAAAGAGAATCTCAATCCATGGCATTCCTTAGAGATTTACCCCCAAAAAACCAGGTCTGTGCTCGCAATTTTAAAACTAATTTTAAATTTAAAACTAAAGAGCCTTGATAGTACAGTGGTCTAAGCACCCTGTTATTAACACAGCTGCCTGCAATTACTTGCTGGTTCGAATCTCACCAGGCTCAAGGTTGACTCAGCCTTCCATCCTTTCTAAGGTAGGTGAAATGAGGACCCGGTTTGTGGGGGCAATAAGCTGACTTTGTATAAATATACAAAAGTATGAAGGCTATTGCTTAACGCATTGTAAGCCGCCCTGAGTCTCCGGAGAAGGGCAGCATATAAATCAAATTAAAAAAAAAAATACATTGAATATTTGTCAACTGCAGGCCACTTTGTCAGATGGATATGGTGGCCTGATTGATGTAGGATTTCAATGAAGGGGTGAAGCCAGGATAGCAAAGGAAGGGACTAAAAGGCCATCCATAAATGTTAGAACATTTATGAATTAGAATATTTAGTTAGAATATTTGCTGGCTGGAAATGATCTAAAAGTTGTCTCACACTCAGTCAAGGATTTAGGAATATTCACTTCCAAAGATCTGAGTCCCAGAGCTCACTTTAACATCATTGCAAAAAAAAAAAAAAAAAAAGGCATTAAGAGTTGTCAAAGTTTTCTTTCTGGTAACTCTATACTTCAAACTAGGGCGTATAAAACCTTTGCCAGACCTAAACTTGAATACTGTTCACCTGCCTGGAACCCTCACTGTATTTCAGACATCAATACATTAGAGAGGGTCCAGAGATATTTTACTAGAAGAGCCCTCAAATCCTCTGCTCGAAATAAAAGTCCCTATCCCACCAGGCTCTGCAACCCAACAAGAGAGACACAGACTTCAGAGGATCATTAGAACTGCAGAAAAAACAATGGCTACCAACCTGCCTTCCATGGAGGACCTGTATACTGCAGGAGTCAAAAAGAGGGCTGTGAAAATATTTACAGACTCCTCGCATCCTGGACATAAACTGTTTCAACTCCTACCCTCAAAACGAGGCTATAGAGCACTGCACACCAGAACAACTAGACACAAGGACAGTTTTTTCCTGAACGCCATCATCTGCTAAATGAATAATTCCCTCAACACTGTCAAACTATTCACTAGGACTGTATTACTATTATTCTTCTCATACTTCCTATCATCCATCTCCTCCCACTTATGACTGTATGACTGTAACCTTGTTGCTAGTATCCTTAGGATTTATATTGACTGTTTCCTAATATGATTTGATTGCTTATTTGTTCCCTATGACTATCATTAAGTGTTGCACCTTATGATTCTTGATGAATGTATCTTTTCTTTTTATGTACACTGAGAGCGTATGCACCAAAGACAAATTCCTTCGGTGTCCAATCACACTTGGCCAATAAAGAATTCTATTCTATTCTATTCTATTCTGTTCTGTTCTGTTCTGTTCTGTTCTGTTCTGTTCTGTTCTATTCTATTCTATTCTACTCTACTCTACTCTACTCTACTCTACTCTATTCTAGTCCTTATTTCTATTCTATTCTATTCTATTCTATTCTATTCTATTCTACTCTACTCTAGTCCTTATTTCTATTCTATTCTATTCTATTCTATTCTATTCTATTCTATTCTATTCTACTCTACTCTACTCTACTTTCTCTACTCTACTCTATTCTAGTCCTTATTTCTATTCTATTCTATTCTATTCTATTCTATTCTATTCTACTCTATTCTACTCTATTCTAATCCTTGTTTCTATTCTATTCTATTCTATTCTATTCTATTCTATTCTATTCTATTCTATTCTACTCTACTCTACTCTACTCTAGTCCTTATTTCAATTCAATTCTATTCTATTCTATTCTATTCTATTCTATTCTACTCTAATCCTTGTTTCAATTCTATTCTATTCTATTCTATTCTATTCTATTCTATTCTATTCTATTCTACTCTAATCCTTGTTTCAATTCTATTCTATTCTATTCTATTCTATTCTATTCTATTCTATTCTATTCTACTCCTTATTTCAATTCTATTCTATTCTATTCTATTCTATTCTATTCTATTCTATTCTATTCTATTCTATTCTATTCTACTCTAATCCTTGTTTCTATTCTATTCTATTCTATTCTATTCTATTCTATTCTATTCTATTCTATTCTATTCTATTCTATTCCTTACCAGCATGTATCATGTTTGGCATTTGGCCTTGTCTCTAAGACAAACTTGATGTTGAGCTTAAAAAGAGATCTTTTTTAAAAAAAGATGAGAGAAGATTCTTCTAAAACTCAGATACCATCATATCCCCAAGAGTCTAAAACAGAGTGACAGGAAACACCTGACAGCTTGGGAAGACTAAGAGGAACCAAGAACAATATCTCACACATTTCCAAGTCATGCATATCGGAGGTGAACTTCTGCAAGGTTTTTGTTTAGGTCTTCAGTGGGATTATATCATTGTGCACTTGCCACCACCTACTAAATACAGGCAATGATAATCAGCTTCATCCTCTGCCTGAAGATTGGAGATGGTTAACACGGCAGATGTTTTAGAGTTTTCAATAGAACCAGAGAATCGTTCTGGGATTCCAGAGGCTCTGCTGCTATCACGATATATCATGAGTTTGGGGACATTTCCAGGCTTCTGTTGATACCAGGAGGATTGCTGTGATCCAAATGTTCCACTGTTTATAGTACAAGTGATTCGGATGGTTGCTCCAGGAGATCCAGCCACAGATTCTGGTTGAGTCAGGACAACTTGAGAAAAAGTCCCTGAAAGACAACAAAGATCACAGGAAAGTCTCAATCAGCACAATCTTCATTTCAATCAGAAGAAACGTGTGGTAGGAACAGAAATTAGAAGATGGATCTCTGAATTATTAGAAGGAAGGCTATAGTCACAGCAATTTTAGAGTAGAAATCCCAAGAGATCAATTACCCATAAAAGAGGAGGAGAAGAGGAGAAGAAGAGGCAGCCAAGCCATGGTTGGAGATGACATCAGAAGAGAATTGTCTGCAGATCCATCTGTCCTCGCTCCTTTTAAGCCTTTTGCCAGTGGGGAATTCAAATCCATGCAAATGATCTGCCTGCTCATTGAATCTTCCTCAGATATCAAAGCCTCCTTCAGATAAAAGGAAAGACCTTCCCTTGCAGGTTCCTTCCTGCCTGAGCAGGGGTTGGACTAGAAGATCACCAAAGTCCCTTCCAACTCTGTTATTCCCTTTGAGTATCATGATATGCTGATGCAGCCTTTGAGGAGACCATCCTGTTTGTTGAGTGAGAAAATTTGAGAAGGAGTTCAGCTCACCTGAGATGTAGATAGTGTGCATGAGATTTATCTTCTTGATCCTTCCTTGTTCAGGCTGAGACTGATCCCTCTCAGCTTTCAGGGAAATTAATGCCTTCAGGGATGTTAGTAATCACAACCGTCTATGTTAGGTCACAAGTTCATGTTTTCCTGAAAAGTCATTGTGCTCATCCCATGGGATCTCCAAGAGTAGAAAAAAAATCAGTTCAGAGGCCACATGAACTGCTAAGTTGGAGCTGGTGTCCCACCATAATATAAAAAGGAAGCGCAATCCATTTATTTATTTCTTTATATTGATTATTATTCACACTCTTTCCCATGCGTGCTGCTATATTTTGACTTTTATCTGTTTTCTGCCACTTGTGCCCCTTGAGAAGGGAAATACATTTTCTCATTGCTACTGACAGCCTGAATTAGGAGCCTCCTTAAACCAGAACTCGGTGGACTAAAATTTCAGACTGAGTTTACAAAACATGGCAATCCTGACCTCTGCTGGTTATGTCACCGAAGCCTCAAGGTACTTTTGGGGGGTTGGGCAAAGCAGATGCCCAGATTCTCTTTGTCACAATGAAGAAAAAGCATCGTGACCTATATCAAATATAAATAGCATGTTTAAATTTATTTTTTCATTGACCGTAAAGGAGGTGGATGAGAAGGAAGAACGAGAACATAGGGGATCATAGTTATGACCTAACCTTAACCCTAACTCTAACCCTAACTCTAACCCTATAAAACCATAGATTCTTTTAAAAAAAACACCCGTTTAAGACCAACAGAATCAACAAAGGAGAGTCCAGTTGTAGGCAATTTGAGAGGGACTGAAGATGCTCAAGGAGGCAGAATTGGACGAACTATTGACAGAGCCAGAAAAATGAGTGGAGGCTTTAAAGAGTCTCAGGTTTCTGATGAGGGCACTGCTGATCCCAGGAGTTGTATTAATCACCAATATTTCCACTCATTCTGGTACAACAAATCCTAATTGTTTCTCCTTAGGATGCTGAAAGAGAAGGGGGAGGATTAAGGAGAACCTGGGCCAAAAGATCTGAAAGGCAGCAAAGAGAAAGTTTTGGTCAAAAGGGGATAATTCCAAAGGGCAGAGAAACATTAGATGGGAAACGGAAGACTGAAGGACTACAAACAAGATTCTCTGATCAGAATTGATCAATAAGAACCAAAATGTGAGTGCTCCAGATCATAAGGGTTGATGTTAAACAGTCAAAACTTTTCCATCACTATGGCAGAGTGGACAGAGAAGAAGAGGAGGAGATGAGGCTAGGTTGTACCTGGAATGTGGGCTAAAGATCCAGAATATGGCTGTTGTCTCCAAACAACTACTATCAGAAATGATCTGGGTGAATCTGTATGGTAAATCATTCATAATCCATAATTCAATGGATCCCTTTCATTCCATCCACCAGGAAATCCCAGACCAATTATAACACCCTTCTTGAATTCAGATACCGTCACATCCCTCAGAGTCTAAGTGGGTGTGACAGCAGGAAGGAAGCACCTGAGGATTTGAGAAGGCTAAGGGGAACCAAGAAGAAGATGTCACACGTTGGCTAGTCATGCATATTGATGTTCCCCTGCAGAAGGTTTTTGTTCAGCTCTTCAGTGGGATTGTAGCACTGTGTACGTGTTACTGCCTGCATAAGAGAGGCAAAAATAACCACCTTCATCTTCTGCCTCAAGATTGGAGATGCTTAAGACGGCAGATGTTCTAGAGTTTTCAACAGAACCGGAGAATCGTGCTGGGATTCCAGAGGCTCTGCTGCTATCAGCATATATAAGGAGTTTGGGGGCACTGCTAGGCTTCTGTTGATACCAGGAGGAATGCCCTGAGCCAATTGTTCCACTGCTTGTAGTACAAGTGATTCGGATTGTCCCTCCAGGAGATCCAGACACAGAAGCTGGTTGATTCAGGACAAACTGGGAAAAAGTCCCTGAAAGAAAGCAAAGGTGACAGGAAAGACTCAGTCAGCACAATGTTCACTTCAGCAACAGAGACAGATGTGGTTGGAACAGAAATGTGAAAGTCAAAGTAGAGGAGAAACCACTTCTCTGAATTATTAGGAGATGGGGAAAGATCTAAAGTCATAGCCATTTGAGGCAGACATCCCAAGTCATGAATTACCCATAAAGTAAGTGGAGAGGATGAGAAGTGGCAGCCAAGCCATGGTGGAAGTCAGGGTTGAATTGCCTGCAGATCCATCTGTTGTCTCTGCTCTTAAGCCTTTTGCCAGTGGGGAATTCAAATCCATGCAAATGATCTGCCTACTCATTGAATCTTCCTCAGATATCAAAGCCTCCTTCAGCTAAAACGAAAGACCTTCCCTTGAAGGTTCCTTCCTGCCTGAGCAGGTGTTGGACCAGAAGACATCCAAGGTAGAAAGTGGGCATGAGAATTGTCCTCATTTTATCGTCTTGATCCTTCCTTGTTCAGGCTGAGACAGATCCCTCTCAGCTTTTCAGGGAAATTGTGGCCTTCAGGGATGTTAGGAATGAAAACCGTCTTTGTTAGGTTACAAGTTCATGTTTTCCTGAAACGTTGATGACGAGATGAAGGATTTCTCCCCAGATCAAACCTGGTTCTAGATATATACAGAAAATCTGAATTGGCAAAAGGACACCAGTCAACCTGGACTACAGCTAAACTAATAAGGCTTCTCCAAAGAAAGGAGGCTAATGGCACTGCCTTGCTTCCTTGCCCATCTAACTGACTTTATTGTTTATCAGGATGAACCATAGCAATAGCAATAGCACTTAGACTTATATACTGCTTTACATTGCTTTACAGCCCTCTCTAAACAGTTTACAGGGTCAGCCACTTGCCCTCAGCAATCTGGGTCCACATGTAACCAACCTCAGAAGGATGGAAGGTTGAGTCAACCTTTTTCTAGTCAGGATCAAACTCCTGGCTGTGGGCAGAGTCAGCCTGCAATACTGCATTCTAACCATTGAGCACCATGGATGGATGGATGGATGGATGGATGGATGGATGGATGGATGCATGGATGGATGCATGGATGGATGCATGGATGCATGCATGGATGCATGGATGCATGGATGGATGGATATATGCATGGATGGATGGATAGATGGGTAGATAGATGAATGGGAGGGAGGGTGAAAGGGAGGGAGGAAGGAAGGAAGGAGAAATGGAAGAATAGTAGCAATAGCACATAGACTTATATATCATTTCACAGTGCTTCACAGTCCTCTCTAACCAGTTTACAGAGTCAGCCTTTTGCCCCCAACAATTAGGGTCCTCATTTTAACCACCTCAGAAGGATGGAAGGCTGAGTCAACCTTAAACTTGATGAGATTCGAACTGCCAAATTGAAAGCAGCTGGTAGTCAGCAGAAGTAGCCTGCAGGACTGCACTCTAACCACTGCACCAAACCATGTTTGGCATTTGTCCTTGTTTCTAATATCCGCTTGTTGATGAGCTTAGAAACAGATCTTTCTGTTTTAAAAAGGGAGAGAAGATACAATTCTGTCATCTCTTGGTGGTCTTCTTTATTAGCAGGGAAAGCAAACCAATAAACATGTTTCAGTTCCTTTCTAGAGGTTTTGGTCTCACTTCTCTATCTGAATCAAGCACTGTGCACCCGTTCCCGATCCAAACTAAACAGTAATAAGTAGCCTCGTCTTCCACCAAGGCCCCCGTGATGGTCAGAGACATGGTGTTTCCTGACCTGGAGCCAGAGAAACGGGCTGGGACACCTGAGGGCCTGCTGCTGGTCGTGTGTATTAAGAGCCTTGGGGTCTGCTCTGCCTTCTGCTGGATCCATCGTGGGTAATTGTTGTCAGTGATGGTTCCTCCACCATATCTACAGGACATGACGATTGTCCCTCCTAGAGCTACAAAGTCTGGATCTTTCAGGCTCTGCAGTTGCTGGACACTGGCTCCTGAAAGAGGATGTGGAATTTAGGGAACAAGAGAGAACATGGAATGAAGGAACATAAGGTGAATCTACACTGTGCACCCAACCCACAGCCAGCATTTGCTGCACGGCTTTCCACGTGGAGACCATCAAAAGGATTTTTCCACCTATCCCCTGATTCTCTTGGTCTCACCTAAGGAAGACAGGATGGTGAAGAGCAGAAGAACCCAAGCCATGGTGGACAATTAGATGATGATCTTCCTCAATGAATCCATCAATCATTGGCTTCAACCTGGCCTCTCTTAAATCCCTAGAGGGGAGGAATACAATTAGTATGCAAATGAGGTTGCTCTTAAAACCATGGTGATCCCTGTACTTACCAAACAGGAGGACTGTACGGTTAACTAAAGGTGTAAGCTGTATTTTACTGATCAACATACGACATTTGTGAGCTTAGAGATGAATAGATAAATTGGTTGAATCAGAGTTTGTAGCATGAACTGGAGAATCCTAGGGTGAAATCATCACTCTACTCTTAATCTCATTGAGCTGTCTTCATCCATGGACTGCATTTGCTCTATTTCCTTATATATAATTTCTCTAAGAAAACAGTAAAGCCATCAAGATCCCACAAGGTGCCTTTTCCCCCCAAAAGGAAAATGGACTATGTTTTTTCTTGAGGAAGAAATGCTTTTTTTTTCTTGAAGAAGTTTCCCTTCTCATCCAAGAGGCTTCATCAGTTCTGACAGGATGCTGGGGAGACCTGTCAGAACTGATGAAGTTTCTTGGATGAGAAGGGAAACATCTTCCTCAAGGAAAGAACATTTCTTCCTCAAGGAAAAAACATTGTCTAGTTGCCTTTTTTGGGAGGGAAAAAAGCATCTTTGAGACACCCATGATCTGGATGACTGAGAATCTTCATAGACCTCAAGATATCTAACAGGAAAGACAACATATCAATATATAAGAAATAATCCCAAGGTTCTTATTCGGGATCCAGTAGACCCCACAAATTGGAGCCCTTATTTATGTGTTTGTTTAAATTAATTAATATTACAGAAGGTGGGGAGGGAATGAATTCCATATATGCTTCTCCACAACAAAGAATTCAAGGTGGAACGTCATGAGTCAGAAGTAAATTCCTCTTCTCAGTCTAGTTGATTCTCATCCTTTGTTTCTCCCTTCTGCCTCTCCATTCTATGCTATAAACCACCATTGCAATTAGATCAATGTATGGATAGTGCCAGCCTTATCTAGAAGGGAAAACATTTTTTCTCATTGCTACCATTAATCTGAACACCCAGCGTCCATAAACCAGAACTCCTCCTTGGGCTAAAATGTGAGACTGAGTTTAGAAAACTTGGCAATCCTGACCTCTACTGGTGATGTCACTATAACCTTGTTAGGTTTATGCAGCTCAGAATCTAGATAAATCCCCATGAGGCACTCTGAACACGAGGCAATTGAAATTCAGCCTTATTTTTGATCAAAAATCAAAAACTGGGCGTCTTAAATCCCTTGCCTTAAATCGAACAAGGCAGAGAGAGAGAAAAGGAAATGTCGTGCACTAACTAAAACTTTTTTTTTATACTTTACACATAGTTCATGCGCAATCCGTCATTGTGTTAGAAGCATAATTTCTTATCCATTAGTTCATGCAAAAGCTCATGATTTTCCCAGCGCTTGGGAACAATAGGGCTCACAAGGAAAAAGGAATAGACATTTTCTGGCACTTAGCCCAACGCTTGCTACAGCTGTTACCTCACATTGGGTATTTACCTCTACTGGAAATGTCGCTATGACTTCAAGGTAGTTTTGGTGTTGGAAGGGCAGGTGCCAAGATTCTCTTTCCCAAGATAAAGAAGAAGCATAGTAACCAACATCAAATGAAATGGCAAGTGTGCACCCACTTTTTCATGACTCTAAAGATGGTGGGTGAGAAGGAGGAATGCGAAGGGAAACATAGTTTTGATCCAGAAAAACATAGTATTTTTTTTTTTAATATAAAGTTGAAGACAAACAAAACCATGAAGGAGAGTAAATGATGTGAGAATGTTTGGGGATTTCAAGGGGACAAAATTTGGAAGAAATGTTGATAGAGCCAGAGAACTGAGCTAAGATGTTAAAGGATCTCGTACTTTGCTCATATATCAGATCTGAGGTGTTGTGTTAATTTCAATTTTTTTCTGCTCCTTTTGGTACAAAAGATTCTCACTGTTTCACCAAAAGATGCTGAACGAGAAGGGGGCTGATTCAAAACAATCCGGGTCAAAATCTTGAAAGAAAGCAAAGAGTAAAGAACAGTTTCCACCAAAGACGGGGAGAGAAATGTTAAATCGGAAAGGGAAGATTGACAGAATCAGAAAAACCTCCCTGAACAGCAATGATGAGATAAGATAAGAACCAAAAAGTGGGTATCCAGATTAGAAGGTTGATAAGAAGAGGAAATACAACCAGCCCAAAGCTGGAAAGTGGTATTTCCAAATGGACCAGTAAGAGAAGTATTCTGGTTAATCTATTTTTTTTAAAATAATCTTTATTTACATTTTCCATTAAAAACAAAAAGAGAACAACACATTATATGAATAACAAACAAAACATACAAGACAAGACAACAAAAAAACACAAAACTAGCATATCTATAAGCAGTACCTTAATAACCTAGTACTCGGTACTGTATATCTATATTATAATCCGGAGAAGACAGAACATCTTACATATCTTTATAAAACAATTAGGTGTATCCGACCTCATTTTACTTGCATAATATAAGTTTCTCAGTAAATATAGTTCCTCTTCTAATTTGGGTTATATTTTCCTTTTCTCTAGCCACCTATAGAATTTTTCCCAAGATAAACATATTTGTGTTTGATCTCTATCTTGTAATTTTTTGGTCAATTTATCGGCTTCCACACAGTCTAAAATCTTTTTTTATAATAGCTTCCTCTGATGGGATACTTTGATTTTTCCAAAGTTGAGCATACGCCAATCTCGCCGCTGTGATAATATGTAATGCAAGATACCATACATCTCTTTTAATACCTTGCCATATCTCCAATGTTTCCACTCATTTTGGGGTGGGATAAAGGTGGACACTATGTCTGGTATTTCCAAATGGACCATTATGAGAAGTGTTCTGGTTAATCTAGATGCTAAATCATGCAGTCATAAGACAACTGATCCCATTCCATCCTCCCACCATAAAGTCCCAGTCCAATTGCAGCATCCTTCTAAAACTCAGAGGTCATCATATCCCCAAGAGTCTAAAATGGAGGGACAGGAGTGACATAAACCTGACAGCTTGGGAAGACTTAGAGGAACCAAGAACAATATCTCACACATTCACAAGTCATGCATATCGGAGGTCAGCTGCTGCAAGGTTTTTGTTCTGGTCTTCAGTGAGATTGCATCATTGTGCACTTGCCACTACCTATATAATACAGGCAATGATAATCAGCTTCATCCTCTGCCTGAAGATTGGAGATGGTTAACACGGCAGATGTTTTAGAGTTTTCAATAGAACCAGAGAATCGTTCTGGGATTCCATCGGGTCTGCGGCTATCTTCATATATAATGAGTTTGGGGGCATTTCCAGGCTTCTGTTGATACCAGGAGGAATCCGCTGTATCAAGTGTTCCACTGTTTTTAGTGCAAGTGATTCGGATGGTTGCTCCTAGAGATCCAGCCACAGATTCTGGTTGAGTTAGGACAACTTGAGAAAAAGTCCCTGGAAAAAAAACAAAGAGGACAGGAAAGATTCTATCAGCACAATCTTCATTTCAATCAGAAGAAACAGTGGTAGGAACAGAAATTAGGAGATGGAACTCTGAATTATCAGGAGGAAGGCTATAATCACAGCAGTTTTTAGTAGAAATCCCAAGACATCAATTACCCATAAAAGAGGAGGAGAAGAGGAGAAGAAGAGGCAGCCAAGCCATGGTTGGAGATGACATCGGAAGTGAATTGTCTGCAGATCCATCTGTCCTCTCTCCTCTTAAGCCTTTTGCCAGTGGGGAATTCAAATCCATGCAAATGATCTACCTGCTCATTGAATCTTCCTCAGATATCAAAGCCTCCTTCATCTAAAACGAAAGACCTTCCCTTGAAGGTTCCTTCCTGCCTGAGCAGGTGTTGGACCAGAAGACATCCAAGGTAGAAAGTGGGCATGAGAATTGTCCTCATTTTAGCGTCTTGATCCTTCCTTGTTCAGGCTGAGACAGATCCCTCTCAGCTTTTCAGGGAAATTATGGCCTTCAGAGATTTTAGGAATGAAAACTGTCTTTGTTAGGTTACAAGTTCATGTTTTCCTGAAAAATTGTTGTGCTCATCCCATGGGATCTCCAAGAGTAGAAAAAAAATTCACTTCAGAGGTGACATGGACTGCTAAGGTTGGAGCTGGTGTCCCACCATAGTATAAAAAGGAAGCTCAATCCATTTATTTATTTATTTATTTATTTATTTATTTATTTATTTATTTATTTATTTATTTATCCACACTCTTTCCCATGCATTCTATTATATTTTGACTTTCATCTGTTTTCTGCCACTTGTACCCCTTGAGAAGGGACACATTTTCACATTTTCTCATCGATACTAACAGCTTGAATTAGGAGCCTCCTTCAACTAGAACTCTGAGGACTAAAATTTGAGACTAAGTTTGCAAAACATGGCAATCCTGACCTCTGCTGGTTATGTCACCCAAGCCTCAAGGTACTTTTTAGGTGTTAGGCAAAGCAGAGGTCAAAATAAAGAAGAAGCATAGTGACCTACATTAAATGTAAATACCATGTTTAAATCTATTTTTTCATGACATTAAAGGAAGTGGATGAGAAGGAACAATGGGAACAGAGGGGAACGTAGTTATGACCGTAACCTTAACCTGAAACTCTAACCCTAACCCTATAAAACCATAGAATTTTTTTTAAAACACCCAACATTTAAGACCAACAAAGGAGAGTCCAGTTGTAGGCAATTTGAGAGGGATTGAAGATACTCTAGGAGGCAGAATTGGACAAATATTGACAGAGCCAGAAAAATGAGTGGAGATTTTAAAGAGTCCCTTAGTTTGCTCATGATTTTGATGAGGGCACTGCTGATCTCAGGAACTGTATTAATCTCCCATATTTCCACTCATTTTGTCACAACAAATCCTGACTGTTTCTCTGTAGGATGCTGAAAGAGAAGGGGGAGGATTAAGGAGAACCTGCACCAAAAGATATGAAAGGAAGCAATAATTCAACAGATCCCTTTCATTCCATCCACCTGGAAATCCCAGACTGATTATAACACCCTTCTCAAATTCAGATACCATCACATCCCTGAGAGTCTAAGTGGGTGTGACAGCAGGAAGGAAGCACCTGAGAATTTGCGAAGGCTAAGAGGAACCAAAAAGAGGATGTCACACGTTGGCTAGTCATGCATATGGATGTTCCCCTGCACAAGGTTTTTGTTCAGCTCTTCAATGGGACTGTAGCACTGTGGACTTGCCACTGCTTTCATAAGAGAGGCAATAATAATCACCTTCATCTTCTGCCACAAGACTGGAGATGCTTAAGACGGCAGATGTTCTAGAGTTTTCAACAGAACCGGAGAATCGTGCTGGGATTCCAGAGGCTCTGCTGCTATCATAATATATAAGGAGTTTGGGGGCACTGCTAGGCTTCTGTTGATACCAGGAGGAATATTGTGATCCAATTGTTCCACTGCTTATAGTACAAGTGAGTCGGACTGTCTCTCCAGGAGATCCAGACACAGAAGCTGGTTGATTCAGGACAAACTGGGAAAAAGTCCCTGAAAGAAAGCAAAGATGAACAGGAAAGACTCAGCACAATGTTCACTTAAGCAACAGAGACAGATGTGGTAGGAACAGAAATGTGAAAGTCAAAGTAGAGGAGAAACCACTTCTCTGAATTATTAGGAGATGGGGAAAGATCTAAAGTCATAGCCATTTTAGGCAGACATCCCAAGTCATCAATTACCCAAAAAGTAAGTGGAGAGGATGAGAAGTGGCAGCCAAGCCATGGTGGAAGTCAGGGTGGAATTGTCTGCAGATCCAGCTGTGCTCTCTGCTCTTAAGCCTTTTGCCAGTGGGGAATTCAAATCCATGCAAATCTTTTGCCTGCTCATCAATTCTTCCTCAGACATGAGAGCCTGCTTGAGATAAAAGGAAAGATCGTCCTTTGAAGTTTCCTTCTCTTCAAGGATTTGCTGGTGGAGCTTTTGTGGACACTCCCCTGTTTGACAGAGTGGCAACATTTGGGAAGGAGGTCAGAGCAGCTGCAGAGGACAAAGCTTCCATGAGAAATGTCCTCTCTTTCTCTCCTTCATCCTTCTTTGTTCAGCCTGAGAATCATTCCACTCAGCAATCCAAGGGAATTTTGGCCCAGTTTAGAGATGTTAGGAGAGGCAACAATGTTAGGTTACAAATGTATGTTTTCCAGAAAATCTGCAGTGCTGCAATGCTCAACAGGGTTGACAAAAAATCAGTTCAGAGGCTGCATGGACTACCATACTTAGATAAGAGCTGGTGCCCCACCATGATATAAGAGAACTAGGGCCAAAATCTTGAAATAAAGGAAAGAGTAAAGAACATTTTCCACTAAGGAGGTGTAATTCCAAAGGGGAGAGAAATGTTAGATCTGAAAGGGAAGAGTGACGGACTCAGAAGAAGCTTCCCTGAACAAAAATGATCAATAAGAATCAAAAAGTGGGGGTCCAGATCAGAAGGTTGATAAGATCAGGAGAAGGAAGGCAAGCCCATAGTTGGAATGTTGAATAAATGTTGAATAAAGACGTGCAATAGGGCTGTTGTCCAAATGGGATATTATGTGAAGTGCTTTGAGTGAATCTGTATGCTAAATGAGATATAATGACAGGTCAACTGATCCCATTGCATCCTCCCACCATAAAGTCCCAGTCCAATTGCAGCATCCGTCTAAAACTCAGATACCATCAAACCCCCAAGAGTCTAAAATGGAGGGACAGGAGTGAGGAAACACCTTTTGGGGGGTTGGGCAAAGCAGATGCCCAGATTCTCTTTGTCACAATGAAGAAAAAGCATCGTGACCTACATCAAATATAAATAGCATGTTTAAATCTATTTTTTCATGACCGTAAAGGAGGTGGATGAGAAGGAAGAATGGGAACAGAGGGAATCATAGTTATGACCTAACCTTAACCCGAACCCTAACTTTAACCCTAACTCTAACCCTATAAAACCATAGATTCTTTTAAAAAAACACCCAATGTTTAACACCAACAAAATTAAAAAAGGAGAGCCAAGTTGTAGGCAATTTGAGAGCGACTGAAGATGCTCAAGGAGGCAGAATTGGATCAACTATTGACAGAGCCATAAAAATGTGTGGAGGTTCTAAAGAGTCTCTTATTTTGCTCATGTTTCTGACGAGGGCACTGCTGATCCCAGGAGTTGTATTAATCTCCCATATTTCCACTCATTTTGTTACAACAAATCCTGACCGATTGTTGTAGGATGCTGAAAGAGAAGGGGGAGGATTAAGGAGAACCTGGGCCAAAAGATCTGAAAGGAAGCAAAGAGAAAGTTTCGGTAAAAGGGGGATAATTCCAAAGGGCAGAGAAATATTAGATGGGAAAGGGAAGACTGAAGGACTCCAAAGAAGCTTCTCTGATCAGAATTGATCAATAAGAACCAAAACGTGAGTGCTCCAGATCAGAAGGGTTGATGTTAAACAGTCAAAACTTTTCCATCACTATGGCAGAGTGGACAGAGAAGAAGAGGAGACGAGGCTAGGTTGTAGCTGGAATGTGGGCTAAAGATCCAGAATATGGCTGTTGTCTCCAAACAACTATTATTAGAAATGATCTGGGTGAATCTCTATGATAAATGATTCATAATCCATAATTCAATGGATCCCTTTCATTCCATGCACCAATAAACCCCACACCGATTATAACACCCTTCTTGAATTCAGATACAATCAGACCCCTCAGAGTCTAAGTGGGTGTGACAGCAGGAAGGAAGCACCTGAGGATTTGAGAAGGCTAAGAGGAACCAAGAAGAAGATGTCACACGTTGGCTAGTCATGCATATTGATGTTCCCCTGCACAAGGTTTTTGTTCAGCTCTTCAATGGGACTGTAGCACTGTGGACTTGCCACTGCTTTCATAAGAGAGGCAATAATAATCAGCTTCATCTTCTTCCTCAAGATTGGAGATGCTTAAGACGGCAGATGTTCTAGAGTTTTCAACAGAACCGGAGAATCGTGCTGGGATTCCAGAGGCTCTGCTGCTATCATAATATATAAGGAGTTTGGGGGCACTGCTAGGCTTCTGTTGATACCAGGAGGAAGCGTATGTTCCAATTGTTCCACTGCTTATAGTACAAGAGATTTGGATTGTCCCTCCAGGAGATCCAGACACAGAAGCTGGTTGATTCAGGACAAACTGGGAAAAACTCCCTGGAAAAAAAGCAAAGATGACAGAACGATTCAATCAGCATGATTTTAATTGGACCTAGGAGAAATGTATGGTAGGAACAGAAATCAGAAGTCAAAGAAATAGAGGAGAAACTACTTCTCTGAATTTTTAGGTGATGGAGGAAGAGTGTAAGACCCAGGTTTTCTTTCTTTCTTTTTTTAGTAAATATCAATTACCCAAAAAGGAAGAGAAGAAGATGAGAAGAGGCAGCCAAGCCATGGTGGATGATGGGGTCAGAAGTGAATTGTCTGCAGATCCATCTGTTGTCTCTGCTCTTAAGCCTTTTGCCAGTGAGGAATTCAAATTCATGCAAATAATCTGCCTGCTCATTGAACCTTCCTCAGATGTCAAAGCCTCCTTCAGCTAAAAGGAAAGACCTTCCCTTCAAGGTTCCTTCCTGCCTGAGAAGGAGTTGGACTAGAAGACCTCCAAAGTCCCTTCCAACTCTGTTATTCCTTTGAGTATCATGATATGCTGATGCAGCCTTTGAGGAGACCATCCTGTTTTGTTGAGCGAGAACATTTGAGAAGGACTTCAGCTCACCTGAGATGTAGATAGCGTGCATGAGATTTATCTTCTTGATCCTTCCTTGTTCAGGCTGAGACTGATCCCTCTCAGCTTTCAGGGAAATTATGGCCTTCAAAAATGTTAGTAATGACAACGGTCTATGTTAGGTCACAAGTTCATGTTTTCCTGAAAAGTCATTGTGCTCATCCCATGGGATCTCCAAGAGTAGAAAAAAAATTCAGCTCACATGAACTGCTAAGGATGGAGCTGGTGTCCCACCATAATATAAAAAGGAGGCTCAATCCATTTATTTATTTATTTATATTGATTATTATTCACACTCTTTCCCATGCATTCTGTTATATTTTGACTTTTATCTGTTTTCTGCCACTTGTGCCCCTTGAGAAGGGAAATATCACATTTTCTCATTGCTACTGACAGCCTGAATTAGGAGCCTCCTTAAACTAGAACTCGGTGGACTAAAATTTCAGACTAAGTTTGCAAAACATGGCAATCCTGACCTCTGCTGGTTATGTCACCCAAGCCTCAAAGAACTTTTGGGGGGTTGGGCAAAGCAGATGCCCAGATTCTCTTTGTCACAATAAAGAAAAGCATCGTAACCTACATCAAATATAAATAGCATGTTTAAATCTATTTTTTCATGACCCTAAAGGAGATGGATGAGAAGGAAGAATGGGAACATAGGGGATCATAGTTATGACCTAACCTTAATCCTAACTCTAATCCTAACTCTAACCCTATAAAACCATAGATTTTTTTTTAAAAAAAACACCCAACATTTTAGACCAACAAAATCAACAAAGGAGAGTCCAGTTGTAGGCAATTTGAGAGGGACTGAAGATGCTCAAGGAGGCAGAATTGGATGAACTATTGACAGAACCAGAAAAATGAGTGGAGGCTTTAAAGAGCTTCTTACTGTGCTCAGGTTTCTGATGAGGGCACTGCTGATCCCAGGAGTTGTATTAATCACCAATATTTCCACTCATTTTGGTACAACAAATCCTCACCCTTTCTCTGTAGGATGCTGAAAGAGAAGGGGGAGGATTAAGGAGAACCTGGGCCAAAAGATCTGAAAGGAAGCAAAGAGAAAGTTTCGGTCCAAGGGGGGTAATTCCAAAGGGCAGAGAAACATTAGATGGGAAAGGTAAGAGTGAAAGACTCCAAATAAGCTTCTCTGATCAGAATTGATCAATAAGAACCAAAAGATGAGAAGGGTTGATGTAAGACAATCAAAACTTTTCCATCACTATGGCAAAGTGGACAGAGAAGAAGAGGAGGAGACATGGCTAGGTTGTAGTTGGAATGTGGGCTAAAGATCCACAATATGGCTGTTGTCTCCAAACAACTATTATCAGAAATGATCTGGGTGAATCACTACAATAAATCATTCATAATCCATAATTCAATGGATCCCTTTCATTCCATCCACCTGGAAATCCCAGACCAATTATAACAACCTTCTCGAATTCAGATACCATCAGACCCCTAAGAGTCTAAGTGGGTGTGACAGCAGGAAGGAAGCATCTGAGAATTTGAGAAGGCTAAGAGGAACCAAGAAGAAGACGTCACACGTCGCCTAGTCATGCATATTAGTGTTCCCGTACAGAAGGTTTTTGTTCAGCTCTTCAGTGGGATTGTAGCACTGTGGACTTGCCATCATCTGCAATAGAGAGGCAATAATAATCACCTTCATCCTCTGTTTCAAGATTAGAGATGATTAAGGCGGCAGATGTTCTCGAGTTTTCAACAGAACCGGAGAATCGTGCTGGGATTCCAGAGGCTCTTTCGCTATCACCATATATAAGGAGTTTGGGGGTATTTCCAGGCTTCTGTTGATACCAGGAGGAATCGTATGTTTCAATTGTTCCACTGCTTTTAGTACAAGTGATTCGGATTGTCCCTCCAGGAAATCCAGACACAGAAGCTGGTTGATTCAGGACAAACTGGGAAAAAGTCCCTGAAAGAAAGCAAAGGTGACAGGAAAAATTCAGTCAGCACAATGTTCACTTCAGCAACAGAGACAGATGTGGTAGGAACAGAAATGTGAAAGTCAAAGTAGAGGAGAAACCACTTCTCTGAATTATTAGGAGATGGGGAAAGACTCTAGGTCATAGTCATTTTAGGCAGAAATCCCAAGTCATCAATTACCCATAAAGTAAGTGGAGAGGATGAGAAGTGGCAGCCAAGCCATGGTGGAAGTCAGGGTGGAATTGTCTGCAGATCCAGCTGTGCTCTCTGCTCTTAAGCCTTTTGCCAGTGGGGAATTCAAATCCATGCAAATGATCTGCTGCTCATCAATTCTTCCTCAGATATGAGAGCCTGCTTGAGATAAAAGGAAAGATCATCCTTTGAAGTTTCCTTCTCTTCAAGCATTCGGATTTGCTGGGGGAGCTTTTGTGGACACTCCCCTGTTTGACTGAGTGGGAACATTTGAGAAGGAGGTCAGAGGAATTGGAGAGGACAAAGCTTCCATGAGACGTCCTCTCTTTCTCTCCTTGATCCTTCTTTGTTCAAGCTGAGAATCATACCTCCCAGCATTTCTAGGAAATTTGGGCCCGTTTTAGGGATGTTAGGAATGACAACTGTCCATATTAGTTCACAAGACGTTTATTTTTCCTGAAAACTTCCCGTGCTCATCCAAGGAGATCTCCAAGAGTTGAGAAACAAGCAATTAAGAAGCCACATGGAACTAGATAAGATAACAACTGGTGCCCCAGCATGGTATAAAAAGGAAGCTGGATCCACTGCACTCCCTAGAGCAGGGGTCTCCAATCTTGGCAACTTTAAGACTTGTGGACTTCAACTCCCAGCTGGCTGAGGAATTCTGAGAGTTGAAGTCCACAAGTCTTAAAGTTGCCAAGATTGGAGACTCCTGCCCTAGAGGTTTTCATCAAAATCAGGAATATGGTACAACTTTTTACAACTAGCACATTGCATTCAAAGATCACAATATTTCTCAGCTGCAGGCCACTTCTTCACATGGAGATGGCGGCCTGTCCGAAGTAGGATTTTAATGAAGGGTGAAGATAAGATAGCAATGGGAGAGACTAAGGGGACATTTGATAAATATTAGAACAATATTTGAGCTTTGATATCTCCCCAAATGAAACCCAATTCTAAATATATCCAATAACTTGGGCTGCCTGCATGTTAGGCGGTTGTATTAACCTCTGAGCCACAAGTTCTCCTCCCTTCATCAGATTGAGCCAGGGGAGAGATTAAATGTTTTTCTATTTACAACATTTACAACATCATTCACTTTAATATAATTCTCTAATCTTAAAATTATAGAGTATTAAACAATTAAACATTATAAGCCTATTCATCTTCTAGTAAAAATACAATAATAATAGCATTACACATAATTATCCTCCTCATCCTAATGCTAACAATTATCATCTTATTTCTACCTCTATCTTAACATATTTTCTATTCTTCTTTAATCTTCTGCTTTTATTTCCAGTTCCTCTTTTTACGCTCTAACCATTGATAGAAACTTCAAATATCATATAATATTCAGTTTGTTCTTTGTCCTTAATTGCTAGTGTTAATCTGTTCATTTCTGCGCATTCTAATCACCTTCTCCTCAACAGGAATGTCTTCACTCTTCCAATGTTGTACGAATACAATTCTAACTGCCGTTAGAACCTGGATAATGAAACAAGTATTCTCTTTATTATAGCTTTTGGGTAAAATCCCCAGCAAAGAATATCTGAATTGACAAAAAGACTCCAATCAATGTGCAATATAACTAAACTAGTATGGCTTCTCCAAGGATTATCACATTGCCTTGCTTCCTTGCCTCACAGGTTTTCTAGTAGTCCATCCCACTGCTCGAGCGGGATACCCTATATATATATATATATATATATATATATATATATATATATATATATATATATATATATATATATATTTTAATTTGATTTATATGCCGCCCTTCTCCGGAGACTCAGGGCGGCTTACAATGCGTTAAGCAATAGCCTTCATTCTTTTGTATGTTTTATACAAAGTCAGCTTATTGCCCCCACAAACTGGGTCCTCATTTCACCTACCTTAGAAAGGATGGAAGGCTGAGTCAACCTTGAGCCTTGGAGAGATTCGAACCAGCAGAAATTGCAGGCAGCTGTGTTAATTACAGGGTGCACTAAACCCCTGTACTATCAAGGCTCTATATCAGTCATGGCTAATCTTTTTGCTGTTGCATGCCAAAAAGCAGGGGGAGCGCGGGGGAGTTGCATGCATGCATGCCCACTCCGATAATTTAATGCCCCCCCACGCCCCATCCCCCCACGCATGAGCACGCTTCCCCCACGCTCCCCCCACTTTTGACACGCAATGGCAAAAATGCTACTAGCGGGCCCGGTAGGCCCATCTTTCACTCTCCCCAGGCTCCAGGGCCTTTCTTGGAGCCTGGGGAGGGTGAAAACTGTCTTCCCCACCCCCCGGAGGCCCTCTGGAGGCTGGAAACGACCCATTTCCTGACTTCCAGTGGGCCCGGAAGGCCCGAAAATCAGCCGGCCAGTGTGTGCATGCACACTGGAGGTGAGCTAGGGCAATGCTCATGTGCCCACAGATATGGCTCCGTGTGCCATCATGGCTCTCTATCATTTCAGAGAAATGTTTGGCGAGTCTCGTTTTCATAGCGTTCAGTGAGGGAGCACTCACAGCCTCTGAAGGCAAGCCATTCCGCTGGTTAATTATTCTCACCATAGGAAAGCTCTCCTTGGTTCTACGTTTATTTATTTATTATTGAACGTTGCTTCTCTCCTTGGTTACTTTCCATCCATTGTTTCTTCTCTTGCCTTTTGGTGGTTTGGAAAACAGTTTTACACCCCTTGTCTTTGTAAGAGCCCCTCAAATATTAGAACAGTGCTATGGTGTCTCTCCTAGTCCTTCTTTTCACTAGACTGGACAAACCCAATTCCTGCAACCGTTCTTCGTATATTTTAGCATTTACATTGGGATGCAGCATTCCAGGTATGCAGTGGTGAAATTCAGATTTTTTTTTTACTACTGGTTCTGTGGGCGTGGCTTGGTGGGCGTGGCAGGGGAAGGATACTGCAAAATCCCCATTCTCACCCCACTCCAGGGGGAAGGATACTGCAAAATCCCCATTCCTTCCTCACTCCTGGGGGAAGGATACTGCAAAATCCCCTTTCCCTCCCCATTCCTGGGGGAAGGATACTGCAAAATCCCCATTCCTTCCCCATTCCTGGGGAAGGATACTGCAAAATCTCCATTCCTTCCCCATTCCTGGGGAAAGGATACTGCAAATCCCCATTCCCTCCTCACTCCTGGGGGAAGGATACTGCAAAATCCCCATTCCTTCCCCATTCCTGGGGGAAGGATACTGCAAAATCCCCTTTCCCTCCCCACTCCTGGGGAAACGATACTGCAAAATCCCCTTTCCCTCCCCACTCCTGGGGGAAGGATACTGCAAAATCCCCATTCCTTCCCCATTCCTGGGGGAAGGATACTGCAAAACCCCCATTCCCTCCCCACTCCTGGGGGAAGGATACTGCAAAATCCCCATTCCCTCCTCACTCCTGGGGAAGGATACTGCAAAATCCCCTTTCCCTCCTCACTCCTGGGGGAAGGATACTGCAAAATCCCCATTCCCTCCCCACTCCTGGGGGAAGGATACTGCAAAATCCCCATTCCCTCCTCACTCCTGGGGAAGGATACTGCAAAATCCCCTTTCCCTCCTCACTCCTGGGGAAGGATACTGCAAAATCCCCATTCCCTCCTCACTCCTGGGGAAGGATACTGCAAAATCTCCATTCCCATCCCACTCTGGGACCAGACAGAGGTAGTATTTGCTGGTTCTCCGAACTACTCAAAATTTCCACTACCGGTTCTCCAGAACCTGTCAGAACCTGCTGGATTTCACCCCTGCAAGTATGGTCTTACTAAGGCTTTGTAAAGTGGTACTAGAACTTCACGCGATCTTGATTCTAGCCTTCTATTAATGCAGCCCCGGATTGCAGACCAGGATAAACCATATTTGGCATTTTCTCCTTGTCTCCAAGACCCCCTTGAGTACTTGATGTTGAGTTTAGAAAGAGTTGTTTCTGCTTAATGGCAGAGGACAAGGAATCGGCCACTTTTTAAATTATTTTCACAAGAGTAAAGTACACCAAAAAGCAGAAGGATAAACTACTTGTGTTAGCCAAGAAAGCCAATTTTAGGGAGACGTGCTAGAGGGAAGACGATGTCTCTGTTTTTTAAAAAAAAAATGAGAGAAGATAAAAACATGTCATTTCTTGGTGGGTTTAAGGTCTTCCTTATTAGAAGGGAAACCAAACCAATGAAAGGGTTTCACTTCCTTTCAAGGGTTTTTGTCTCGCTTCTCTATTCGAATCAAGCACCGTGCACTCATTCCCTGTCCAAAGAAAACAGTAATAAGTGGCCTCGTCTTCCACCGAGGCCCCCGTGATGGTCAGAGACATGGTGTTTCCTGACCTGGAGCCAGAGAAACGATCTGAAATGCCTGTGGCTCTGATGCTGATGTCGTATATTAAGAGCTTTGGGATCTGCTCTTCCTTCTGCTGGAGCCATCGTGGGTAATAGTTGTCAGCGATGGTTCCTCCACCATATCTACAGGACATGACGATTGTCCCTCCTAGAGCTACAAAGTCTGGATCTTTCAAGCTGTGCAGCTGCTGGACGCTGGCCCCTGAAAGAGGACGTGGAATTTAGGGAACAAGGGAGAACATGGAATTAAGGAACATAAGGTGAATCTACACTATGCACCCAAACCACAGCCAGCATTTGCTGCACGGCTTTCCACGTGGAGACCATCAAAAGGATTTTTCCTCCTATCTCCTGATTCTTTTGGTCTCACCTAAGGAAGACAGGATGGTGAAGAGCAGAAGAACCCAAACCATGGTGGACCATTAGATGATCTTCCTCAATGAATCCATCAATCATTGGCTTCAACCTGGCCTCTCTTAAACCCGTAGAGGGGAGGAATCTAATTAGCATGCAAATGAGGTTGTTTTTAAAACCATGCTGATAACCTGTCCTTATTAAACAGGAAGATTGTTCAGCCAACTAAAGGTGCAGCCCGTACCTTATTGATCAATAGGTGATATTTGTGGACTTAGAGATCAATAGATGAGCTGGTTGAATAACAGTTTGGAGCAAAAACTGTAGAATCCTAGGATGACTTCCCAACCAGTGTTGAAATCCAAATGTTTTTACTACCAGTTCTGTGGGCGTCACTTGGTGGGCGTGGTGTGGCTTGGTGGGTGTAGCAGAGGAAGGATACTGCAAAATCTCCATTCCCTCCCCACTCCTGGAGCCAGCCGGAGGTGGTATTTGCCGGGTCTCTGAACTACTCAAAATTTCCGCTACCGGTTCTCTGAACCGCTCAAAATCTCCATTACCCGTTCTCTGAACTGCTCAAAATTTCTGCTACCGGTTCTCCAGAACCTGTCAGAACCTGCTGGATTTCACCCCTGGTCCCAACTCTATCATTAAGATCACGGGGTTGTCTTTGCTCATGTTTCTCATTTGCCTTATCTTTATAATATTTATGAGAATAGTAAAAAAAAAAAAAAAAAACTCATGAAAATATATTTCAAGAAGGACAATATATCAGCCTAAGAAATACTCCCATGATTCTTGTTCAGGACTGGACAGAGGCCCCAAATTTATTTAGTTGTTTAAATTTACTAATAATACATGCATTCTGTTATATTTTGGGTTTTTCCCCAGTTTTTGCTAGTTATGTTTAGAATAACAGAGTTGGAAGGGACCTTGGAGGTCTTCTAGTCCAACCCCCTGTTTAGGAGGAAACCCTACACCACTTCAGACAAATGGTTATCAAAAACCTTCTTAAAAACCTCCAGTGTTGGAGCATTCACAACTTCTGGAGGCAAGTTGTTCCACAGATTAATTGTTCTCACTGTCAGAAAGTTTCTTCTTAGTTCTAAGTTGCTTCTCTCTTTGATTAGTTTCCACCCATTGCTTCTTGTCCTGCCCTCAGGTGCTTGTTCCTGAGAAGAAAAAATCTGATGTTGAAAGGTAGCCAAAGAATAAATTCCACCACAAAGAATTCAAAGTGGATGTCACGCAACCCCAACTCAAAAGAGATTCCAAGGCAAGCAGTTCCTCAAAGATCCATTTTATTAGAGATGTCATATTGGCAAATCTGGGAAAACCCGAATCTGAAAGTTCCTGGGTTTTCCCCACCCAAAGGAAAGTCCAAGTCCGTTTCCCTGCCACCCAGATGTCCATCCCATGGTCCAATCAATCCACTTTCCCAACTGGAGATGCTTTCCAGTCATGCCTCTCCAGGTGCAGGCTGAACGTCCTTGACGCTCAGAGAAAAGAATGTTGTTATGGCTAAATAACCCTACCAACGTCATGCAAACCCCCTCCCACTTTCCCCCAGCACTAAGTGTGGCAGCCTTGAAGATCCAAAGAAAAAGATGGCCTCCAAGGCTGACAGGGGCAGGGGTGATATTCACTTACCTTCGCTAACAGTTCACAAATGTGAGTGCATGTGCCACCTCTGTGCATACACAGAGTGTCAAAAATGGGATGTGATGATGTCAGGGCAATCCAACCGGTCAGTCCTAGAGGAGATCAACCCTGACTGCTCTTGAGAAGGCCAGATCCTGAAGAGGAAACTCAAATCCTTTGGCCACCTCATGAGAAGGAAGGACTCCCTGGAGAAGAGCCTAATGCTGGGAACGATGGAGGGCAAAAGAAGAAAGGACGGCAGAGAACGAGTTGGCTGGATGGAGTCACTGAAGCAGTCGGCGTGAGCTTCAATGGACTCCAGAGGATGGTAGAGGACAGGAAGGCCTGGAGGAACGTTGTCCATGGGTTTGCGATAGGTCGGACATGACTTCGCAACGAACAACAACAACATATCAGAGGTATGATGCCACTGCTGATCCCAGGAAGTATATTAATCTCCAATGTTTCCACTCCTCTTGAGACAAGAGATGCTGATTCTTTCTCCAATGAATGCCGAAACAGAAGTGAGCTGATTAAGACAACCTGGACCAAATGTTCTTGAAAGAAAGGTGTAGCCAAAATTCAACTGACCCCTTTCATTCCACCAAGTCCTACTTCTCTTGAAATTTGCAGTGCCCTTCTGAAACTCAGATGCCCGCAAGAGTCTAAAAGGGAGTGACAGCAACAAGGAAGCACCTGACAGTCTGAGAAGGCGAAGAGGAACCAAAAAAACAAGACTTCACACATTTGCAAGCCAGGTTTTTGTTCAGCTCTTCAGTGGGGTTGTAGCACTGTGCACTTGCCATCGTCCGTAGGAAACAAGCAATAATAATCAGCTTCATCCCCGGCCTCAAGATTGGAGATGGTTAACACGGCAGTTTTGTCAGAGTTTTCGAGAGAGCCCGAAAATCGTTCTGGGATTCCCTCATCTGTAACGTTATCAAAAACTATAAGAAGTTTGGGGACACTTCCTGGCTTCTTTTGATACCATGAAGAATACCCTCTCTGAATAGTTCCATTGCTTATAGAACAAGTGATTCGGATTGTTCCTCCAAGAGGTCCAGACAAAGAAGCTGGCTGAGTCAGGACAATCTGGGAAAAAGTTCCTGAAAGAAAATAAAAATGACAGGAAGGACTCAATCAGTGCAATGTTATTTTGAACAAAGGGGGAAAATGTGAATTAGGAACAAAAATCTGAAGTCAAAGAAGGAGAGGGGAAACCACTTCTCTGAATTATTCGGAGAGTGTAAATCCCAGCCGTTTTGGGTTGATATCCCAAGTCATCAGTTACCCATAAAGTAAGAGAAGAAGAGGAGAAGAAAAGACACCCAAGCCATGATTGGAGATGGAGTCAGGGTTGAATTATCTGCAGATCCAGCTGTCCTCTCTGGTCTTAAGCTTTTGCCAGTGGGAAAGTCAAATATATGCAAATGTTCTGCCTGCTCATTGAATCTTCCTCAGATATCAAAACCTGCTTCAGGTGAAGAGAAAACCCATCCTTTGGAGATTCCTTCTCTTTGAGTATTAGAATTTGCCGATGTAGAGTTTGAAGTTTGTTCTAGGATATAAACCATCCTTGTGATTAGTATTATTCCAATGTAGGTACAGTAGCCTTATCTAGTGAAGAAGACATTTATTTATTTATTTATTTATTTATTTATTTATTTATTTATTTATCTATCTATCTATCTATCTATCTATCTATCTATCTATCTATCTATCTATCTATCTATCTATCTATTTATTTATTTATCTTCTCCAGAGACTCAGGGCGGCTTACAATGGGTTAAGCAATAGCCTTCATACTTTTGTATATACCTGCTTAGTAGGGCTTTCGCCCCCCCCCCAGCGGTGTTCTTTTTTATACAAAGTCACCTTATTGCCCCCACAATCCGGGTCCTCATTTTACCTACCTCGGAAGGATGGAAGGCTGAGTCAACCTTGAGCCTGGTGAGATTTGAACTTGCAGTAATTGCAGGCAGCTGGTGCTACTTAACAGCACTTTAGTCTGCTGCGCCACCAAGGCTCTTGGGTAAAACATGTTTTCTCATTTCCAAGATACTGTCAACATAAATAACAAGCATCCTTAAACTGGTACTCTGTAGAGGAAACTTTCAGGCTAAGTTTAGAAAACATGGAAACTCTGACCTCCACCAGATATGTCACTATTGCTCAAGTTATTATTATTATTCTTTTATTCATTAAACATGAACCTCAGTCAACTGAACATTTTAAAAATGTATCATAGATATCTTGGACTTATGCTAATGGTTGATACAGGTTGTTGCCAGCGTCCTAGGTATCAACCAAGTATCTTCTTAAAATGTACGATGTTCTGAGTAGTGCAGTTTTTTGCAGTTCCGCTGGTGTTATTGCAGGAAGCTGCAATTTCTTGATGTGTTGTAGTAGTAGTAGTAGTAGTTGTTGTAGTAGTAGTCAATATTATTACTATTATTTTGGTATTGGGCAAAGCAGATGCCAAGGTGCTCTTAGTTGTAATAAAGAAGAAACATAGTGACTGACATCAAATGAAAATAACACGTTTACATTTGTTCTTTTTAATGACTCTAAAGGAGGTGGGTGAGAAGGAAGAATGGGAAGGGGAACATAGTTATGACCTAGAAAACCATAGAATTTTTCTTAAAGAACCCAACAATTAAGGCAAACAAAACCAACAAAGGAGATTCCAGTTGTAGGCAATTTGAGACGGATTGGTGATGTCCAAGGACACAGAATTGGAAGAACTATTGACAGAGGGAGAGAACTGAGCTGTGGTTTTAAAGGATTTCCTAGATTGCTCGTGTGGCAGAGTTTTGATGGCACTGCTGATCCCTGGAGTTGTATTGATCTCCAATATTTCCACTCATTTTGGTAGAACAAATCCTGACTGCTTCTCCGTGGGATGCTGAAAGAGAAATGGGAGGATTAAGGACAACCTGGGTCAAAAGATCTGAAAGGAAGCAAAGAGAAAGTTTCAGTCAAAGCGGTGTAATTCCAAAGGGAGGAGAAACATTAGATGTGAAAGGGAAGCGTGAAGGACTCCAAAGAAGCTTCACTGAACAAAATTGATCAATAAGAACCAAAACGTGGGCGTTTCAGATCAGAAGGTGTTGATGCTAGACAATCAAAAATTGTCCAACACCATTGCAGTAAGCAGAGAAGATCAGGAGACCTAGCTGGGTCATAGTTGACATGTGGGATAAAGATGGACAATATGGCTACTGTCTCCAAATGGTCCATTAGGTGAGGTCCTCTGGGTGAATCTGTATGTAAACTAAAATTTAGCCATAATCCAACCGATCCCTTTCCTTCCACCCACCATGGAATCCCAGACCCATCATAACATCCTTCTGGAATTGAGATACCAACACATCTCTAAGAGTCTAAGTGGGTGTGACATCAGGAAGGAAACACCTGAGAATTTGAGAAGGTTAAGAAGAGGAACCAAGAACAAGATGTCACACATTGGTTACTCATGCATATTGGTGTTCACTGCTGCAATGTTTTTGTTCAGCTCTTCAGCAGGATTGTAGCATTGTGTACTTGTAATTACCGAGATAACACAGGCAATAATAATCAGCTTCATCTTCTGCCTCAAGATTGGAAATGGTTAAGACGGCAGATGTTCTAGAGTTTTCAACAGAACCGGAGAATCGTGCTGGGATTCCAGAGGCTCTGCTGCTATCACCATATATAAGGGTTTTGGGGGCACTGCCAGGCTTCTGTTGATACCAGGAGGAATACCCTGAGCCAATTGTTCCACTGCTTATAGTACAAGAGATTTGGATTGTCCCTCCAGGAGATCCAGACACAGAAGCTGGTTGATTCGGGACAAACTGGGAAAAAGTCCCTGAAAGAAAGCAAAGATGAACAGGAAGACTCAATGAGCATAATGTACATTGAACTTAAGAGAAATGCATGGGAGGAACAGAAATCTGAAGTCAAAGAAGTAGAGGAGAAACCACTGCTTTGAATTATTAGCAGATGGAGGAAGAGTGGAAATTCCAGTAATTTTTAATGGATATCCCAAGTCGTAAGTTACCCATAAAGTAAGAGGAGAGGATGAAAAGAAGAGGCAGCCAAGCCATGGTTGGAGATGGAGTCAAGGTTGACTTTTCTGCAGATCCAGCTGTCCTCTCTGTTCTTAAGCCTTTTGCCAGTGTGTGGAATTCAAATTCATGCAAATGTTCTGCCTGCTCATCAGTTCTTCCTCAAATAGGAAACCCTGCTTCAGATGAAAAGAAAGACCATCCTTTGAAGATCCTTTCTCTTCAAGCATTAGTATTTGCTGGTGGAGCTTTTGAGGACATTCCCCTGTTTTCCAGAGCAAGGACACTTGGGAAGGACTTTAGCTACCTGCAGAATACAGAATGTTGGATAACCATTGGTCTGAAGTGGTGTAGGGTTTCCTGCCTAAGTAGGGGGTTGGACTAGAAGACCTCCAAGGTCCCTTCCAACTCTGTTATTCTATTCTATTCTGTTCTGTTCTGTTCTGTTCTGTTCACTCTACTCTACTCTACTCTACTCTACTCTACTCTACTCTACTCTACTCTACTCTACTCTATTCCCATTCCATTCTATTCTATTCTATTCTATTCTATTCTATTCTATTCTATTCTATTCTATTCTATTCTATTCTATTCTATTCTATTCTACAAAGCTCGCATGAGAAATGTCCTCACTTGGTGTTCTGACCTAGGCTTCCTTAGAAACTAAACAGCACAAATTTAGTCCCGGCAAACCTCTTTCATTCATACGGCTGTAAATTTCTTTCATTTACAGTCTGCAAGGCTTGATAAACAGTCTTTCAGAGGAAGGTTATCAACACCCACCTATCTCACGTGGAACGCTGCCAGAGAGCTAATTTCTAGATGCAGGGCAAGGCCAAACTTGGCACAGAGTCACAAACAGAAGTTTCAACTCTTGAATTGGCCAGATGAACTAATTGCTTTCTGCAAAAGCTCACATCCCGTTCGCTTCTCTTTTATGTCTTATGGGAGGAGGCATCTCCAAGCCTTACTCCCAAGTCGACCCTGTTTCCTTAATTGTTCCTGTCTCCTGGCAGCTCTGCACATACACACACTGGGAACAGGCTCATGCTGTTCTTCTGCCTTGCTGATATCAGACTCCGGAGACTCCGGAGGAAGCAAAGAACTACCAGAAGGCCTTGGCCCCCTCCAACTCAGAGCCATCGTCCGAGCCTTCCCCAGACTGCAGGACTGGCCCACGTTCCTCCCCAACCTTCTCACTGTCCGAATCTGGCCACAGCACTTGGTCACCTTGGCCCTTCCTCTTTAGGGCTGAGACATATTCTTCTCTGCCATTCAGAAAAGCAGTTGTTTTAAGAATAAATGGACACATGGTTGTTGGTAGGAATATATGAGTGCTTTGGGGGGTGAGTGAGCCAAGTATAGATAGTCCTCAACTTCCAACCATTCATTTAGTGACCATTCAAAGTTGCAACAGCAACTTTTACATCACATTTTACATTGTGACAGCCACAGTCTAGTACGAGAGTTTTTGTTTCACTTCTCTATCTGAATCAAGCACTGTGTACCCACTCCCAGTCCAGACAGCACAGTAATAAGTAGCCTCGTCTTCACCCAAAGTTCCTGCGATGGTCAGGGACATGGTGTTCCCAGAGGTTGTCCCAGTAAAACGTGCTGGGACATTAGATGGCCTGGTGTTGCTGGTAGCAACTAAGAGCTTTAGAACTTTCCCGGGCTTCTGCTGCACCCACCGAAGGTAATTGTTGTCAGAGATCATTCCACCACTATAGCTACAAGACATGGTCACGGTGCCACCTAGAACTACAGATTCTGAATTCTTCAGACTCTGCAGCTCCTGAATACTGGCCCCTGAAAGAGAATATGGGTGTTTTTTTTAATAACAGCAACAGTTCTAGTTAAGATAAAGGTTCCCCTCGCACATATGTGCTAATCATTCCCGACTCTAGGGGGAGCTGCTCATCTCCGTTTCAAAGCCAAAGAGCCAGCGCTGTCCAAAGACGTCTCCGTGGTCATGTGGCCGGCATGACTCAATGCCAAAGGCGCACAGAACGCTGTTCCCTTCCCACCAAAGGTGGTCCCTATTTTTCTACTTGCATTTCTTTTACGTGCTTTCGAACTACTAGGTTGGCAGAAGCTGGGACAAGTCACGGGAATTCACCCCGTTACGCGGCACTAGGGATTCGAACCGCTGAACTGCCGATCTTTCCATTGACAAGCTCAGCATCTTAGCCACTGAGCCGTCATGTCCCTACCACAGAACGCACCACAGTTCTACACTGAGGTATAATGTCATGCTATATAATGTCATGCTATATAATAGCATGACAACCAGAATTTTCCTGCACTGGGCTTCCGATGAAAAACCATCTAAAGAGTTCTGTCTTCATTCCCCTGATCCTCTTGCTCTCACCAAAGGAAGACAGGAAGGTGAAGAGCAGAAGAATCCAAGCCATGGTGGATGACACGAGGTCTTCTTCCTGAATGTAAGGATCACTATTTGCCTTCTGCCGGGTCTCTCTTAAACCCCTAGAGGTGAGGAATGCCACCAGCATGCAAATCAGGTGTTTGTTTAAACAAAGTAACCTCTGCCTTGTTGATCAAGAGGTGATGTTTGTGAATTTGGTGACAAAGAGACACACTGGTCAAATAAGAGTTCAGAGCAAGAACTGGAGTATCCTAGGAGGGAGTCCCAACTCCATCCTTAAGATTCTTGAGTTGTCTTCAACCATGGTTCTCATTCAGCCTATTTCACAGCTTTCAATTATTGTGAAAATAGAGGCCATCAACATTTATTTATTTATTATTTATTAATTTAATTTGTATACCGCCCTTCTCCCAGAAGGGACTCAGGGCGGTGAACAGCCAAAATTAAAAAACATACAAATGCAAAAGTTAAGATAATTAAAAAGAATTAAATCACTGGCTACCCAATTTAAAACCCCAAATCCATAAAATTTAAAATCCCAATTAAAAACCATTTAGGCTAGGCCGGCATGGCTTTGCAGAGTGTAAAATAAATCAACCATTAGAAGCATCCTTTGAGCCTTGTTGGTCAGTTGAGGACAATTCCTAAATTGGAGGGTTGCAATTCTTTCCCATGACGTTCTATTGTGTTTTGTTTGCATTTTACTCAGTTTCTGGAACTTCTTGTTCCTTAGGAAAGGGAATATCTTGTAAAAGTCTATGAATAAATACCATGCTTTCCTCTACACCACAAAGTGTTGGAATATAACTCAAGTCTAGCTGATTTTTTCCCGTGCTTTTTCCTTCTGGGCTGCGTTTTATGATGTAAAACAGACTTGCTATTAGATTTCAAAGGGAGGTTAGTCTTATTGAGCAAGGATAATGTGTTACTGTCCCGTTGCAACTGTCAGCTCGAATAACCACCGTACTCAACACAAAACTCTTCCATAGAATGAAAGTGACAATGTTTAGAAAATATGGCAATCCTGACCTCTATTGGTTATATCATGATAAGAGTCTGTAGTACAGTGGACTAAAGCACTGTTATTAACATCTTATTAACATCTGCTGCTTGCAATTACTGCAGGTTCAAATCTCACCAGGCTCAAGGTTGACTCAGCCTTCCATCCTTTCTAAGGTAGGTGAAATGAGGACCCAGATTGTGGGGACAATAAGCTGACTTAGTATAAATATACAAAAGTATGAAGGCTATTGCTTAGCGCATTGTAAGCCGCCCTGAGTCTCCGGAGAAGGGCGGCATATAAATTAAAGCAAAAAAAAATAAATAAAAAATTATCGCCTCAAAATAATTTTTAGCGCCCATAAAAGAGAAGATTCGCAGTGCTTTACAGGCCTCTCTAAATGGTTTACAGAGTCAGCCCCCAACAATTTAGGTCCTCGTTTTACCCACCTCAGAAGGATGGAAGGCTGAATCAACTTTGATAGAACCATTGAGGATGGATGGAAGCTAGAGAAGGCAAATAATCCCCAAAATATGGATGGGGGCATATAAGGAGGGAGGGAGGAAGAGGGAGAGAAGGAGGGAGATGGAAAGCAGGGGAGGGAGGGAGGAAGGGAGAGAGAGTAGTAGGGAGGAAGAGAAGGAGTGAGAAGCAGAGGGAGATAGAATGGGGAGGGAGAGAGGGAAGGAAGAAGAGGGAGAGAAGGAGGGAGAAAGAGAGGGAGATGGAAAGGGGGAGAGGGAGGGAGGGAGAGAAGGAAAGAGGGAGAAAGAGAGAGTGGGGATGGAATGGGGGAGGGAGGGAGATGGAGGAGGAGAGAAAAGAGGAAGGAAGGAAGGGAGAGAGGGAAGGAGGGAAAAAGAGAAAGAGGTAAAAACGAGAAAGAGATGGAGAAAAATTGTGTTCGAATTTGAATTGAATCCAAATTAGTCATTTCTCCCTGCATTTGAATGCCTATGCCTCTTCCAAACTGGTACCTTCATTTCTGCTTCTCTGCTCCTTTCATCTGCAGACTGACTGCAACATGAACAGGAAGCTCAAGAGTCCATGCAACCGCTAATGATGCTTGAAGAGAGTCAAGAAGGACAGAGTTTTTGTCTTCCTTCCCCATTGTATGGAACGACTGTACCACCCACTCCCTGTGTGTACGCAACAGTAATAGATGGCTTCATCTTCAGCCATGACCCCTGTTATGGTTAGGGACATGACATTCCCTGCCTTGGACCCAGAGAACCTGGCTGGAACATCAGAAGGTTTGACACTGGTATCGTGAACCAAGAGCCGGGGTGATTTGCCTGGTGGTTGCTGGATCCACCATGGGTAATTGTTGTCAGTGATAATTCCAGTAGAGTATCTGCAAGATATGGTGACCGTCCCACCAAGAGGCACCGATTCTGGGTCCTTCAGGCTTTGCAGCTGCTGAAGGCTGAGATCTGCAAGGGAACAGAGCAAAGAACTGCTTATTTAAGGGACTACGGAGAAGCCATGGCCACCATTTTGGAGAAGACACAGCTTCTCGCATCCACCAACTCCATGTAGCTCACCAAGGGTGGCAAGGAATATGGCCAGAAAGAACATGCTGCTTATTCTGGAGAGATACAATATGTTCATCTTCTTGTTGCAAAATAATTGCCTCTTGGGTCAACTCAGTTGTTCTTAAATCCCCAGAGGTTAAAAAAAATCAGTTCCCTCATGCAAATCTCTTGCCCCTTTATTTTCTGTCTCTGAGTGGTGGAACAACCACAAGAGAGAGGCACTTGCACCTGCTAGACAGATTGTGTCTCTGAAGGGCCTTCTAGATTGTATCTGCTACACACATCTCTGGGTTCAAAGAGATGGTGGGAGAAATGTTTGTTATAAATAAGAATGAACACAGTTGAGACCCAGAAACTAACTCCAAAGCAAACGAATTTTTTTTTTTTTTTGGAATGTAGATCTTCTGATAAAGGGCAGAATGTTGTAGGAAGTTAGCACCCACCCCTCTCCTGGAAGAGTGAAATATTTTAGGAAATATGAAAAAGGCAGAATATTATATTTCCCTGGGATAAGCATGTTTTGAAGCAGCTCCCATCTTCCTGCCCCCCACCCTTTGTCAATGGGCCATTAAGGCCTGGGACAGTCTATTCTACATAACAAAGATCTACCTCCTTCAGGCAGAGCCATAGTAGGAATGCCAAAGATCCAACAAAGATAGCCCTCTACACCAGCATTTCTCAACCTTGGTAGCTTGAAGATGGGTGGACTTCAACTCCCAGAATCCCCAGCCAGCAGCGCTGGCTGGGGATTCTGGGAGTTGAAGTCCATCCATCTTCAAGCTACCAAGGTTGAGAAATGCTGCTCTACACAATAGCAGCAGAAACTCACCACATGTGACCTGGGAAGCACATGTGGCCATCAGCCAGCAAGGCCCCCACCCCCTGGAAGTCTGACAACCAATCAGGATACTCTTTCGGGCCCCAAGAAATGCAGGGCCAGAGAGAGCATAAAAACCCAAGGATTTACTGTATCTGCCCCTTTTCTGTTCAGGAACTCAAGCCATGTGATCCTGTCCACCATTAAACCATCTTTCCAAGCAGTCTCCATGTTTCCATGTCTGTTTCCCCACTTGGAGCAGAACCTAGAAGGAGGTTTCTTCCAACAATGTCTTTCCTTAGTCTCCAGTCAAGTTGTTCTAGGTCAAGTCTTCAAGGAGAAGCTTGGAACGAATCCTTGGATTCCTCCATATATTTTGGAGAACTGGTACTTCTGATTTGGATGACCAAAGGCAAGGAATGGCAAATATTCCACAGAATGGCAGTACATGGAATAAAGTCTATCAGGATCAGAGGTGGGTTTCAGCAGGTTCTGACCAGTTCTGGAGAACCGGTAGCAGAAATTTTAGGTAGTTCGGAGAGCTGGTAAATACCACCTCTGACTGGCCCTGCCCCCATCTATCCTCTGCCTCCCGAGTCCCAGCTGATCGGGAGGAAATGGGGATTTTACAGTATCCTTCCTCTGCCATGCCCACCAACCTACGTCCACCAAGCCATGCCATGTCCACCAAGTCATGCCCACAGAACTGGTAGTAAAAAAAATTCAATCCCACCACTGATCAGGATGATGAACATCCATACCAGGGACCAGCCTCTTCTCAATTTTCATATATAATCTATTTCCTCCTACTTAAGGATTACTCTCGATAGATTTCAACCCATAGAGTCCAACTTAAATTTTCAAATCTTCTTGTCAAATAAAAATAAAATAAAAATGCCCCCCGGCCCCCAATAGTTACACTGTCTCTTTCTTTGTATAGCTGTCTTATTTTAGGTCCTCTCAGGATAATTATTTGTTTTCTCATATGTCAGAAATGTTCAGTATGCTTTGAGAATTAAGTGAATGGAATCCAGGGATGGTTGTGATGATTATTTTAATAGGAAGAACAACAGCAGCTCCTACGGGCCATTAACATACCAACATATCCTCCTCCTCCTCCTCTTCATCCTCCTTCTCCAATATGAGAAGAATTCTCCTTTCTCCTTTCTGTTCTCTATTATAAAACCTTCTTCTTCTTCTTCTTCTTCTTCTTCTTCTTCTTCTTCTTCTTCTTCTTCTTCTTCTTCTCTTCTTCTTCTTCTTCTTCTCCTCCTCCTCCTCCTCCTCCTCCTCCTCCTCCTCCTCCTCCTCCTCCTCCTCCTCCTCCTTCTCCAATATGAGAAGAATTCTCCTTTCTCCTTTCTGTTCTCTATTATAAAACCTCCTCCTCCTCCTCCTTCTTCTTCTTCTCCTTCTTCTCCTCCTCCTCCTCCTTCTTCTTCTCCTCCTCTCTTCCTCCTCCTTCTCCAATATGAGAAGAATTCTCCTTTCCCCTTTCTGTTCTCTATTATAAAACCTTCTTCTTCTTCTTCTTCTTCTTCTTCTTCTTCTTCTTCTTCTTCTTCTTCTTCTTCTTCTTCTTCTTCTCTTCTTCTTCTTCTTCTTCTCCTCCTCCTCCTCCTCCTCTTCCTCCTCCTTCTCCAATATGAGAAGAATTCTCCTTTCCCCTTTCTGTTCTCTATTATAAAACCTCCTCCTCTTCTTCTTCTTCTTCTTCTTCTTCTTCTTCTTCTTCTTCTTCTTCTTCTTCTTCTTCTTCTTCTTCTTCTTCTTCTTCTTCTTCTTCTTCTTCTCCTTCTCCTTCTCCTTCTCCTTCTCCTTCTCCTTCTCGTCCGAGAAGAATGTGATACAATTGGGATAATGCTCAAATAAGGATGTGATGGAGGATGAGGCTTCCCCATGGTGATCATTCGATGATTAATACCATACGGGTAGTCTTTGACTTACGACCACAACTGAGCCCAAAATTTATGTTGCTAAGTGAGACGTTTGTTAAGTGAGTTTTGCCCCATTTCTTGCCACACTTGCTAAGCAAACCACTGCAATCATTAAGCTAGTAGCCCAGTTGTTAAAAGCTTCCTTCGTGTAAGCGTACCGAGGCTAATCAAAGGAGCTCATTTCCTGTAAGGTTTTTGTCTCACTTCTCTATCTGAACCAAGCACTGTGCACCCGCTTCCAGTCCAGACAGCACAGTAATATGTAGCCTCGTCTTCCACCAAGGCTTCTGTGATGGTCAGGGACATGGTGTTCCCTGACCTGGAGCCAGAGAAACGGGCAGGAATGCCCGGTTGTCTGGTACTGGTGCTGTGTATTAAGAGCCTGGGGATCTGCTCTGATTTCTGTTGGACCCATACAGGGTAATTGTTGTCGCCGATGACACCGCCATCGTATCTACAAGACGCGGTGACTGTCCCTCCTGGAGCTACAAGTTCTGGATTCTTCAGGCTCTGAAGTTGCTGGATACTGGCCTCTGAAAGAGAACAGAGAATTGGGAAAATGGAAATAAACGAAACGATGCTACGCCGCAGGATGAGATCCGCCATTTGTCTGCGCCTGGGAGATTCTCAGAAGGGCTATTCCCTCGATTCTATTTCTCTTACCGAAAAAAGATAGGACTAGGAAGAGAAAAAGTATCCAAGCCATGATGGAGAACTTGGACGAACTTCCTGAAGGGAAGACTCTTGAACTGGCATCCGTCAGGTCTCTCTTAAATCCCCAGGGGGTGAAGAAGGCATCTCTATATGCAAATGGGCTTTTTATTTTAAGAACGAGCAGGGTTCGTTGTACATGGGACTGAAGGTGTTTGCCTGCACCCTGTTGGCCTACAAAAGATATTGCTGAGCTTAGGGGGAAAAAAATAAGGGGGCCGGTCCTGTAACAATATAAAGTGGAACCAGAGGATCCTAAGATGGAAAGAAAGACATGGGGTGACAGGATAACAGTGTTCCAGTATCTATCTATCTATCTGTCTGTCTGTCTATTTATTATTAAGTGTTGTACCTTATGATTCTTGATGAACGTATCTTTTCTTTTATGTACACTGAGAGCATATGCACCAAAGACAAATTCCTTGTGTGTCCAGTCACACTTGGCCAAGAAAGAATTCTTCCTTCCTTCCTTCCTTCCTTCCTTCCTTCCTTCCTTCCTTCCTTCCTTCCTTCCTTCCTTCCTTTCTTTCTTTCTTGTATATCTGTCTGTCTGTCTGTCTGTCTATTTATTATTAAGTGTTGTACCTTATGATTCTCGATGAACGTATCTTTTCTTTTATGTACACTGGGAGCATATGCACCAAAGACAAATTCCTTGTGTGTCCAATCACACTTGGCCAAGAAAGAATTCTTCCTTCCTTCCTTCCTTCCTTCCTTCCTTCCTTCCTTCCTTCCTTCCTTCCTTCCTTCCTTTCTTTCTTTCTTTCTTTCTTTC
The DNA here is from genome assembly GCF_029531705.1 of Pantherophis guttatus. The sequence continues at coordinate 5,008,127 of NW_026844101.1, forward strand.
TTTCTTTCTTTCTTTCTTTCTTTCTTTCTTTCTTGTATATCTGTCTGTATGTCTGTCTATCTATCTATGTCTGCCTGCCTGCCTGCCTGTTTGTCTATCTATTTATCATTAAGTGTTGTACCTTATGATTCTTAACGAATGTATCTTATCTTTTTATGTACACTGAGAGCTTATGCACCAAAAACAAATTCCTTGTGTGTCCAATCACACTTAACCAAGAAAGAATTCTATTCTATTCTATTCTATTCTATTCTATTCTATTCTATTCTATTCTATTCTATTCTATTCTATTCTATTCTATTCTATTCTACTCTACTCTACTCTACTCTACTCTATTCTATTCATCTGCAGACTGGCTACAATATCAACAGGATGCTCAAGAGATGTTGATCTGCTAATGACCCTTGAAAAGAGCAAAGGAAGTGAGAGTTTTTGCCTTCCTTCCCATTGCACTGAACAACTGTGCCACGAACTCCCTGGGTTCAAACAGCAGTAATAGAGGGCTTCATCTTCTGCCAGGGCCCTTGTTATGGTCAGGGACATGACATTCCCCGCCTTGGATGCAGAGAACCTGGCTGGAACATCAGACATTTTGATATTGGTGTTGTAAAATAAGAGCCGGGGTGGTTTGTCTGGATGTTGCTGGGCCCACCAAGGGTGATTGCCATCGGCGATGGTTCCAGTAGAGAATCTGCAAGATATGGTGACTGTCCCACCAAGTGGCACCGATTCTGGGTCCTTCAGGTTTTGCAGCTGCTGAAGGCTGAGATCTGCAAGGGAACATAGCAAAGAAATGCTTATTTAAGGGACTATGGAGAATCCATGGCCACCATTTTGGAGAAGACATAGCTTCTCTCTTCCACTAACTCCTTGTAGCTCACCAATGGTAGCAAGGAATATGGCCAGAAAGAACATGCTACTTATTTTGGGGAGATATGACACGTTCATTGTCTTGAAGCGAAAGGATCTTTTCTTGGGGTCAACCCAGTTGTTCTTAAATCCCCAGAGGCCAAAAACATCGGTTCCTTCATGCAAATTGCTTGCCCCTTTAACTTCTGTCTGTGGCTGTTGGAATCAGCCACAGAGAAGCTCTGACGCCTGTTTTATTGATTCTGTGTTGGAAGGAACTTGTGCATTCTACCTTCTGCACATGACTTGCTTCAAAGAGGTGGTGGTAGAAAGGTTTGATATGAATAAGGGTGAACACAGTTGAGATTCAGAATTCTTTCCAAAGCAAATTAATTTTTTTGGGGGGGAGGAGGATGTAGGATAGTTAGATCTTCTGATGATGGGTAGAGTCTGTTTTCTTAAGTCTCCAGACAAACTGTTCTAGGTCAACTCAAAAATGAGAAGCTTGGGGTGAATCCAGAGTCCTCCATATATTGTGGAGTAGAAGTCTATTCTTTTTCATCTGGATGGCCAAAGGCATGGAATTGTAAATGGTCTACAGGATGGAAGTTCATGGAATCAAGTCTATCAGAGTGATGAACAGCTGGGCATCATTTTCTTTTCCTCATTTTTCATGTATAAACCATTGTCTTCCTACTTGGGTATTTACACTTGGCGGATTTGAACCCAGAGAGTCCAAACCTGCCATTCAAAGAGAGGAGAAAAACCCCTCCCTGATATTTACGGACTCTTTTTTTAGACCTTCTCTTAATCTACTTCCTCTCGGGATGATTATTTGTTTTCTCCTACTTCGTGTGCCAGAAATGTATGCTTTGAAACTTAAGTGCAAGAAACATAGAAGTGGTGGTTATTGTTGATGAAGTTTTGGTTGGAAGAACAGCAGCAGCCCTTACTGGTCTTTAACCTACATTCCTCCTCCACCTCCTCTTCCTCCTCCTTCTTTCTTTCTATTCTCCACCATTCCTTCTCCTTCTCTTCTTCTTTCCATTCTCCTCCATTTCACCTCCTTCCTTCCTTCCTTCCCCCTCTGTCTCCCTCTTTCTCCTCCTCCACCTCTTCCTTCTTCCCCCTCTGTCTCCCTCCTCTTCCTCTGTCTATTCTCCACCACTCCTTCTCCTTCTCTTCTTTTTTCCATTCTCCTCCTCCATTTCTCCTTCCTTTCCCGTCTCCTTCTTTCTCCTCCTCATCCTCCATTTCTCCTTCTCCTCTTCCTTCTTCCCCCTCTGTCTCCCTCCTCATCCTCTTCCTCCTCTTCCTCTGTCTATTCTCCACCACTCCTTCTCCTTCTCTTCTTTTTTCCATTCTCCTCCTCCTTTTCTCCTCCTTCCTTCCACCTGTCCCCTTCTTTCTCCTTCTCCTCCTCCTCCTCCTCCTCCTCTTCCTCTTTCTTTCTCCACCACTCCTCCTTCTCTTCTTTTTTCCATTCTCCTCCTCCATTTCTCCTCCTCCTCCTCTTCCTTCCTCCCTATCTGTCTCCCTCCTTGTCCTCTTCTTCCTCCTTCTCGCTTTCTATTCTCCACCACTCCTTCTCTTCTTCTTTCCATCCTCCTCCATTTCTCCTCCTCCTCCTCTTCCTTCCTCCCTATCTGTCTCCCTCCTTGTCCTCTTCTTCCTCCTTCTCGCTTTCTATTCTCCACCACTCCTTCTCTTCTTCTTTCCATCCTCCTCCTCCATTTCTCCTCCTTCCTTCCCCCTCTGTCTCTTTCCTCCTCCTCTTCTTCCATTTCTCCTCCTTCTCTTCCCCCTCTGTCTCCCTCCTCCTCCTCAACTGGGCAATCATTTGACCAGGATATTATAAGGGCCTTGATTAGGGGGATGGATTAGAAGACGAACAAGGTCTTTTTCAGCATTACGATTCTATATTCTAAATCTGAAAAACACCACTCTAGTCAAAATATCCCTTTCAGATTTTGACTACAATATCAACAGGAAGCTTAAGGGACAATTCAACTGTTATCATTGTTCAAAAAGAGCAAAGGAAGTGAGAGTTTTTGCCTTCCTTCCCCATTGCACTGAACGACTGTGTCACAAGCCTCCTGGGTTCAAACAGCAGTAATAGATGGCTTCATCTTCAGCCATGACCCCTGTTATGGTCAGGGACATGACATTCCCTGCCTTGGACCCAGAGAACCTGGCTGGAACATCAGAAGGTTTGACACTGGTCTGGTAAACCAAGAGCCGTGGTGGTTTTCCTGGAAGTTTCTGGGCCCACCAAGGGTAATTGTCATCAGTGATGATTCCAGTAGAGTATCTGCAAGATATGGTGACCGTCCCACCAAGAGGCACCGATTCTGGGTCCTTCAGGTTTTGCAGCTGCTGAAGGCTGAGATCTGCAAGGGAACACAGCAAAGAAATGCTTATTGAAGGGACTACGGAGAAGCCATGGCCACCATTTTGGAGAAGATATAGCTTCTCTCATCCACTAACTCCATGTAGCTCACCAATAGAGAAAAAGAATATGACCAGAAAGAACATGCTGCGTATTCTGGGGAGATGCAATACGTTCATCTTCTTAAAGCGAAAGGATCTTCTCTTGGGGTCAATCCAGTTGTTCTTAAATCCCCAGAGGCAAAAAAAAAAATTGGTTCCTTCATGCAAATCTCTTGCCCCTTTATTTTCCGTCTCTGAGTGGTGGAACAACCACAAGAGAGAGGCACTTGCACCTGCTAGACAGATGGTGTCTCTGAAGGGCCTTCTAGATTGTATCTGCTACACATTCACTGACTTCAAAGGAATTGGAACAGAGAGGCTTCAAATGAATAAGAACTGCAATATTTGAGAACTCAAATAAACACTCTGCTAAGCTCCAGGAAATTTGAGAGGAGAAGGTGAAAATGAACATCTGGATAGACGGCTCTCACCAAGCAAAACCTTGGCTGAAGCATTTGACTGTTCTCCCTATAATTTGGAAGAATGTCCTGGCAATCATTACTCCTGGCCAGAAATAGTAAGACTTGTATGGAATGACCATGATTCAGATAAGGTCCAGCAAGCCTCTGTTTCAAGCTTGATCTTCTTCTCTTCTTCACTTAATCACTAAATTTGGACCACCTGGAAATTTTGAAGACATTTCTATTTTGTGACTAGCATGGTCAGTGATTCCAGGTTAAGTTCCAAACCTGTTTTGAAGCAAAAGAGGTAGACTCCATACTGTTTTTTCTACTGTTTTTTTCATTCTTCCCTTTTTTCTCCACCTCTTTGAGAACATTCTTTTTTCATTCCTTCTTTCCACAATTCCGTAGATCAGAAATAGATGCTTTGAGAATTGAGGATAAGAGACTCAAATTGGGGGGTTTGATTTCATAAGAAAGACAACAGCAGCATCTGCTGGTTTTCTAGATCTCTCCAGCTTTGTTCAAGAACCTTCATTGTACCCGTCTCCTAGTTCATTCTTCTCCACCTACCTCCCTTCCCAGAAACACACAAACACACACCCAAATACACAAATGGAAAACTGTGCATCAAGGGAGGAATGATATTCATATAAAGTTATGAAGTATAGGAGATGAGCAGGACGAAACTGAGGGTGGGGTTAAATGCATCATCAGTTTGGAAACTTTACATTCCTTCAAGAAACCTAAGACCAGCTTCCTCATGAATTCTCTTGACTCTTATCTAGTTCCACTTTGGCTTGACCATTAGTAGATCAGATTTTTGTGTATAGGTAGCATGAAATAAACTTTTGGTGCTTTGAACTCAGCTCTTGTTCCTGGTTTCTTGCACACGACACGGAGAACAGAACACATGTAAAAAAAGATGTGGAGACTCTGGAAAGAGTACAGAGAAGAGCAACAAAGATGATTAGGGGATGATTGGAGGATAAAACATATGAAGAACGGTTGCAAGAACTGGGTATGTCTAGTCATGAAAAGAAGGACTAGGGGAGACATGATAGCAGCGTTCCAAAATCTCAGGGGTTGCTCCAAAGAAGAGGGAGTCAAGCTATTCTCCAAAGCACCTGAGGGCAGGACAAGAAGCAACGGGTGGAAACTAATCAAGGAGAGAAGCAACCTGGAACTAAGGAGAAATTTCCTGACAGTGAGAACAATTAATCAGTGGAACAACCTGCCTCCAGAGGTTGTGGATGCTCCAACACTGGAAGTTTTTAAGTAGATGTTGGATAACTATTTGTCTGAAGTGAAGTAGGGTTTCCTGCCTAAGCAGGGGATTGGACTCCAAGGTCCCTTCTAACTCTGTTATTCTATTCTATTCTATTCTATTCTATTCTATTCTATTCTATTCTATTCTATTCTATTCTATTCTATTCTATTCTATTCTATTCTATTCTACATAAGAGTGACAGTAATAGACCCACTGGCAGGGACAAACAATCAGACCACAGGTTCTGTGGTCAAACTAGTTCAAACTAGCTACTTTATTGTTGTATGCCTATTTCATAGGAATCTCCCTAGACTGGCAGTTTTTGCCTAGGAAAAGTCTAGATAAAGCTGTTTTTTTGTATTTTGTGATAAAGACCGTAACCCTAACCCTAACCCTTTGAAAAGGTGGCTCCTAAATACAGTAGAATTAGGAAAAATAATCAAGTGCAGATAGTTATCGGCTTACAGACAATAATAATAATAATAATAATAATAATAATAATAATAATAATAATAATAATAATAATTTTATTTCTATACCGCCCTTCTCCCGAAGGACTCAGGGCGGTGTACAGCCTAATTAAAAAACAGAATAAACATCAATTTAAAATAATTTAAAAATATTAAATAAATTTGGCTTAATTTAAAACCCCCAAAATTTAAAACATCCAATTTAAAATTATATTGCTAACCCATTCATTTAGTGACCGTTTAAAGTTACCAGAGCACTGAAAAAAGTGACTTACGACTGTCACGCTTCATGACCATGGGAGCATTCCCATGGTCATATGATCAAAATTTGACCGCCGAGCATCTGACATGTATTATTGACAGTTGCAGTGGGACTTTCTGACAAGCAAACTCCATGGGGATTCCAGATTCACTTAACAACTATGTTACTAACTTAACTGCAGTGATTCACTTAACAACTTTAGCAAGAAAGGGCACAAAAATACGGGCAAAGTGTCAGCACTAGAGTAAATTTGAGACGACCTCGAAACCTGACACAAAGCTCATTTAATGACTATCTTGCTTAACAAGGGAAATTTTGGTCCCAGTTCAGGGGTGAAATGCTCCCGGTTCGGACCAAATCGCCCGATCCGGTAGCGATGGAGGCGGGTGGTTCGGAGAACCAGTAGCAAAAATCCCTCCCCACCCCCATGCCCAGCTGAGTTTCTACAACCTCTTCGGCCGAAAAAATGCTTTTAAAAGTTTTTTAAAAAGCCTCTGATGATCGCGTATCTCAGCTGGGATCATCAGAGGCTTTTAAAAGCATTTTTTCTACAACCTCTGAAGAGGTTAAAAAAGCCTCTGCGATCAGGCAACTCAGCTTGGATCGTCAGAGGCATTTAAAAGAAAAAAAGCCTCTGCCGATCAGGCAACTCAGCTGGAATTGCCAGAGCCTTTTAAAAGCATGTTTTTAAAAAATGGTTTTAAAAGTTAAAAAAAAAAAATTGGCCACACCCACCCAGTCACATTACCCACCACCAAGCCACGCCCACAGAACCGGTAGTAACAAATTTTATATTTCACCACTGTCCCAGTTGTATTGAAAGTATACATGTTTCGGGAACAATGTTCAATGCTTTGTATGTTCATCACTTCACCTGCAGATGCCAGATGGGGTGTGACGAGCGAAAGGTTTTTGTCTCAGTTCCCCATAAAGATCAATCACTGTGCGCCCAGTAAGTTTGTAGTCCCATGTGCTACAATAATAAACAGCATCGTCTTCCACTTGAACTCCATTGATCACGAGATTCCAGAGGTTCTGGGAGGCATCGGGGGAAACGCTGAATCTCTCTGGGACTCCTTCTCCCCTGCCTTGATCAGTGCTGGTATAATAGTGGTACAGAAACCGTGGGATGCCACCTGGTTTCTGTTGGTACCACCTGGCTCTCTCGCTGTTAATGGTGTAGCCACTGTTCATTTGGCAAGGGATGTTAAACGTTAATCCCGGAGATGCAGACATGGAGGCTGGTTGAGTTAACGTCAGCTGGGACTCCGAACCTGCAAGCAAATGAAAATGAGGAACTATGTTAGCGTGTCTTCTGGATGGATCTTGATGGAACAGACAAGCATCTTCTCCCTCCCTTGAAAACCTTCAACCAATGGTCTGGACTCACCTGAGAAGAACCATCCCAGGAATAGAACAGAGTAGGCCCACAACATTGTCAGAGGGATGTGCATTCTGTTGGGTACTCCTGCCTCTCTTTCCTTCCAAATGCCTTATATTGAATCTCATGGAGGCAAATTCTCCACTTGTTATGCAAATACCATCAGCTGAATGATATTCGGTTCTCCGTTGCGCCCTTGTGATGTCACAGGAGGACTCTGGGAGGACTTCGATTTAAGTTCCAGGATACTTATATTGCTTGGATACCAAAGAAAGGAAATATTGCACAACAAAGGAGAAAGAAAGGAAAGAGGAGGAGAGGGATAGTGGGAGGGAGAAGAATGGAAGAAAGGGGAAGGAGGGGAAGAAAGGATAGGTGACAAGAGCATGAGAGAAGGCGAGAAAGGGGGAAAAGAGAGGAGGAGTGGGGGAGAGGAAGGCGAAGTAGGGGAGGAGAGGAGGAGGAAGGAAGTAGAAGAGGAGAGGAAGAAGAGAGGGGAAAGAAGGAAGAAGAAGGAGGTTTGTTGTGAAAAGAGGGAAAACCCCCAAATCTCACTCCTGGCTGCCCCTGCCTGCCACACCCCTCCCAGGAATCCCCACGCAGCCCGTTTTGGATGCACGTAAATGCAGGGAGGGCAAAATTGGCCTATTGGAAGTTTGGAAAGGCCAGAAACAGGGCCATTTCTGGCCTCCAGAGGGCCCCTGGAGCCTGGGGAGGCTGTTTTCGCCCACCCGGAGACTCAAGGAAAACCTCCGGAGCCCAGGGAGGGCAAAAACACCTCCTCCCCCCGCCGTGATGCAGGAGGCCGACTAGGTCATGCCCACAATGGCCACGCCCACCTAGCAACCGGACAGAGAACCCCTTGCTAAAATTTTTGAAGCCCACTCCTGAGTGTAGGCCATCTCTAGAATGCCTGAACTTCTTGATTCTTTAAAATGGCCTAAGACATTCACCTACAGTCTCTTTCATTACTGTCTTCCTTGGAGTAAGAATACCCCAAACTTCTGAACTTGGTTCAATTCCCTGCTGTGAGGTTTTTATCTCATTTCCCCATCCTAATGAACAGCTGTGCAACTTGCTGCCTCCCCAAACAACGCAATAATAAGTCGCATCGTCTTCCAGCTGGCTTTCCCTGATGATCAGAGACATGGTGTTTGCTGACTTTGAACCAGAGAAGCGGGCAGGCGTGCCACTGGCCCTGGAACCTGTGGCATACATTACGAGCCGTGGAACTTCTTCTGACTTCTGCTGGATCCACAGAGGGTAATTGTTATCTGTGATGGTTCCAGCACTGTAGCTACACGACAAAACGACTGTTTCTCCTGGAGCTACCAACTCTGGATCTTTCAGGTTCTTCAGCTGCTGGACGCTGAGATCTGAAAGAGATTATGAAAGTGGGGGGGGAAAGAATGGAAGTAGATCACAGAGGAAAATACTGAATGATTCTATGCTTGACACCAGAGCAGGTCATTCGAGGTCTGTAAGGTTCATCCCTCCCTTGGAGTAATGAAAAATCTCTCACTGAAGGAGGAGAGGATGGTGAAAGCAGAAGGACCCAAGCCATGATGGAAAGACAACCTAATCTTCTGGGAGGACAGGAATCACTAACTGGCCTTCTCCAAGACCCACTTAAACCCCTCTGCAAATACTTCATGCAAATCAATTGCTTTTTTAAGTCCAGGCTGTGGGTGAGGAGATGCGTAAAATGAGCAAATGGCTTTTTGCTGCCCCCTTTTGGATGGAGGTGGAGATGGATTATTTATAATACCTATTGCAATACCACTTACACTTACATAACACTCCATAGAGCTTTGCAGTAATCTCAGCATATTATCCCCAACAATCTGGGTCCTCATTTTACCAACCATGGAAGGATGGAAGGCTGACTCAACGTTGAGTCGGTCAGGATCGGACTCCTGACTGCGGGCAGAGTTTGCCTGCAATATTGCATTCTAACCACTGTGCCACCACACTGCCTCACTGATGACCACAAAATTAGGATAACCTGTGCCATGACTTTATTGCACAAAGTACATACCATGTTTCTCCAAAAATAAGACCCTGTCTTATATTTTTTTGAACCCTGAAATAAGCGCTTGGCCTTATTGCCATGCACTCAAAAGCCCAATTGGGGCTTTTTATCCCCCTTATTATCAGGGGATGTCTTAGTTTGGGGGAAACAGAGTAATTATATAATTAGGTGGCAAGACATACCAGTAGTTATACAAGTACATTTTGAATCATTTATGTGAGGATGTCACAAGAGGATGTCAAGAAGAAGACAAGAGGATGTCAAGAGGGAAAGGACACACGGTCCTTTCCCTCTTGAGAATGCTAGTGTGTGTGTGCATAAAATGCACAACAGAATAACAGAGATGGGAGGGACCTTTGAGGTCTTCTAGTCCAGCCCTCTGCTCAAGCATGAGACCCGATAGCATGCCGGACCAATGGCTGGCCAATCTCTTCTTGAAAACCTTGAGTGATGGTGCACCCTCAACCTCCAGAGACAAGCAGTTCCTCTGATTAATTGCTCTCACTAATATGAAAAGAATTAACTTGGTTAGCGAATTAATTAACCATGCAGTAAGAACAGTATGAATGCCTATGTTTCTATCTGTGTTTGTATGGTTCTTTTTGTACATGTGTGTGCATGTATATGGACAGGGTGTCTTAGAACCAAGGAGTCCCAGAATAATTAGCTAGCCTGCTGAATATTCTTCAGAGATGAGTTCTCATTCCTTTTTTTTCCTTTGGCACATGATTGTGGACAGGATCCAGCCGCAGGCCACCAGAATACCATGTCCTAATAGCACTTAGACTTATATACCGCTTCACAGTGCTTTACAACACTCTCTAAGCAGTTTTACAGAGTCAGCCCATTGCTTCCAATAATCTGGGTCCTCATTTTACCCACCTCAAAAGGATGGAAGGTTGAGCCACTTTTGAGCCGGTCAGGATCGAACTGCTGACAGTGGGCAAGAGTCAGCCTGCAATACTGCATTCTAACCACTGGGCTACCACAGTTCCTAATTCTGCACCAGCTAAATATCCAATTGCTTCTTACTTTTTTACTTTGTCCTATGCTTTGTTGACATGGGTTGTGTAAGGGAGTGTTCTGTTCAAATTTTGGGGCAGCATCATCAAATCGTGGCAATGGACGCTGAACAATCTCAGGCCCTTCAAGAGACTTGAAATTATTCAAAGCACCTAAAGCATTGGTGGTGTGACTTCGCTCAATAATTAGCAAGGAACGGTTGTAGAAACGGAAGTGATATATTTGGGCAAGTAAGGCCAGTGCTTTGCAATGGGAGTTCCAAATTCCAAGAGAAATAGATATAGAGAAATTGAGAATTGAGAAATAGAAGAAATAGCAAAAACAGCAAAAATAGCAAAACTATCTGCATGTTTTGGGAATTGAGTTCAGTGCTTTTTATTCCATCAAGCGGGCTTGGCCTGATCTCTTCCCTTTTTAAATATGTAAATTTTAATCTGTTTTTAAATTATTGGGGTATTTTAATTTGTCTGGGCCAAATAATTTAAATTGATTTTTGTCAGGGCATTTATTAATCCCATGTTTGGCTCTGGGACTAATTACCCTGGTTTAGAGGAGGAGATGAATCGAGGCTTATCCTTGTTTGCAATATTCCGAAAAGAAACGCGAAGGAAGGTTTCTAATAAAACTCATTTATTTGTTTTAAAGAAAATAAAACACCTCACTAACTAAGAAAAGTTAATTGCTACATTTTTGAAAATAATTCTTGCCGGCTATGTGAGCCGGACCTCTGGCAAGAGAACAAAGGAAAGAGTGAGTGAAGAGCAAGTGAAGGAATGTGGGTGGATGCGGAAACACGTAGCTTACTGATAAGAAGTTGGCAAAGCTACGGAGAGTCTGACAGTCCAGAAATAATGAGCTCAGCTGGTAAATAAAATAACGCAGTGACAATTTTATCGGGTTTTTAAATTTTGTGTATTTATGTATTTTATTGTTGGCTGTTCACCGCCCTGAGTCCTTCGGGAGTAGGGCGGTATACAAATCAAATAAACTAAACTAAACTAAACTAAACTTTGCAATTGGGACTCCGAACTGCAAGAGAAGTAGCAGAAATAGCAAAACTATTTCAAATAGCAAAACTCAAGGAGACTTGAAATTATTCAAAGCACCTAAAGCATTGATGGTGTGACTTCGCTCAATAATTAGCAACGAACGGTTGTAGAAACGGAACTGTGATGCATTTTGGCACTTAAGCCCAGTGCTTTGCAAAGGGGGTTCCGAATTGCAAGAGAAATAGCAGAAATAGCAAAACTATCTGCCTATGTTTGGGGAATTGAGTTCAGTGCTTTGTATCTTCACCACTTCACCTGCAGATGCCTGACGGGGTGTGACGAGCAAAAGGTTTTTGTCTCAGTTCCCCATAAAGATCAATCACTGTGCACCCGGTAAGTTTGTAGTCCCATGAGGCACAATAATAAACAGCATCGTCTTCCACCTGAACTCCATTGATCACGAGATTCCAGAGGTTCTGGGAGCCATCAGGGGAAACGCTGAATCTCTCTGGGACTCCTTCTCCCCTGCCTTGATCAGTGCTGGTATAATAGTGGTACAGAAACCGTGGGACGCCTCCTGGTTTCTGCTGGAGCCACCTGGCTCTCTCACTATTAATGGTGTAGCCACTGTTCATTTGACAAGGGATGTTAAACGTTAATCCTGGAGATGCAGACATGGAGGCTGGTTGAGTTAATATCATCTGGGACGCCGAACCTGCAAGCAAATAAAAATGAGGAACTATGTTAGCGTGTCTTCTGGATGGATCTTGATGGAACAGACAAGCATCTTCTCCCTCCCTTGAAAACCTTCAACCAATGGTCTGGACTCACCTGAGAAGAACCATCCCAGGAATAGAACAGAGTAGGCCCACAACATTGTCAGAGGGATGTGCATTCTGTTGGGTACTCCTGCCTCTCTATCCTTCCAAATGCCTTATATTGAAATCCATGGAGGCAAATTCTCCACTTTTTAATGCAAATATCATCAGCTGAATGATATTCGGTTCTCTGCTGCACCCTTGTGACATCACAGGAGGACTCTGGGAGGACTTAGATTTAAGTTCCAGGCTACCTAAACTGATCCACAAGCACAATTCTGGGGTGATTCTTTATTGAAATAAAATAAAATTTTGTCCTAAAGTTACATTAACGGACATTGCAACCCTGGAAGCACCTTTGTCCCAGGTTTCCTTCATCACACAAAAAGGATCCCTTCTGAGATGTTGGCCATTCCCACATTCCTTCTGCAGACTCTGCACAATTGACTCTGATCTGACTATTCCCTGGCTCTTCTCTCTATTTCCCAGCATCATGTTCACATAACATTACACAATATGACTGCCTGAACAGACTACAGAGTGATAAGGACCTAGTGGACTTCCTTTGCGTTAGGTTGACCATTGTGAGAATAGACTGCTGGACAAAAGAGGTCAAGGGTCCCATCCAATAGTCCCATCAGGTCATTTTTTGTATGTGTGGTCATGATCTCACATTTTTTGTAAGATGTGGCCATGAGCTAGTGAGCTGGATGTCAACGGAGTGTCGAAACTGAACTCTCCCAACAGCCATCATCTTCATTTAATGACCCCATAATCCCTTTTGCGGGGTGAATTCTGGGCAACTGAATGGAGCTAGCAGAGTGTTTTAATGGCCGGATCCCCTCCCTGTCGCCAATGAGGAATTTTGTTCAGCGGATATATTCTCATTATCCCGAGAGAGAGAAATATCAGCCTCTACCTAGGATTGAACTCACAGCCTCCTGATTGTGAGGTGAGAGCTCCACCTCGAGGCCATTGCACCACTCCTGAATTCTCCCACCTGTAAAGAGTGCATTTTAAGGAAACTTCCATCTCAGGAAGACTTGGGGTATATTTTAATATGTAGAAGATTTTTTGCAAGGCCCTCCTGATCAACAAAGTATTTCCTTTTTTCATTCCAAAATTTCCATATTTTTATTCTAAAACAAGGCAACTGCAGGCCAGATATTCTTTAAGACCTTCTCAAACACTTTAACTTCTTGATTCTTTAACATTGTTTTGCTGTGTGGTCTAAAAATATTCGCCTATGGTCTCATTCATTACGGTCTTCCTTGTAGTAAAAACAGGAGTTTGCAGGGGTTAGGAAGAACCTCTAGCTAAGATTCTGTGCAGTTCTGAGAACCCCCAAATCCCACTCCTGGCTGGCCCCATCCACCCCACCCCACCCCTCCCAGGAGTCCTCACACAGCCCGTTTTGGATGCAGGTAAGTGCAGGACACGTATGGATGCAAGGGGAGGATAAAAAACAGGTTTACCGGAAGTTCAGGAACTCCAGAGGGCCTCCGGAGCCTGGGGAGGCCGTTTTCACCCTCCTGGAGGCTCGAGGAAAGCCTCTAGAACCTGGGGAGGGCAAAAAAGCCCCTCCTCCATGGTGCAGGAGGCTGACTAAGCCACGGCCACCCAGCAACCAGGCAGAGAACCCCTTGCTAAAGTTTTTGAAGCCCACTCCTGAGTAAGAATACTCCAAACTTCTGAACCTGGTTCAATTCCCTGCTGTGAGGGTTTTATCTCAGTTCCCCGTCCTAATGAACAGCTGTGCGACCCGTTGCCTCCCCAAACAACACAATAATAAGTCGCATCGTCTTCCAGCTGGCTTTCAGTGATGATCAGGGACATGGTGTTTGCTGACTTTGAACCAGAGAAGCGGGCAGGAGTGCCACTGGCCCTGGTGCCGGTGGCATACATTACGAGCCGTGGAACTTCTTCTGACTTCTGCTGGATCCACAAAGGGGCATTGTCGTTTGTGATGCTACCAGCACTGTAGCTACACGACAAAACGACTGTTTCTCCTGGAGCTACCAACTCTGGATCTTTCAAGTTCTTCAGCTGCTGGACGCTGAGATCTGAAAGAGATTATGAAAGGGGGGGGGAAAGAATGGAAGTAGACCACAGAGGAAAATAAGAAACGATTCTATGCTTGACACCAGAGTTGGTCATTCGAGGTCTGTAAGGTTCATCCCTCCCTTGGAGTAATGAAAAAATCTCTCACTGAAGGAGGAGAGGATGGTGACGAGCAGAAGGACCCAAGCCATGATGGAAAGACAAGCTAATCTTCTGGGAGGACAGGAATCACTAACTGGCCTTCTCCAAGACCCACTTAAACCCTTCTGCAAATACTTCATGCAAATCAATTGCTTTTTTAAGTCCAGGCTGTGGGTGAGGAGGTGCATAAAATGAGCAAATGGATTTTTTGCTGCCCTCTTTTGGGTGGAGGTGGAGTTGGATGGATCTTTATAATAACAAGAGCAATAGCACTTAGAGTAGACTTATATACTGCACTAACTAGCACTTAAATTTATATACTGCTTTATAGTGCTTTTCCGCCCTCTCTAAGCAGTTGACAGAGTCAGCATATTATCCCCAACAATCTGGGTCCACATTTTACCGACCTCGGAAGGATGGAAGGCTGAGTCAACCTTGAGCTAGTCAGGATCGAACTCCTGGCAGTGGGCAGAGTTTGCCTGCAATGCTGCATTCTAACCACTGTGCCACAAGAGCTTTTCCTATCAACTCCAATGTCCTCAAAATTAGGATATGTTTATGTTTATGTTTGTTTTATTAAATTTGTATACCGCCCTACTCCCGAAGGACTCAGGGCGGTGAACAGGCACAGGATAAAATACAGAAGTACAAAAGTTAGAAACAATTTAAAACAGGATAGCCTGTGCCATGATTTTATTGAACATACTTATATAATTAGATGGCATGACATAGTTATGCAAGTAGATAATTTGAATCAGGAGCAATTTCCTGACACTTGGAACAATGAATCAGTGGAACGACTTGCCTCCAGAAGTTGTGAATGCTCCAACATTGGACGTTTTTAAGAAGAGATTGGACAGCCATTTGTCTGAAGTGCTGTAGGGTTTCCTGCCTAAGCAGGGGGTTGGACTAGAAGACTAGGTGGCTCAGTGGCTAAGACACTGAGCTTGTCGATCAGAAAGCTCAGCAGTTTGGCGGTTCGAATCCCTAGTACAGGCCTCCTGCGTGAGCAGGGGGTTGGACTAGATGACCTCCAAGGTCCCTTCCAACTCTGTTAATCTGTTATTCTGTTAAACATGGCACAGTGTCTCTGCTTTGGTTTCAGGACAATTTATATTCTCTCCCACATTACATAGTACTCAAAACAATACTCAGACAATCTACCCAGGATGGAGGAAAAAATAGTTGGGGTGCCCTTCTGTCAGGAGGAATCTAGCCAGAGAGAAAAGGAGTCTTGGTAGTACAGTGGTCTAAAGCACATTGTTATTAAGAACAGCTGCCTGCAATTACTGCAGGTTCGAATCTCGCCAAGGCTCAAGGTTGACTCAGCCTTCCATCCTTTCTAAGGTAGGTAAATTGAGGACCCCATTTGTGGGGGCAATAAGCTGACTTTGTATAAATATACAAAAGAATGAAGGCTATTGCTGAGCACATTGTAAGCCGCCCTAAGTCTCCGGAGAAGGCGGCATATAAATCAAATTTTTTTTAAAAAAAGTTGAAACATCTTGATTGTCATTCATGAAATCTTCCTAGCTCTTCTTATGTAAATTGTAGTAAACTGTGTAACCAAGAGCCTTGGTGGCGCAGCAGACTAAAACGCTGTTAAGTAACACCAGCTGCCTGCAATTACTGCAAGTTCGAATCTCACCAGGCTCAAGGTTGACTCAGCCTTCCATCCTTCCGAGGTAGGTAAAATGAGGACCCGGTTTGTGGGGGCAATCAGCTGACTTTGTATAAAAAAGAACACCGCTTAGGGGGGGCCGAAAGCCCTACTAAGCAGGTATATACAAAAGTATGAAGGCTATTGCTTAACGCATTGTAAATCACTCTGAGTCTCCGGAGAAGGGCGGCATATAAATCGAACCAATAAATAAATAAATCAAACCAATAAATAAATAAATCGAACCAATAAACAAACAAACAAACAAACAAACTGTGGTGACCAGCTAAAAGCATCAGTTGTTGGACAATAGCGCCTCCTAGAGATACATAAACCACTTCTTGCCTTATACGGAAAGTTGACTGTGGTTTGTGGTTCAGCTTGAGTAAACTGAGTCAATTCCCCTGGGAGGAAGGGACAAGCCGCATGGGGTACTTTCAGCTTGGTTTACAGGAGGCCAAATAAAATGACTATAAGGAGCAACAACAGAGTAAGATGAGACTTTAAATTGTCACGTTGTCCAGGAGTAGAGTAAAATTATTCCAGATCTATATTTCTTTATTAAATATTAAATATACTTTATTGTCATTGTACGTATGTACACAGTATACCCATACAACAAAATTCACTTAACACCCAGAGACCAGGCCCAACACACATAACAATCCCCAAACACACTCCCACCCACCCACCACAAATTCCCCGCCCCTAAACCACCCAAACATCCACACAACAGACCAAGTCATGCTGTCCAACAGCTCACTAATGGTGGCCCTTTAGTTCATTGTTGAGTGCAATTACAGCTCTGGGATAAAAACTATTCAGAAAACGTGTGGTCCGAGTTTTCATTGTTCTGTATCTTCTGCCAGAAGGCAACAGTCCAAAAAGATTGTAAGCAGGATGGGAAGAGTCTCTGAGAATGTTTTGCAACTTCCTAAAACAGCGAGATTCGAAGATGTCATCCAGGGCTGGTAGCAGGGTGATATTTGCCGGTTCTCCAAACTGCTCAAAATTTCCACTACCGGTTCTCCAGAACCTGTCTGAACCTGCTGGATTTCACCCCTGATCCATCGTCTCTTGCCCGCTTCAGTACTTCAATTCCTATGCTTTTTTTTTTTTTTTGACTTGCTTCCCATATTCCTCTCTTGGATCTTTATCTCTGTCTCTTTTTAATAAGGTTTAGGATGGAAACTATGAAAGACCAACAGTGACATCTAGCGTCTAAAGACTTGCAAGGAAGATACTCTTTCAGGCACATGTGTGAAATAACAAGGGGAAATCTACTTCACACGCTCTCCTCTTGGTGGCGGAAGGGAGCAAATAAGGTAGAAAGAAAATGAGATTCATTGGGAGATGCAAAGGTCTACATCAATATGGGTTGCGTATTGATGGTGTTTCAAAACTGTTGAAACAATTTCGTCTTATTTTTCATTCATTCAGTTTTGTCCACTTCTATTTTCTCATGTGAGATGTGGAGGAAGCTCCTGAGTCAAGCAAATTTGTTGTTGTTGTTAGTTGCAAAGTCATGTCCAACCCATCATGACCCCATGGACAACGTTCCTCCAGGACTTCCTGTCCTCTACCATCCTCTGGAGTCCATTTAAGCTCACGCCGACTGCTTCAGTGACTCCATCCAGCCACCTCATTCTCTGCCATCCCCTTCTTCTTTTGCCCTCCATCGTTCCCAGCATTAGGCTCTTCTCCAGGGAGTCCTTCCTTCTCATTAGGTGGCCAAAGTATTTGAGTTTCCTCTTCAGGATCTGGCCTTCTAAAGAGCAGTCAGGGTTGATCTCCTCTAAGACTGACCGGTTGGATCGCCTTGCAGTCCAAGGGACTCGCAGGAGTCTTCTCCAGCACCAGAGTTCAAAGGCCTCCATTCTTTGGCGCTCAGCCTTCCTTACGGTCAAGCAAATTTGCAGCCCCTCAAATATTGGAACACTGCTATCATGTTGATAAGTTGAGGATTACCAGTTGATTATGCATCTGAAGAGTTTGTGTTTCCAGTAAAGGCAGAATTCTTGTGCCTCCCACTGGTGAGTAAGACATTGAGTCTATATACAAATGAACTCAGCCTATAAATTTAATCATCCGTGAATAATGTCCAGAAAATGGCAACGAAGATTCTCTTTCATGCATATCTGTGAAATAGCAAAGAGAACGCAGTTCACACACTCCCCCCTGTCAATCAAGGGCAGGTAAACTCCTGTTTTGATGTCACTCACTTTGATTTCGTATATTCCCTGATATTTGATTATTTACCTTAGTTCGATTTATTTCTTCCTGCCTTTGCAACTTGGCCCAAGCTATCATGGTTGATGTGCTGAGAAGCAACCTAGAACCTAGAGCATTACAGAGCCTTAGTGGCACAGCAGACTAAAGTGCTGTTAAGTAAAACCCGCTGCATGCAATTACTGCAAGTTCAAATCTCACCAGGCTCAAGGTTGGCTCAGCCTTCCATCCTTTCGAGGTAGGTAAATTGAGGACCCGGATTGTGGGGGCAATAAGCTGACTTTGCATAACAAAGAACACTGCTTGGGGTGGGGCGGTGGGGGGGGGGGCAAAAGCCCTACTAAGCAGGTATATACAAAAGTATGAAGGCTATTGTTTAACGCATTGTAAGCCACCCTGAGTCTCCGGAGAAGGGTGGCATATAAATCGAACCAAATAAATAAATAATAAATAAATAAATAAACAAATAGACAGAACAATTGTTCAGTGGAACTGCTGAGCTCTGGAAGTTGTGGGTGCTGGAAATTTTCAAGAAGACTGCATAGCCATTTGCCTGAGATTTTATTTATTTATTTATTTATTTATAAGGCTCTTGGGCTCTTTGTAGGAAAGCAACGTTGCCAAATCTGTTTCCAGCTGGTGTCTCTTGTTTCTGAACTTTGTGGGGCTTTGCCAAGGAAGGCCTCTGGCAGGGTGCCAAAGAAGATAAAGGTTTGTGATAAGCCCAAGGGACTTTTTCTGAAGGACTTGTTTTGGAATTAATTTGGACTAAGCTGGGAATGAAGCAATTCTCAGCGGTTATATTAAAATAGTTTTGCTTGGGACTAATTGTGTCTTGTAATGACTAAGTGAGCCTAGGTCACAACATTTGCAAAACCAGTTCTTTCCATTGGATTAGCAACCTGAAGCCTCGGGACTCTGGGCTTCCCCTACGCCCATCACCCTCCTACGTTGTGGAACAGAGCTTGTAGCAGATGGAAATGAAACTGCATGAGTTTCCCTCATATCGGTTCAGCTGAAGGGTCTCCGGAGTCAGGTCAAGGTATGTTGCATTTAGCTTCAGAGGTTTTTGTCACACTTCCCCATAAGAATTCACCACCGTGCAACTGGGTAACTCCTGTGTTCCAGCTAGTACAGTAATAATCTGCCTCGTCTTCAGCCTGGGCATTGGTGATGGCCAGAGATCCTGTACTCCCAGATCTGGTGGCAGTGAACCGATCTGGGATCCCTTCTCCCCTGCTATAGTGGACAAAACTAGGGGCTCTTCCTGGTTTCTTCTTCATTTTCATTTTCGTCATTCTTCGTTTTAGTGATGTGCTTGGCGGTGAGGTAAAGGATGGATCTGTTGATCAGAAGAGTTTCTCCTCGTAAGAAAATATTCAGCGCATGGTCTGCTCAGTTCCACATCTAATATAGGAGAACCACACATGAATGTCAAGACAAGAAGCAATAGATGGGAAATAATCAAGGTGAGAAGCAACTTAGAACTAAGGAGGAATTTCCTAACAGTGAGAACAATTAACCAGTGGAAGGACTTGCCTTCAGAAGTTGTGAATGCTCCATCACATTGGAGGTTTTCAAGAAGATATTGGACAGCCATTTCTCCAGAAGGGGCTTACGTTCTCCTGCTTGTGCAGGGAGTTGGACTAGAAGACCTTCAATGTCCCTTCCAGCTCTTGTCCTACTGTTCTGATAGATGTGCAATCTTTACTAGAGATTTATGTCTCCGTCTTCCAGCCAGGCCACAAACCTGCTCCAGGCATGACCTTTTAATACTCATACAATCCCTTTTACCCCACCTCCAAATGACTGTTGAACGACTAGCAGAAAATCAACTCTACCTGCTCCAATGCTCCACCTTCTCCTTTCATGGTTTTTACTCAGACCTCTCGAGCCTGAGACCGTGGGGCTGGTTGCTTCTCCTGCATCTCCTATCATCTGCCCCAATCCCTCCCCGATGGGGACAGAAAGACTTTTACGCAGATGGAAATGAATCCGGAGGAGCTCATTTCCTTTCTCTTTAGCTCAAGTATCCCCAGCCAAAGATCAAGATATGTTGCTTGTGGTTTCAGACTGAAGAGGCAGAGAGGAGGTTTTTGTCACACTTCCCCATAAGAATGTACCACTGTGGAACGCATTACTGTTCCAGCTGACACAGAAATAATCAGCCTCATCTCCAGCATCTGCATTGGTGATGGTCAAAGATCCTGTGGTCCCAGACTGGGTGGCAGTGAACCGATCGGGGATCCCTTCTCCCCTGCTACTGCAGCCGTTACAGTGGACAAAACGAGGGGCTTCTCCTGCTTTCTGTTGATTCCAGCTAATGGTGCTAGTACTCTGGGTTGTGCAGGAGATCGTAACGGTTCCACCTGGGGACACGGAGCTGGAGGGAGGCTGAGTCCAAGTCGGCTGACCATCAATGCCTTTAAAAGGGGAGGGGGACAAAGAGGGAGGGGAGAGAAAGAAAGACAGCAAGACAGCAAGACAGCAAGAAAGGAAGGAAGGAAGGAAGGAAGGAAGGAAGGAAGGAAGGAAGGAAGGAAGGAAGGAAGGAAGGAAGGAAGGAAGGAAGAAAGAAAGTAAGAAAGAAAGAAAGAAAGAAAGAAAGAAAGAAAGAAAGAAAGAAAGAAAGAAAGAAAGAAAGAACTGTTAAACTAATGTACCTTCCTTGCTCTTAGACTTAGACATTTTCAAGGGACCAAATTCTTATGAACCAAATCCTCTCTTGGTCCAGGAAAACTTTACCTGTGCAGTAAGCGAGGAGCGCTGAAAAAATCACAGCCCAACCCATGGTCAACTTTGGCAAGGAAGATCCTTCTAGGGAAAAAAAAATTATAACCTTCTTCAGATCTTCTCCTTGCCCTTCCTTAAAAGCTCTGGGTTCACCTCAACATGCAAATGACCTCTGCAGCCATTGGTTCTGCTAGATTCTTTTATTCCCTTGAAGTATCTTGAGGTCTTCTCGCTCAGCCAATGACAAGAGGATACATTTGCATAGAAGAGATTCAGAAATAGAGGAGGAATTAAATGCTGTGGTTCACCAGCACTTAGTCAAGGTCTGATCTCCTTGACATGACTAATAAAAGAACAGGAACTGTGTATTTCACATTGAGAAAAAGGGAGAAGAATTAAAGATTAGCAGTTATTGGCTTGGGATGGCTTGGGAGAATGTAGACCACACTCATTGATGTCCTCATCATGGATCGTTCCAGGAGAGGAGATCTCTGTCCAAAGCCACCAGCTCTAGAAAAGAGGAGGGTCATCCTACTATAGGAAATAAGATCAAAGCAGTATTTTTATTATTATTCTTTGAACATGCTCTGGAAGCAAAGTTGTTGGAACAAAACCACTTCCTTTTATCCTTCCTTGTTTCACATGTTGGGTGAAGGCAGCTCAGTGCCTCCTCCTCCCTTAATCTAGATTAGATTTTGCAGGAGCCACATCTGGCTATCCTTTTGGTTAAACCATCCTTTCCAGGATTATGAAAGAACAGCAGTAACCCTACTGGTCACTGATAGAGCAACATCTGTATGATCCCCATCTGAAATTTGACATCATTTGAAGACCTCCGTCTTCTTTTCTCCTGAAATATCACAGGAAAAATTAAGAAGGCGATGAAAGAGGAAACGAAGAGCCTTGATAGTACAGTGGTTTAGTGCACCCTGTTATTAACACAGCTGCCTGCAATTTCTGCTGGTTCAAATCTCTCCAAGGCTCAAGGTTGACTCAGCCTTCCATCCTTTCTAAGGTAGGTGAAATGAGGACCCAGTTTGTGGGGGCAATAAGCTGACTTTGTATAAAATATACAAAAGAATGAAGGCTATTGCTTAACGCATTGTAAGCCGCCCTGAGTCTCCGGAGAAGGGCGGCATTAAATCAAATTAAAAAAAAAATAAATCTGACTTTCTCTCGTTCATCTTCAAGCGTTCCCAGTCACAGGACAAGGTACATTGCCATAATAAGCCACACTCAAAGTCAGCAAAATGTGGGTTGCAAAGAACATTTACACCGAGTTTAGACATCTACTGGTGTTGAGCTAATTGTCCGGTGTTCCAATAACTGCCACGAAGAAGAAGGTGTGAACCTGTTCTCCAAAGCACCTGAAGGCAGGACAAGAAACAATGAATGGAAACTAATTAAGGAGCCTGGATAGCTCAACAGACAGAAGCACTGTAATTTAACATCAGCTGTCTGCAATTAAAGTAAGATCGAATCCCGCCAGGCTCAAGGTTGACTCAGCCTTCCATCCTTTCTAAGGTAGGTGAAATGAGGACCCAGTTTGTGGGGGCAATAAGCTGACTTTGTATAAATATACAAAAGTATGAAGGCTATTGCTTAACGCATTGTAAGCCGCCCTGAGTCTCCGGAGAAGGGCGGCATATAAATCAAATTTAAAAAAAAAAAAAAAAAAGGAGAGAAGCAACCTAGAACTAAGGAGAAATTTCCTAACAGTGAGAACAATTAACCAGTGGAACTTCAGAAGTGTTGGGTGCTCCATCACTGGAGGCATTTAAGAAGAGATTAGATTTGTCTGAAATGATACGGGCTTTTCTGCTTAAGCAGGGGGTTGGATTAGAAGACCTCCAAGCTCCCTTCCAACTCTGTTATTCTGTCCAGTTTATATCCAAACACACATCTCAGCTAAAATATGCTGGGTTCTACAAGTGTGATGTATATACTATCTTATTTCTAGATCTAGATCTGGCAGTCAATCATGTTCGAATGTATCTTTTTACCCCAATTCATCTCTGTTCCTTAGGAAGGAATGTTGAAATTGTAGGACGTTAGCACCCACCCCTCTCCTAGGAAAAGGAGATATTTTAGGAAATCTTAAAAGGGCAGAATATTTCCCCTAAAAGGGAGGCAGAAACTCAACCTTTGTCAATGGGCCATGAAGGCCTGGGCCAGTCTATTCTACATAACAAAGATCTACCTCCTTCAGGCAGAGCCATAGTAGGAATTGGCCAAAGCCCTTTCATTACATCATCACCCAGCAAGAGTCAACCAAGCTTGGAACTCAGGACACAACCTACAGAGTTACCCCTGCATGGCCCCATGGGAGTCTGACAACCAATCAGAATACAAGCTTTGGCAGGGTGCCAAAGAAGATAAAGGTTTGTGATAAGCCCGAGGGACTTTTTCTGAAGGACTTGTTTTGGAATTAATTTGGACTAAGCTGGGAATGAAGCAATTCTCAGCGGTTATATTAAAATAGTTTTGCTTGGGACTAATTGTGTCTTGTAATGACTAAGTGAGCCTCGGTCACAACATTTGCAAAACCAGCTTTTTCCATCGGATTAGCAACCTGAAGCCTCGGGACTCTGGGCTTCCCCTATGCCCATCACCCTCCTACGTTGTGGAACAGAGCTTGTAGCAGATGGAAATGAAACTGCATGAGTTTCCCTCATATCGGTTCAGCTGAAGGGTCTCCGGTGTCAGGTCAAGGTATGTTGCATTTAGCTTCAGAGGTTTTTGTCACACTTCCCCATAAGAATTCACCACCGTGCAACTGAGTAACTCCTGTGTTCCAGCTAGCACAGTAATAATCTGCCTCGTCTTCAGCCTGTGCATTGGTGATGGCCAGAGATCCTGTACTCCCAGATCTGGTGGCAGTGAATCGATTTGGGATCCCTTCTCCCCTGCTACTGCAGCCATCACAGTGGACATAGTGAGGTGATTTTCCTGATTTTTGTTGATACCAGAAGATGCTGTGGGAACTCTGAGTTGTTGTGCAGGAGATCCTAATGGTTTCACCCAGGGACACGGAGCTGGAGGGAGGCTGGGTCCAAGCGGACTGTTAGTTTACTAAATTAAATCAGTCTTTTTCAAATAAAGGCTGTTAATTAACTTTCTTAACAGCCTACAAGAATCTAAAGAATAAATAATCGTAATTTTACTATGGTTGGCAGAAAGCCCAGAAGCAATTTGCAGGAAACTGATAAAAGAATTAAGATCAAGACGCGAAGGAGAGTGAACGAAGTTGTTCCCTGCAAATTGCCTCAGTTGTCGTCCTTCCTTAAATAGGCTAAGGGAGTGGCCAATTAGCCCCAAGCCTTACTCTCGAGGAGACCTCCTCCTGAGGAGCCACTCCTGCATTTGGCTGCTCTGCGCGCCTGTGCATCGAGAAGAGGCTCCTCCTGTTCTTCCTCTTCACTTATGGGAGCTTCTGGAGGTTCTGAAGGCCCTGTCTGAATCCCTGCCTCTGGCACCACATCTTCTCCAGTCTCCTCATTGTCTGACTCGAGTGCCAGCTACATAAACTGCTGGAGCATCACCACACCAGCCTCCTCACTGTCGGAATCAGCTACTAGCTGCACAGGCTGCTGACGGGCCACAACAAATGGAACAAAATGTGTCCTCTTTATTCATTCTTCCATAAAAGATGTCACAAAGCCACCCTTGTTGTTTTTAATATATTTTGTTTTGGGGGTGGGGAAGACATTTCAGGAGCATGCTTTTCTGTGCTTCTCTTTCTTCTCTTCCATACTCCAGGGCCCATCATCCTCTTGCTGGGCACTGAGACATTTCTCAGGTCTCAGTGGAGACCTGAGACCTCTACTGGACTCAGGTGGAGTTGAACAAAGCAGGTGGAGATGAACCCAGCAGGAATGTCTTTCCTGTCGGTTCAGCTCAGGTCTCTCCACTCACAGATCATGTACTTTGGCTTTGGTTTCAGGCTGAAGAAGAAGAGTGAAGTATTTTGTCACACTTCCCCATAAGAACGTACCACCGTGAAACATGTTACGAGCACTGTTCCATCTCCCACAGAAATAATCTGCCTCGTCTTCACCCTGCGCATTGGTGATGGTCAAAGATCCTGTATTCCCAGATCTGGTGGCAGTGAACCGATCTGGGATCCCTTCTCCCCTGTTGCAGCAATCACAGTGGACATAACGAAGGGCTCCTCTAGATTTCTGTTGATACCAGTGAATGCAGTAGCCACTCTGAACAGTAGCGCAGGTGATTTGAACCGTTCCTCCCAAGGCCACAGAGCTGGTAGGGGGCTGAGTCCCAGTGGACTGACCATCAATGCCTTTAAGGGGAGGCAGGGAGGGAGAGAAAGAGTGAGGGGAGAAAAAGAAAGATTATATGTGAGCCTGGTGCACCTTCCTTTGCTCTTAGCCCTTTCCAAGGGTCCGTAGTGTTATGAGAATCATAATCAAATCCTCCCTTGGCTCAGGAAAACGTTACCTGTGCAGTAAGTGAGGAGTGCAAGGAGGACCACAGCCCAACCCATGGTCAACTTTGGCAAGGAAGGTCCTTCTAGGGAGAAAAATAACAACCTTCTTCAGATCTTCTGCTTTCCTTTTCTTAAATTCCATGTTGTTGCCCCTTCATGCAAATGAGAGCTGCACTCATTGGTTCAACTAGAATATTTCATTTCCCCCAAAGCATTAGGAGGTCTTTATCCAATGACCAGAAGACACATTTGCCTAGAAGAGATTTGGAAATGGGGTAAGAATTAAAAGTTCTCCATAACCATCAGACCACTTCGTTGTGGAAAAGGAAACCTTCTCTGTTTCTCCCAACACCCTACTTCTTCCATGTACTTGACATCCATATATGTGTATGCAATTGTGAAATTGAGTTTTATCTCAATAGTATGTAAAGGCTAACATGCAATTATCGTAGAATTCATAACTTAATATATTCTTTTTCAAAAAGCAAACGAAGAAGGACAGCAGAAGCTATTGTGCAATTCTTATCTCCTAATAACTCTTAAATGAAGCTGCCCAAAGTTACACAGATTCTTTTCTAACAATGCTAATGGTATCCTGCCTTTCAGAATACATCAGCCCTAAAACTGGTATGGAGTATGGCTTCCATTCCCGTGTATTTTGCCTCTCTCATGAATCAGGCAGATTTTGCTGCACATTGCCTAGTATTTCTATTTGATTGCATTCACACATATCAGGCAAAGGTGGTGAGGTCTGCTTTTTCTAGTGGTGCTAGAGGAGGAGGAGGAGGAGGAGGAGGAGGAGAGGAGGAGGAGGAGCAGAAGAAGAAAAGGAGGAGGAGGAGGAGAAGAAGGAGAAGAAGGAGAAGGAGGAGGAGGAGGAGGAGGAGGAGGAGGAGGAGGAGGAGGAGGAGGAGAAGAAGAAGAAGAAGAAGAAGAAGAAGAAGAAGAAGAAGAAGAAGAAGAAGAAGAAGAAGAAGAAGAAGAAGAAGAAGAAGAAGAAGAAGAAGAAGAAGAAGAAGACACAAGCATCTTCTCACAATGCCCCAATCCAATTGATTTATGAAATATGTCACCAAATCACATTCCAAACCAATGTGCTTCCTTTTTAGGCCGGATGTTGGCTGATGTTGAATTGATCCATGATTTCATAATGAGAAACCACACACTTATCTAGGATTCCTTGACTTCTGTTTGAGTCACAACTTTGTACATATTGTGAAGCTGGTTCACAGCTCTGTGGAAATCAGTAAAGCTGAATGTCTGAATTGAGGACCTCTATTCTGTTGGATGTTGACTTGAACGATAGGCCTCAAAGCCGGAAGACAAAAATGGCCTTTCAGACATTACAGTTTCTCCCCCAAAATGTCGAAAGATGTAGTTGAAGGACAAAGGTAAAGAACTTGATCAGAATCCAGAGAAACATGCAAAGAGTTCTTAACAAATTTCCTCTAGTTTTTAACCCAGGAAGAGGGAAAGGATACGAGCATCAACATGAGGAGCATCAACATGAGGAGGAGGTGGACTTTCTGAGTTCTGTCCCATGATCCCATCCTTTGGTTTTAATTTGAAATTAATTTTAACTGGGTTGTTTTAAATTGTGGGCCGACATTACTTAATATCTTTTAAATTGTTTTAATTTTTGTATGCTGTGTTTTTACTTTGGCTGTCCACCGCCCTGAGTCCTGCTGGAGAAGGGCGGTATAAAAATCAAATCAAATCAAATCAATAAAAATAAATCATTTGGATGGGACAGATTTGTCCTTTTGCCTTATATCAACTAAAACAAGCACATTTGTCTCTTTATGTCAAATTTCACTTATACCCACAGGACAGAAAAAGGAAACAAAACGAAATGAACCCCAGAGAAGGTTTTTGTCTCACTTCCCCACCTGAATCAATCACTGTGGAACTGACTACCCGTCCAGACGGAACAATAGTAGGTGGCTTCGTCTTCAAGCAGAGCCCGAGTGATAGTCAAGGACATCACGTTCCCTGATCTGGACCCAGAGAAACGTTCTGGAACCCCCGATGGCCTGGTACTGGTGTGATAGATCAGTGATCGAGGTTTATTCCCAGGTGTCTGCTGGGACCACCAAGGGTAGTTGCCATCCCCAAGATTTCCACCATCGTATCGACAAGATATGGTGACTGTGCCCCCAGGGGATACAAATTCTGGATTCTTCAGGTTCTGCAGTTGTTGAAGGCTGGGGCCTGAAAGAGAGGAAGATGTCGCTTGTTCAACAGAGGGTCAAGAGGAGCACCACAAATGGCCAACTCAACTATCGAGCAAGGAAGCTCTTCTGAGGTTAGTTCTAGAAAGGGTTGTACCTCCTTTCTCTTACCGACACAGATCAGGACTATGAAGAGAAGAAGTGCCTGGGACATCGTGGGAGAACTCAATGGGCCAACCCCTTCTCTAAAGCGAATGGATTTCCCCCTTGCCTCCTCTCCACCTCTCTTAAATCCCCAAAGGACAAAAAAGGACCTCCTCATGCAAATGTCTTTGCTCTTCAACTACTACCCCAGCCCTCAAGATTAGAGAGGCGACGTGCAACTGTTAAGATATGTCTTGCCTAAAAGTAATATTTCCCTGAAGTGAAAAGATTCTTTATAAGTGAAAGAAGAGACCAGAATGAGCTGTTTAAGAGATTGAAGACTATCTGGGGTTCATTCCAGGGAACCTGTTTTGACGTGCTTGAGTTTACAAAGCCATAGGACAGAAAATGCACTCGTATTCGGGCAAATATGGGATGGATTGGAGGAATGTGCCCCGCACTCCTTGATTAATTCTCATGGTTCAAAGAGAGGAAATTTCTCTTGAAGACCACGGTCTAGGAAAAGCAGAGGGCCTTACTCCAACTGGACATATGGGCTAGGGCTACTCATATGACATACGGGATGCGGTGGCTCAGTGGCTAAAGACGCTGATCTTGTCGATCGAAAGGTCAGCAGTTCAGCAGTTCGAATCCCTAGTGCCACATAACGGGGTGACTTGTCCCAACTTCTGCCAACCTAGCAGCTCGAAAGCACGTAAAAAAAAAAATGCAAGTAGAAAAATAGGGACCACCTTTGGTGGGAAGGTAACAGTGTTCTGTGCGACTTTGGCGTTGAGTCATGCCGGCCACATGACCCCTGAGATGTCTTCGGACAGCGCTGGCTCTTCGGCTTTGAAACGGAGATGAGCACCGCCCCCTAGAGTCGGGAACGACTAGCACATATGTGTGAGGGGAACCTTTACTATTACTTATTTCACCTGGTGAAGGAAGGATCTGTGCTTTCCTATCTCCCATACTCTAGAACAAGGTTGTCAAACTCCTAGCTTGCAGGCCAGATGTGTCACACACTGGCCAAGCCTAAGCCAGGTTCAGTGAAGGGGGAAAAAGTCCCAATATGTCACGTGAAGCTGCTGTGATGACATGAGTTTGACACCACTGCTCTAGAAGAACAGTCTCAACTTTGCAGGAGCCACATCTGCCCATCCTTTTGCTGAAGCCATTTTTTTTGAAGAATATATGAAAGTGCAGCAGCAACATCTACTGGCCACAGATATTGTAACATCTGTGTCATCCCTACCAAGGCTGAAGAAATTTGCCATCCTTTGAAGACCACCAAACTTCCTTCTCCTGAAATATCAGAAGCACACACACCATAAGAATGAGTTGAAGGATGCGTCATCTTTATCAACTCTCTTACAGAAGATGTCACAAAGTCTCCCATATTGTTTCTAGCACTTTGATTTTGGGAGAGGTGAGGGGGAGGAATAGCCATTTTAGGTAGAGATTATAGCAATAGCACTTAGACTTATATACCACTTCACAGTGCTTTACAGCCTCTCTAAGAGTCAGCCTCTTGCCCCTCAAAAACTGGGTCCTCAGTTTATTCACCTTGGAAGGATGGAAGGCTGAGTCAACCTTGAGCCTGGTGGGATTCGATCTGCCAAATTGCAGGCAGCCAGCAGTCAGCAGAAGTAGCCTGCAGGACTGCCCTCTAAAAAGTGTCTCACCTCGGCTCTTATTATATATAAGTCGCCTGATGCTTCTCTGGGCTGGTCCTTCTTGACTTTAGAGGTGTGCTTGAGGTTAAGGTAAAGATTTACCTGTTCATCAGATGAGTTTCATGTTTCCATTGTCTGATTCATTTCTCCTGGTAAGAACATTTAACATGAACAAGTAAAGGAAACAATGATAGATTGGGCAGAAAATTTTGGATATTCAATTGAATTAGATAAATGGCAGCAGCTATGGGAAAGGAATTATAAATTAACAATGCATATAAAGAGAATCAATATAAAATGTGTTATCGATGGCATATGACACCTGAAAAATTGGCAAAAGTGTTTAAAGATAAATCAGCTAAAAGTAGCATTTCCAATGCCATCAACACCAGGATCTTACTATCATATGTGGTGGACGTGTCCAGAATTATTGGATTAGAATTAAAACATGGTTAGAAGAAATGCTTGAACAACATATGGATTTGAAACCTGAGCTGTTCCTTTTGGGTATCCTTCCAGAGAAAATTAGTAAAGAAAAGGTATATCTGATTATACATGTAATAACTGCAGCGAGGAGAGTATTTGCGCAAAGATGGAAAATAAAGAAAATGCCTTCAGAAGAGGAAGTAATTAAAAAAATATTAGATTGTGTAGAAATGAATAGACTGACTTTGATAATAAAAGAAAAAGAGGATTCGGAATATTACAAGGTATGGAGACAATTTTACAATTGGTTAGAGAAGAGATATAGATAAATGTATTAATAGTAAACAAGAAAATGTTATAATAAGTGAAGTATGGGGAGAATGTCATAATAAAGAAATGGGAAAAATCAAGAGATGAAGATTGGAGGAGTAAGAAGACGAAGAAGACGACGACACAAAAGAAATATCTAGATGACATACTGAATGATTGATTATGTGTTGCATGATTGATTGTTTATATAAAAAAAATAAAAAAAACATTTTAAAAAACCCTGAGGTCAATTCAGTTCGATGTCGAATCCAGGATAAGCGTGCAAATCTCTACAAAGAGTTCATCCTAGCATCCCGTAGCCTTGGCACAAACTTGCAGCAGTGACCAATTTTTAATCTGTGTCCTCACACAGTCCCTTTTGTGTTCAAAATCTAATGCAGGAGAACCACACACAAATGTGAAAATTTTTACCAAGTGTTCATCCCCACATACAATATATTGGCACAAAGATGCCCCAGTGACCTCTTTTTAACGTGTGTCCTCATACAGTCCATTTTATCCCACCTCCAAGCAAGTGTTGAAGGACCTTCAATTTATCTCTCGCTTCTCCATTGTTAACGTCTTCTTCTTTCAATATTTGGACTTATAGCACAGGAGGAACTGAGGCCAAGGATCTCTAGGCTTCCCTGCACCCTTCTCATCCACACTCCTGTGCCCACCATCGCCCTTGCTGGGCATTGAGAGATTTCTCTGCAGAAGGTGATGAATTTGCAGGAAGTTTCTATCCTGCATCATCAGCTCATGTGTCCCCAGTCACAGATCAAGGTATGTTGCATGTGGTTTCAGTCTGAAGAGGCAGAGAGGAGGTTTTTGTCACACTTCCCCATAAGAATGTATCACCGTGCAACACGGTAACTGCACTGTTCCAGCTACCGCAGAAATAATTTGCCTCGTCTTCAGCCTCTGGTGATGGCCAGAGATCCTGTACTCCCACTTCTGGTGGCAGTGAACCGATTTGGGATCCCTTCTCCCCTGCTGCAGCCATCACAGTGGACAAAATGAGGGCCTTTTCCTGCTTTCTGTTGATACCAGCCAATGTTATAGGAACTCTGAGTTGTTAAACAGGAGATCGTAATGGTTCCACCTGGGGACACGGAGCTGGAGGGAGGCTGAGTCCAAGCGGACTGACCATCGATGCCTTTAAATAATGGTGGGAGATAGGAAAGGAAAGAATGAGGGAAAAAAGAAAGAAATATAGTTAAACTGATGCATCTTCCTTTGCTTTGATCATTTCCAAGGAAAGCTTTTCTTATGAGAATCACAGCCAAATCCTCTCTTGTTCCAGGAAAGCTTTACCTGTGCAGTAAGTGAGGAGTGCTAAGAAAATCACAGTCCAACCCATGGTCAACTTTGGCAAGGAATATTCTTTTAGGGAAAGAAATTATAACCTTCTTTAGATCTTCTCCCTTCCTTTCCTTAAATGCCCCTGCTTTCTCCTTTCATGCAAATGAGATCTGCCCTCATTGGTTCTACCAGACAACTTTCTTCCCCAAAACCATTTGAGGTCTTCTGGTTTAACCAATGACCGGAGGAAAGATTTGCATATTAGAGATTTGGAAAACGGGAGGAATTAATAGGTCTCAATTAAAAATCAAATCGTGCTGCTTGTAGAATAAGAAAACTTGTGAATTTCTTCAAACACGCTTCTTTATATGTGAAATTAACGTGAAAATTATACATGAAATTGGTCAACTCTACTTCATCTCAATAGTGCATAAAACCACCAAGCCTAGGGAAAAAGAGGAGGACCATACTCCATTTGGACATTTGGGCTAAGGCACGTCAAAAGAAATCCTCATATTCTTCATTTTATTAATATTTGGAGGAAGCCACCTGAAGCAGACTTGGTGGTCCCAATCATTTCCTCTCATCCTACATATTTCCTGTGTCCTATGAGGGATCAGCACCTTCCTTCTTCACTTACTGAGGAGGAAGAGAGGAGACATTTCAGGAGCCACATCTGACCATGCTTTTGCTGAAGTCATTTTTTGGAGAACTGTGAAAGGGCATCAGCAGCCCCTACTGGCCACTGATATTGCAACAACTGTCTTATCCCCACCTGGGCTGAAGAAATGGAGCATTTCTGTCCTTTGAGGACCATCATCTTTCTTCTGATTAAAGATCAGAAAAAGAAGAGAAGAAAGATAAGTTGAAGGAGAAGGAGGATGTGCCTTCTATCTTAATTCTCTTACAGAAGATTACACAAAGCCTCCCTTGTTGCTTTTAATACTTTGATTTGAAGAAAGACATTTCAGGTATCAATTACATATAAATCAGGGGCATCATCTTCTCTGGACGTGTCCTTCTTAATTTTAGTGGCATGTTTGGGGTTGAGGTCAAGGAGATACCAATTCCTCAGGAGAGTTTTATGAGGACGATTCATTTCTGCTGGTAAGAAAACACTTAGCACTTGGTGGTCTGTAAAGTTCAGCATCTAATGTAGGAGAAGCACACAGGAGTGTACAACTCTTTGCAAAGGGTTCATTCTGACATCCTCTAGCCTTGACCTAAGCTTGCGCCTTTTAGCCAGTTACAATCCCTTTTCTCCCACATCCAGTCCAGTGTTGAAGCACCTGCCAATCATCTGTAGCTGCTCCAATTTTGCATCTTCTTCTTTGGTAGTTTTCACCCAAAGCAGAGAGGGCTGATGATGCCCTGGGCCTCCCCTGCATCTTCCTCTTCCATGCTCCTGTACCCATCATCCTCCTTGATGGGGACAGAGAGGCTTCTTTGCAGATGGAAATGAGCCAGCAGAAGTTTCTCTCCTGTCTTTTCAGTTCAAGTACATCCAATCCCCAGTCAAGGTTTGTTGTTTCTTGTTTCAGGTTGAAGGGGCAGAGAGGAGGTTTTTGTCACACTTCCCCATAAGAATTCACCACCGTGGAACACGGTAACTGCCCTGTTCCAGTTACCACAGTAATAATCTGCCTCGTCTTCAGCCTGGGCATTGGTGATGGTCAAAGATCCTGTAGTCCCAGATCTGGTGGCAGTGAACCGATCAGGGATCCCTTCTCCCCTGCTGCTACTGCAGCCATCACAGTGGACAAAACGAGGGGCTTCTCCTGCTTTCTGTTGATACCAGCTAATTGTGTAGTAAGTGTGAGTTGTTGAACAGGAGAGTGTGATGGTTCCACCCAGGGACACGGAGCTGGAGGGAGGCTGAGTCCAAGCGGACTGACCATCAATGCCTTTCAAAAGGTGGAGACAGGGAGAGAAAGAGTGAGGGGAGAAAAAGAAAGGAACACTGTTAAACTGATGCATCTTCCTTTGCGTTGACCATATCCAAGGGACCAAATTCTGAGAATCAATCAACCAAATTCTCTATTGGTCCCTGTAAATGTTACCTGTGCAGTAAGTGAGGAGCGCAAGGAAGAACACTGCCCAACCCATGGTCACCTTTGGCAAGGAATGTCCTTTTAGCAAAGAAAATGATAACTTTCTTCCAATCTTCTCCTTTTTCCTTTCCTTAAATGCCCCTTGCTTTCTCTTCTCATGCAAATGAGATCTGCACTCATTGGTTCTACAAGTATATTTTATTCCCCCAAAAAGCATGATGAGGTTTTCTAGTTGAGCCAATGACTAGAGGAAACGTTTGCATAGAGGAGATTTGGAAACCTGGACAAATTAAAAGGTCTCAATTAAAAATCACAGCCTGCTGCTTGAGCAGCAGGGAATTTTCTGAATTTTTTCAAACGCACCATACTTGAAATTGACATCAAAACGATCAATGAAATTGTGTGACTCTACTTAATCGCAACAACATGTAAAACCTAATTTACAAATACAATAGAATTAAGAGCATTTTTTTTTCAAAATGGGGAAAAAAAGAAAAACCACCAGTTTAACGGAAAAGAAGCGAACCATATGGACTAAGGCAGGTCATAAGCAATCCTCTCTTCCTTTTTTTAATATTTGGAACAATCCACCGGAAGTAGAATTGCTGGACATAACTATTTCCTTTTCTCCTGCATATTTCACCTGTTCTGTGAAGGATCAGTGCTCTCCTCCTTCCCTTCCTCTCAAGGAAGAGACCAGACATTTCAGGACCCACATCTGCATGTACTTTGGCTTCTAATTTATTTTTATTGTTTTTGGAGAATCAGCTAAGTGCAACAGCAGCTCCTGCTGGCCACTGATTTTGCAACCTCTGTGTTAGCTGCACGTGGGCTGAAGAAATGTAGCACTTGTAGTTCCCTTGAGGTCCATCATCCTCACAATTCTCCTCAAATACCGTGAAAAGGACAGGAAAAAAAATAAGTTGAAAGAGAACGAGAAGGTGCCTTCCTTCTTAATTCTCTTACAAAAGATTTCACAAAGCCGCCCTTGTCCTTTTTAACCCTTTGATTTGAAGAGAGACATTTTATGTAGAGATTATATATAAACTTGGAGCATCGTGCTTCTCCTTCTAAACATTATTGGTGTGTTTGAGGTTGAGGTAAAGGTGAGTTTCATGTCTTTAATGGCTGAGTTATTTCTCCTGGTAAGAACATGTTGCAGGTCTTCGGTAAAGTTCAAAATCTAATGCAGGAGAACCACACATGAATGTGAAAATTTTTACCAAGTGTTCATCCCCACATACAATATATTGGCACAAAGATGCCCCAGTGACCTCTTTTTAACGTGTGTCCTCATACAGTCCATTTTATCCCACCTCCAAGCAAGTGTTGAAGGACCTTCAATTTATCTCTCGCTTCTCCATTGTTAACGTCTTCTTCTTTCAATATTTGGACTTATAGCACAGGAGGAACTGAGGCCAAGGATCTCTAGGCTTCCCTGCACCCTTCTCATCCACACTCCTGTGCCCACCATCGCCCTTGCTGGGCATTGAGAGATTTCTCTGCAGAAGGTGATGAATTTGCAGGAAGTTTCTATCCTGCATCATCAGCTCATGTGTCCCCAGTCACAGATCAAGGTATGTTGCATGTGGTTTCAGTCTGAAGAGGCAGAGAGGAGGTTTTTGTCACACTTCCCCATAAGAATTCACCACTGTGCAACATGGTAAATGCACTGTTCCAGCTACCACAGTAATAATCTGCCTCGTCTCCGGCTTCTGCATTGCTGATGGTCAAAGATCCTGTAGTCCCAGATCGGGTGGCAGTGAATCGGTTTGGGATCCCTTCTCCCCTGTTACTGCAGCTATCACAGTGGATGAAACGAGGGCCTTTTCCTGGTTTCTGTTGATACCAAGCAATCCAATTGGTACTCTGAGTTGTGCAGGAGAGTGTGATGGCTCCACCTGGGGACACGGAGCTGGAGGGAGGCTGAGTCCAAGTGGACTGACCATCGATGCCTTTAAATAATGATGGGAGATAGGAAAGGAAAGAGTGAGGAAGAAAAAGAAAGAAATGTAGTTAAACTGATGCATCTTCCTTTGCTTTGATCATTTCCAAGGAAAGCTTTTCTTATGAGAATCACAGACAAATCCTCTCTTGTTCCAGGAAAGCTTTACCTGTGCAGTAAGTGAGGAGTGCTAAGAAAATCACAGCCCAACCCATGGTCAACTTTGGCAAGGAATATTCTTTTAGGGAAAGAAATTATAACCTTCTTCAGATCTTCTCCCTTCCTTTCCTTAAATGCCCCTGCTTTCTCCTTTCATGCAAATGAGATCTGCCCTCATTGGTTCTACCAGAAAACTTCCTTCCCCAAAACCATTTGAGGTCTTCTGGTTTAACCAATGACCGGAGGAAAGATTTGCATATTAGAGATTTGGAAAACGGGAGGAATTAATAGGTCTCAATTAAAAATCAAATCGTGCTGCTTGTAGAATAGGAAAACTTGTGAATTTCTTCAAACACGCTTCTTTATATGTGAAATTAACGTGAAAATTATACATGAAATTGGGCGACTCTACTTCATCTCAATAGTGCGTAAAACCACCAAGCCTAGGGAAAAAGAGGAGGACCATACTCCATTTGGACATTTGGGCTAAGGCACGTCAAAAGAAATCCTCATATTCTTCATTTTATTAATATTTGGAGGAAGCCACCTGAAGCAGACTTGGTGGTCCCAATCATTTCCTCTCATCCTACATATTTCCTGTGTCCTATGAGGGATCAGCACCTTCCTTCTTCACTTACTGAGGAGGAAGAGAGGAGACATTTCAGGAGCCACATCTGACCATGCTTTTGCTGAAGTCATTTTTTGGAGAACTGTGAAAGGGCATCAGCAGCCCCTACTGGCCGCTGATATTGCAACAACTGTCTTATCCCCACCTGGGCTGAAGAAATGGAGCATTTCTGTCCTTTGAGGACCATCATCTTTCTTCTGATTAAAGATCAGAAAAAGAAGAGAAGAAAGATAAGTTGAAGGAGAAGGAGGATGTGCCTTCTATCTTAATTCTCTTACAGAAGATTACACAAAGCCTCCCTTGTTGCTTTTAATACTTTGATTTGAAGAAAGACATTTCAGGTATCAATTACATATAAATCAGGGGCATCATCTTCTCTGGACGTGTCCTTCTCAACTTTAGTGGCATGTTTGGGGTTGAGGTCAAGGAGATACCAATTCCTCAGAAGAGTTTTATGAGGACGATTCATTTCTGCTGGTAAGAAAACACTTAGCACTTGGTGGTCTGTAAAGTTCAGCATCTAATGTAGGAGAAGCACACAGGAGTGTAGAACTCTTTGCAAAGGGTTCATTCTGACATCCTCTAGCCTTAACCTAAGTTTGCACCTGTGACCGCCTTTTAGCCAGTTACAATCCCTTTTCTCCCACATCCAGTCCAGCGTTGAAGCACCTGCCAATCATCTGTAGCTGCTCCAATTTTGCATCTTCTCCCTTGGTAGTTTATGCTCAAACCAGAAGGGGGCTGATGATGCCCTGGGCTTCCCCTGCATCTTCCTCTTCCATGCTCCTGTACCCATCATCCTCCTTGATGGGGACAGAGAGGCTTCCTTGCGGATGGCAATGAGCCCGCAGAAGTTTCTCTCCTGTCTTTTCAGTTCAAGGACATCCAATCCCCAGTCAAAGTATGTTGTTTCTTGTTTCAGGCTGAAGAGGCAGAGAGGAGGTTTTTGTCACACTTCCCCATAAGAATTCACCACCGTGGAACGCGTTGCCTGCACTGTTCCATCTACCACAATAATAATCTGCCTCGTCTTCAGCCTGTGCATTGGTGATGCTTAAAGATCCTGTAGTTCCAGATCTGGTGGCAGTGAACCGATTTGGGATCCCTTCTCCCCTGTTACTGCAGCCATCACAGTGGACAAAACGAGGGGATTTTCCTGGTTTCTGTTGATGCCAGTAAATAGTACCAGTAACTTGGGTTATGCAGGAGATCGCAATGGTTCCACCTGGGGACACGGAGCTGGAGGGAGGCTGAATCCAACTTTCTTGACAGTCAATACCTTCAAAAGGGAGAAAGAGAGTAGTGAAGTAAAGGAAAAAAATACCGTATCTGCGATCCACTTTATTTTTCTTAAATATTTCAGGGAACCGTGTTTTTATTAAACTCAAAAGCCAAGCCTCTCTTGGACCAGGTAAACTTTACCTGTGCAGTAAATGAAGAGTGCTAAGAAAATCACAGCCCAACTCATGGTCAGCTTTGGCAAGGAATATTCTTTTAGGGAAAGAAATTATAACCTTTTTCAGATCTTCTCCCTTCCTTCCCTTAAATGCTCCTGCTTTCTCCTTTCATGCAAATGAGATCTGCCCTCATTGGTTCTACTAGAAAACTTTCTTCCCCAAAACCATTTTGAGGTCTTCTGGTTTAACCAATGACCAGAGGAAACATTTGCATAGACGAAATTTGGAAACAAGGAGGAAGAATTAAAAGGCCTCAATGTCAGATCACCCTTTGGTAGATGAGGGAGCCTTCTCTATTGAAACACTCTACTTGGGTTCAGGATCCACACTTTCTCCCAGGAGAAGTTCCAAAAAAACACTTGTCTCCAGAATATGCGCTTTCTCTGAAGAGATCTGAGAAGTTGTAACTTGTAATTGCTATGAGGCCCATTATAGTGGGTGCAGAAGTCCCATGTAGGAACTAAGCCAAGGGTTGTGGGAAAGGAAGACTTTCACGTTTCCAGTGGGTGATACAATTCTCCTAGTAAGCAAATAGTCAGCACGTGGTCTGCTCAGTGGCATATCTAATGTAGGAGAAAAACAGAGGAGTGTGCAAATCTTTACTAAGGGTTCATCCCTACATCCTCCAGCCATGCCACAAACCTATCCCAGTGACCGCTCTTTAGTGCTGTATCCTCCTACAATCCCTTTTTATCCTTCCTCCTGTTCAGTGCTCAATCAGCTGAGAATGATCTCTTCCTTCTCTTCCTTCTCCAATTTTTCATCCCTTCCTTTCACAGTTTCTGCTCAGGTCATGAAAGTTATGGCGCTGTTTGCTTTCCATGAATTTGTCCCCCGGTGCCCATCACCTCCATGGAAGAGACGGAGAGAATCCTTTCAAGATGGAAATAAACTTACAGGTTTTTCTCTCCTGCACCTTCAGCTCAAGGGCCCACATAGTCGCAGGTCAAGGGATGTGGCTTGTGGTTTCAGGCTGAAGAGGCAGAGAGGAGGTTTTTGTCACACTTCCCCATATGAATGTACCACCGTGCAACATGGTATCAGCACTGTTCCCGCTACCACAGTAATAATCTGCCTCATCTCCAGCCTCCGCATTGGTGATGGCCAAAGATCCTGTACTCCCAATTCTGGTGGCAGTGAACCGATCAGGGATCCCTTCTCCCCTGCTACTACAGCCATCACAGTGGACAAAATGAGGGCCTTTTCCTGGTTTCTGTTGATACCAGCCAATGCTGTAGGAACTCTGAGTTGTTAAACAGGAGAGTGTGATGGTTCCACCTGGGGACACGGAGCTGGAGGGAGGCTGAGTCCAAGCGGACTGACCATCGATGCCTTCAAATAATGGTGGGAGATGGGAAAGGAAAGAGTGAGGAAGAAAAAGAAAGAAATGTAGTTAAACTGATGCATCTTCCTTTGCTTTGATCATTTCCAAGGAAAGCTTTTCTTATGAGAATCACAGCCAAATCCTCTCTTGTTCCAGGAAAGCTTTACCTGTGCAGTAAGTGAGGAGTGCTAAGAAAATCACAGCCCAACTCATGGTCAACTTTGGCAAGGAATATTCTTTTAGGGAAAGAAATTATAACCTTCTTCAGATCTTCTCCCTTCCTTTCCTTAAATGCCCCTGCTTTCTCCTTTCATGCAAATGAGATCTGCCCTCATTGGTTCTACCAGAAAACTTCCTTCCCCAAAACCATTTGAGGTCTTCTGGTTTAACCAATGACCGGAGGAAATATTTGCATATTAGAGATTTGGAAAACGGGAGGAATTAATAGGTCTCAATTAAAAATCAAATCGTGCTGCTTGTAGAATAGGAAAACTTGTGAATTTCTTCAAACACGCTTCTTTATATGTGAAATTAACGTGAAAATTATACATGAAATTGGGCAACTCTACTTCATCTCAATAGTGCGTAAAACCACCAAGCCTAGGGAAAAAGAGGAGGACCATACTCCATTTGGACATTTGGGCTAAGGCACGTCAAAAGAAATCCTCATATTCTTCATTTTATTAATATTTGGAGGAAGCCACCTGAAGCAGACTTGGTGGTCCCAATCATTTCCTCTCATCCTACATATTTCCTGTGTCCTATGAGGGATCAGCACCTTCCTTCTTCACTTACTGAGGAGGAAGAGAGGAGACATTTCAGGAGCCACATCTGACCATGCTTTTGCTGAAGTCATTTTTTGGAGAACTGTGAAAGGGCATCAGCAGCCCCTACTGGCCACTGATATTGCAACAACTGTCTTATCCCCACCTGGGCTGAAGAAATGGAGCATTTCTGTCCTTTGAGGACCATCATCTTTCTTCTGATTAAAGATCAGAAAAAGAAGAGAAGAAAGATAAGTTGAAGGAGAAGGAGGATGTGCCTTCTATCTTAATTCTCTTACAGAAGATTACACAAAGCCTCCCTTGTTGCTTTTAATACTTTGATTTGAAGAAAGACATTTCAGGTATCAATTACATATAAATCAGGGGCATCATCTTCTCTGGACGTGTCCTTCTCAACTTTAGTGGCATGTTTGGGGTTGAGGTCAAGGAGATACCAATTCCTCAGAAGAGTTTTATGAGGACGATTCATTTCTGCTGGTAAGAAAACACTTAGCACTTGGTGGTCTGTAAAGTTCAGCATCTAATGTAGGAGAAGCACACAGGAGTGTAGAACTCTTTGCAAAGGGTTCATTCTGACATCCTCTAGCCTTAACCTAAGTTTCCACCTGTGACCGCCTTTTAGCCAGTTACAATCCCTTTTCTCCCACATCCAGTCCAGCGTTGAAGCACCTGCCAATCATCTGTAGCTGCTCCAATTTTGCATCTTCTCCCTTGGTAGTTTATGCTCAAACCAGAAGGGGGCTGATGATGCCCTGGGCTTCCCCTGCATCTTCCTCTTCCATGCTCCTGTACCCATCATCCTCCTTGATGGGGACAGAGAGGCTTCCTTGCGGATGGCAATGAGCCAGCAGAAGTTTCTCTCCTGTCTTTTCAGTTCAAGGACATCCAATCCCCAGTCAAAGTATGTTGTTTCTTGTTTCAGGTTGAAGGGGAAGAGAGGAGGTTTTTGTCACACTTCCCCATAAGAATTCACCACCGTGGAACGCGTTGCCTGCACTGTTCCATCTACCACAATAATAATCTGCCTCGTCTTCAGCCTGTGCATTGGTGATGCTTAAAGATCCTGTAGTTCCAGATCTGGTGGCAGTGAACCGATTTGGGATCCCTTCTCCCCTGTTACTGCAGCCATCACAGTGGACAAAACGAGGGGATTTTCCTGGTTTCTGTTGATGCCAGTAAATAGTACCAGTAACTTGGGTTATGCAGGAGATCGCAATGGTTCCACTTGGGGACACGGAGCTGGAGGGAGGCTGAATCCAACTTTCTTGACAGTCAATACCTTCAAAAGGGAGAAAGAGAGTAGTGAAGTAAAGGAAAAAAATACCGTATCTGCGATCCACTTTATTTTTCTTAAATATTTCAGGGAACCGTGTTTTTATTAAACTCAAAAGCCAAGCTCTCTTGGACCAGGAAAACTTTACCTGTGCAGTAAATGAAGAGTGCTAAGAAAATCACAGCCCAACTCATGGTCAGCTTTGGCAAGGAATATTCTTTTAGGGAAAGAAATTATAACCTTTTTCAGATCTTCTCTCTTCCTTTCCTTAAATGCTCCTGCTTTCTCCTTTCATGCAAATGAGATCTGCCCTCATTGGTTCTACTAGAAAACTTTCTTCCCCAAAACCATTTTGAGATCTTCTGGTTTAACCAATGACCAGAGGAAACATTTGCATAGACGAAATTTGGAAACAAGGAGGAAGAATTAAAAGGCCTCAATGTCAGATCACCCTTTGGTAGATGAGGGAGCCTTCTCTATTGAAACAGTCTACTTGGGTTCAGGATCCACTCTTTCTCCCAGGAGATGTTCCAAAAAACACTTGTCTCCAGAATATGTGCTTTCTCTGAAGAGATCTGAGAAGTTGTAACTTGTAATTGCTATGAGGCCCATTATAGTGGGTGCAGAAGTCCCATGTAGGAACTAAGCCAAGGGTTGTGGGAAAGGAAGACTTTCACGTTTCCAGTGGGTGATACAATTCTCCTAGTAAGCAAATAGTCAGCACGTGGTCTGCTCAGTGGCATATCTAATGTAGGAGAAAAACAGAGGAGTGTGCAAATCTTTACTAAGGGTTCATCCCTACATCCTCCAGCCATGCCACAAACCTATCCCAGTGACCGCTCTTTAGTGCTGTATCCTCCTACAATCCCTTTTTATCCTTCCTCCTGTTCAGTGCTCAATCAGCTGAGAATGATCTCTTCCTTCTCTTCCTTCTCCAATTTTTCATCCCTTCCTTTCACAGTTTCTGCTCAGGTCATGAAAGTTATGGCGCTGTTTGCTTTCCATGAATTTGTCCCCCGGTGCCCATCACCTCCATGGAAGAGACGGAGAGAATCCTTTCAAGATGGAAATAAACTTACAGGTTTTTCTCTCCTGCACCTTCAGCTCAAGGGCCCACATAGTCGCAGGTCAAGGGATGTGGCTTGTGGTTTCAGGCTGAAGAGGCAGAGAGGAGGTTTTTGTCACACTTCCCCATATGAATGTACCACCGTGCAACATGGTATCAGCACTGTTCCCGCTACCACAGTAATAATCTGCCTCATCTCCAGCCTCCGCATTGGTGATGGCCAAAGATCCTGTACTCCCAATTCTGGTGGCAGTGAACCGATCAGGGATCCCTTCTCCCCTGCTACTACAGCCATCACAGTGGACAAAATGAGGGCCTTTTCCTGGTTTCTGTTGATACCAGCCAATGCTGTAGGAACTCTGAGTTGTTAAACAGGAGAGTGTGATGGTTCCACCTGGGGACACGGAGCTGGAGGGAGGCTGAGTCCAAGCGGACTGACCATCGATGCCTTCAAATAATGGTGGGAGATGGGAAAGGAAAGAGTGAGGAAGAAAAAGAAAGAAATATAGTTAAACTGGTGCATCTTCCTTTGCTTTGATCATTTCCAAGGAAAGCTTTTCTTATGAGAATCACAGCCAAATCCTCTCTTGTTCCAGGAAAGCTTTACCTGTGCAGTAAGTGAGGAGTGCTAAGAAAATCACAGCCCAACCCATGGTCAACTTTGGCAAGGAATATTCTTTTAGGGAAAGAAATTATAACCTTCTTCAGATCTTCTCCCTTCCTTTCCTTAAATGCTCCTGCTTTCTCCCTTCATGCAAATGAGATCTGCCCTCATTGGTTCTCCTAGAAAACTTTCTTCCCCAAAACCATTTGAGGTCTTCTGGTTTAGCCAATGACCAGAGGAAACATTTGCATAGAGGAGATTTGCAAAACATGAGGAATTAAAAGGTCTCAATTAAAAATCAAACCGTGCTGCTTGTAGAACAGGAAAACTTGTGAATTTCTTCAAACACGCTTCTTTATACGTGAAATTAACGTGAAAATGGTACATGAAATTGGGCAGCTCCACTTAATCTCAATAGTGTGTAAAACCACCAGCCAAGGGAAAAAGAGGGGCACCATACTCTATTTGGACATATGGGGTAAAGTGGATCATAAGAAATAATCATATTCTTTTTTTTATTAATATTTAAAGGAAGCCACCGGAAGCAGAGTTGGTGGACCTAACCATTTCCTCTTATCCTACATATTTCTTGTGTTCTGTGCGGGATCAGCACCTTTCTTCTTCACTTACTGGAGAGGAAGAGAGGAGACATTTCAGGAGCCACATCTGACCATGCTTTTGCTGAAGTCATTTTTTGGAGAACTGTGAAAGGGCATCAGCAGCCCCTACTGGCCGCTGATATTGCAACATCTGTTTTATCCCCACCTGGGCTGAAGAAATGGAGCATTTTCTGTCCTTTGAGGACCATCATCTTCCTTCTGATTAAAGATCAGAAAAAGAAGAAAAAAATAAGGGGAAGGAGAAGGAGGATGTGCCTTCTATCGTAATTCTCTTACAGAAGATTTCACAAAGCTCCCCTTGTTTTTAATGCTTTGATTTGAAGGAAGACATTTTATCTAGAGATTACATGTATAACTGTGGCATAGTGCTACTCTGGGATTCTCCTTCTTAATTTTAGTGGTGTGTTTGAGGTTGAGGTCAAGGAGGTACCTGTTCATCAGGAGAGTTTTATGAGGACGATCCGTTTCTTCTGGTAAGAAAACACTTAGCACTTGGTGGTCTGTAAAGTTCAGCATCTAATGTAGGAGAAGCACACAGGAGTGTACAACTCTTTGCAAAGGGTTCATTCTGACATCCTCTAGCCTTGACCTAAGCTTATACCTGTGACCACCTTTTAGCCAGTTACAATCCCTTTTCTCCCACATCCAGTCCAGTGTTGAAGCACCTGCCAATCATCTGTAGCTGCTCCAGTTTTGCATCTTCTCCTTTGATAGCTTTCACCCAAAGCAGAGAGGGCTGATGATGCCCTGGGCCTCCCCTGCATCTTCCTCTTCCATGCTCCTGTACCTATCATCCCCCTTGATGGGGACAGAGAGGCTTCTTTG
Source organism: Pantherophis guttatus (assembly GCF_029531705.1). Next base: position 5,052,154 of record NW_026844101.1, read on the forward strand.
CAGATGGAAATGAGCCAGCAGATGTTTCTCTCCTGTCTTTTCAGTTCAAGTACATCCAATCTCCGATCAAGGTATGTTGTTTCTTATTTCAGGTTGAAGGGGCAGAGAGGAGGTTTTTGTCACACTTCCCCATAAGAATTCACCACCGTGCAACATGGTATCAGCACTGTTCCAGCTACCACAGTAATAATCTGCCTCGTCTCCAGCCTCTGCATTGACGATGGTTAAAGATCCTGTAGTCCCAGATCTAGTGGCAGTGAACCGATCTGGGATCCCTTCTCCCCTGTTACTACAGCCACTACAATGGACATAGCGAGGGACTTCTCCAGGTTTCTGTTGAAACCAGTAAATGCTCTTCGTACTCTGTGTCGTTGTGCAGGGGAGTGCAATGGTTCCACCTGGAGACACGGAGCTGGAGGGAGGCTGAGTCCAACTGGATTGACCATCAATGCCTTTCAAGAGGGTGGGATGGAGAGAAAGAGTGAGGGGAGAGAAAGAAAGAATTACTGTTAACCTGATGCACCTTCCTTGGCTCTTAGAGATTTGCAAGGCACCCTGTTCTTATGAGAATCACAAGCAGATTCTCTGTTAGCTCTGGAAAACTCTACCTGTGGAGTAAGTGAGCAGTGCAAGGAAGACCACAGCCCAACTCATGGTCAACTTTGTCAAGGAATATCTGTTCAAGGAGGATAAATATAATCCAATGTTCCACTTTCTTTTAAATGCCTTGAGTTCACTTTGTCATGCAAATGAGATCTGCACTCATTGGTTCTCCTAGAATAATTCCCCAAAACCATAATGTTGTCTATTTGTCTAGTTTAGCCAATGATGAAAGGAAACATTTGCATCGATGAAATTTGGAAACAAGGAGGAAGAATTAAAAGGCCTCAATGTCAGATCACCCTTTGGTAGATGAGGGAGCCTTCTCTATTGAAACACTCTACTTGGGTTCAGGATCCACTCTTTCTCCCAGAAGATATTCCAAAACCACTTGTTTCCAGAATGTGTGTTTTCTCTGAAGAGATCTGAGAAGTTAAAACTAGTAATTGCTATGAGGCCCATTATAGTGGGTGCAGAAGTCCCACGTAGCAACTAAGCCAAGGAGCTGATTGATTGATTGATTGATTGATTGATTTGTCAGATTTCTATGCTGCCCACTCTCCAAGGACTCTAAGCGGCTTACACCAAAGACATTATACTAAATAGCATATTGCCCCCTAACAATCTGGGTCCTCATTTTAGCCACCTCGGAAGGATGGAAGGCTGAATCAACCTGGAGCCAGTGAGATTTGATCCGCTCATCTGGTGAATTAGCAGTTGTGGGAAAGGATGAATTTCACGTTTCCAGTGGGGATACAATTCTCCTAGTAAGCAAATAGTCAGCACATGGTCTGCTCAGTGGCACATCTAATGTAGGAGAAACACAGAGGAGTGTGCAAATCTTTACTAAGGGTTCATTCCTATGTCCTCCAGCCATGCCACAAACCTGTCCCAGTGACCACTCTTTAGTGCTGTGTCCTCCTACAATCCCTTTTTATCCTTCCTCCTGTTCAGTGCTCAACCAGCTGAGAATGATCTCTTCCTTCTCTTCCTTCTCCAATTTTTCATCCCTTCCTTTCAACAGTTTCTGCTCAGACCACGAAAATTATGGGGCTGTTTTGCTTTCCATGAATTTGTCCCCTGGTGCCCATCACCTCCGTGGAAGAGATGGAGAGAATCCTTTCAAGGTGGAAATCAACTTACAGGTCTTTCTCTCGTGCACCTTCAGCTCAAGTGCCCACATAGTCACAGGCCAAGGGATGTGACTTGTGGTTTCAAGCTGAAGAGGGAGAGAGGAGGTTTTTGTCACACTTCCCCATAAGAATGTACCACCGTGCAACATGTTGCCCGCACTGTTCCAGTTACCACAGTGATAATCAGCCTCGTCTTCAGCCTGCGCATTGGTGATGGTCAAAGATCCTGTACTCCCAGATCTGGTGGCAGTGAACCGATTTGGGATCCCTTCTCCCCTGTTGCAGCCAGCACAGTGGAGAAAACGAGGGCCTTTTCCTGGTTCCTGTTGATACCAGCCAATCCTGTAGGAACTCTGAGTTGTTAAACAGGAGAGTGTAATGGTTCCACCCAGGGACACGGAGCTGGAGGGAGGCTGAGTCCAAGCGGACTGACCATCAGTGCCTTTAAATAATGGTGGGAGATAGGAAAGGAAAGAGTGAGGAAGAAAAAGAAAGAAATATAGTTAAACTGATGCATCTTCCTTTGCTTTGATCATTTCCAAGGAAAGCTTTTCTTATGAGAATCACAGCCAAATCCTCTCTTGTTCCAGGAAAGCTTTACCTGTGCAGTAAGTGAGGAGTGCTAAGAAAACCACAGCCCAACCCATGGTCAACTTTGGCACGGAAAATCCTTCTAGGAAAGAAAATTATAACCTTCTTCAGATCTTCTCCCTTCCTTCCCTTAAATGCCCCTGCTTTCTCCTTTCATGCAAATGAGATCTGCCCTCATTGGTTCTACCAGAAAACTTTCTTCCCCAAAACCATTTGAGGTCTTCTGGTTTAACCAATGACCAGAGGAAATATTTGCATAGAGGAGATTTGCAAAACATGAGGAATTAAAAGGTCTCAATTAAAAATCAAACCGTGCTGCTTGTAGAACAGGCAAACTTGTGAATTTCTTCAAACACGCTTCTTTATACGTGAAATTAATGTGAAGATGGTACATGAAATCTGGCAGCTCCACTTAATCTCAATAGTGTGTAAAACCACCAGCCAAGGGAAAAAGAGGGGCACCATACTCTATTTGGACATATGGGCTAAAGCGGATCATAAGAAATAATCATATTCTTTTTTTTATTAATATTTAAAGGAAGCCACCGGAAGCAGAGTTGGTGGACCTAACCATTTCCTCTTATCCTACATATTTCTTGTGTTCTGTGCGGGATCAGCACCTTTCTTCTTCACTTACTGGAGAGGAAAAGACGAGACATTTCAGGAGCCACATCTGACCATGCTTTTGGTGAAGTCATTTGTTGGAAAACTGTGAAAGGGCATCAGCAGCCCCTACTGGCCGCTGATATTGCAACACCTGTCTTATCCCCACCTGGGCTGAAGAAATGGAGCATTTTCTGTCCTATGAGGACCATCGTCTTCCTTCTGTTTAAATATCAGAAAAAGAAGAAAAAAGTAAGGGGAAGGAGAAGGAGGATGTGCCTTCTATCTTAATTCTCTTACAGAAGATTTCACAAAGCTCCCCTTGTTTTTAATGCTTTGATTTGAAGGAAGACATTTTATCTAGGGATTACATGTATATCTGTGGCACTGTGCTACTCTGGGATTCTCCTTCTTAATTTTAGTGGCGTGTTTGAGGTTAAGGTCAAGGAGATACCTGTTCATCAGGAGAGTTTTATGAGGACGATCCGTTTCTTCTGGTAAGAAAACACTTAGCACTTGGTGGTCTGTAAAGTTCAGCATCTAATGTAGGAGAAGCACACAGGAGTGTACAACTCTTTGCAAAGGGTTCATTCTGACATCCTCTAGCCTTGACCTAAGCTTGCACCTGTGACCGCCTTTTAGCCAGTTACAATCCCTTTTCTCCCACATCCAGTCCAGTGTTGAAGCACCTGCCAATCATCTGTAGCCCCTCCAATTTTGCATCTTCTCCCTTGCTAGTTTATGCTCAAACCAGAGGGGGCTGATGATGCCCTGGGCCTCCCCTGCATCTTCCTCTTCCATGCTCCTGTACCCATCATCCCACTTGATGGGACAGAGAGGCTTCTTTGCAGATGGAAATGAACCCGCAGATGTTTCTCTCCTGTCTTTTCAGTTCAAGTACATCCAATCTCCGATCAAGGTATGTTGTTTCTTGTTTCAGGTTGAAGGGGCAGAGACGAGGTTTTTGTCACACTTCCCCATAAGAATTCACCACCGTGCAACATGGTATCAGCACTGTTCCAGCTACCACAGTAATAATCTGCCTCGTCTCCAGTCTCCGCATTAATGATGGTTAAAGATCCTGTAGTCCCAGACCTGGTGGCAGCGAACCGATCTGGGATCCCTTCTCCCCTGTTACTGCAGCCACTACAATGGACATAACGAGGGACTTCTCCAGGTTTCTGTTGATACCAATAAATGCTCTTTGAACTCTGTGTCATTGTGCAGGGGAGTGCAATGGTTCCACCTGGAGACACGGAGCTGGAGGGAGGCTGAGTCCAACTGGATTGACTATCAATGCCTTTCAAGAGGGTGGGATGGAGAGAAAGAGTGAGGGGAGAGAAAGAAAGAATTACTGTTAACCTGATGCACCTTCCTTGGCTCTTAGAGATTTGCAAGGCACCCTGTATTTATGAGAATCACAAGAAGATTCTCTGTTAGCTCTGGAAAACTCTACCTGTGGAGTAAGTGAGCAGTGCAAGGAAGACCACAGCCCAACTCATGGTCAACTTTGTCAAGGAATATCTCTTCAGGGAGGATAATTATCACCCAATCTTCTCCTTCCCTTTAAATGTCTTGAGTTCACCTCTTCGTGCAAATGAGATCTGCACTCATTGGTTCCTTTAGAATAATTCCCCAAAACCATAATGTTGTCTATTCGTCTAGTTTAGCCAATGATGAAAGGAAACATTTGCATAGATGAAATTTGGAAACAAGGAGGAAGAATTAAAAGGCCTCAATGTCAGATCACCCTTTGGTAGATGAGGGAGCCTTCTCTATTGAAACACTCTACTTGGTTTCAGGATCCACTCTTTCTCCCAGAAGATATTCCAAAACCACTTGTTTCCAGAATGTGTGTTTTCTCTGAAGAGATCTGAGAAGTTAAAACTAGTAATTGCTATGAGGCCCATTATAGTGAAGGCAGAAGTCCCATGTAGCAACTAAGCCAAGGAGTTGTGGGAAAGGATGACTTTCACGTTTCCAGAGAGTGATACTATTCTCCTAGTAAGCAAATAGTTAGCATGTGGTCTGCTCCGTGGCACATCTAATGTAGGAGAAAAACAGAGGATGTGCAAATCTTTACTAAGGATTCATCCCTACATCCTCCAGCCATGCCACAAACCTGTCCCAGTGACCGCTCTTTAGTGCTTTGTCCTCCTACAATCCCTTTTTATCATTCCTCCTGTTCAGTGCTGAACCAGCTGAGAATGATCTCTTCCTTCTCCAATTTTTCATCCCTTCCTTTCACAGTTTCTGCTCAGACCACAAAAGCTATGGGGATGTTCGCTTTCCATGAATTTGTCTCCCGGTGCCCATCACCTCCGTGGAAGAGACGGAGAGAATCCTTTGAAGGTGGAGATCAACTTACAGGTTTTTCCCTCCTACAACTTCAGCTCAAGTGCCCACATAGTCACAGGCCAAGGGATGTGACTTGTGGTTTCAAGCTGAAGAGGCAGAGGGGAGGTTTTTGTCACACTTCCCCATAAGAATGTACCACCGTGCAACATGGTAACTGCACTGTTCCAGTTACCACAGTAATAATCAGCCTCGTCTTCAGCCTGCGCGTTGGTGATGGTCAAAGATCCTGTATTCTCAGATCTGGTGGCAGTGAACCGATCAGGGATCCCTTCTCCCCTGCTACTGCAGCCATCACAGTGGACAAAACGAGGGCCTTTTCCTGTTTCCTGTTGATACCAGCCAATGTTGTAGGAACCGTGAGTTGTTAAACAGGGGATCGTAATTGTTTCCACCCAGGGACACAGAGCTGGAGGGAGGCTGAGTCCAAGCGGATTGACCATCAATGCCTTTCAAAAGGTGGAGACAGGGAGAGAAAGAGTGAGGGGAGAAAAAGAAAGAAACACTGTTAAACTGATGCATCTTCCTTTGCGTTGACCATATCCAAGGGACCAAATTCTGAGAATCAATCAACCAACATTCTCTATTGGTCCATGAAAATGTTACCTGTGCAGTAAGTGAGGAGCGCAAGGAAGAACACAGACCAACCCATGGTCACCTTTGGCAAGGAATGTCCTTTTAGCAAAGAAAATGATAACTTTCTTCCAATCTTCTCCTTTTTCCTTTCCTTAAATGCCCCTTGCTTTCTCTTCTCATGCAAATGAGATCTGCCCTCATTGGTTCTACCAGACAACTTTCTTCCCAAAACCATTTTGAGATCTTCTAGTTGAGCCAATGACCAGAGGAAACATTTGCATAGAGGAGATTTGGAAACCTGGACGAATTAAAAGGTCTCAGTTAAAAATCTCACCCTGCTGCTTGAGCAACAGAGAATTTTCTGAATTTCTTCAAACGCATCATATTTGAAATTGACATCGAAACGATCAATGAAATTGTGTGACTCTACTTAATCTCAACATCATGGGAAACCTAATTTACATTAGAGTTTCCGCTCAGATCAGGAAAGTTATGGGGCTGTTTCAATGTTGAAATCTAAAATTTGTTACTACCAGTTCTGTCGGCGTGGCTTGGTGGGGGGAGGGGTAATGTGACTGGGTGGGCGTGGCCAATTCTTTTTTTTTTTTTACTTTTAAAAGCATTTTTTCTACAACCTCTTCAGCGAAAGTTGTAGGTTGTAAAAAAATGCTTTCAAAAGGCTCTGATGATCCCAGCTGAGTTGCCTGATCGGCAGAGGCTTTTTTTTCTTTTAAATGCCTCTGACGATCAGGCAACTCAGCTTGGATCATCAGAGGCATTTAAAAGAAAAAAAGGCTTTTTTAAAATTTATTTTCCATTTAAAAATATATATATAAACATTTCATCTCTCCTTACGCAGCATATCGTCTGGGTACAATATTTCTGTGCAACATCCTTCCACAAATTATATACCTTGAACAATTACACCGTCAAAAACCGATGACCTCCTTTTACCAGTCCACAATAGAAAGCATCCTCGCTTATTGCATCATGGTATGGCATGCTGGTCTGACAGCCACGGATAGAAAAACATTACGGAGGGTGGTGAGCACAGCACAAAACATCGTGGTCTGTACCACTAGATGAGATTGCTAGGACTCGTTGCCTTAGAAGAGTGAGGAAAATCCTCAGGGATGACTCTCACCCTGATCACCACTTCTTTACCCTCCTACCATCGGGAAGGAGATACAGAAGCATAGCCAGCCACACAAACAGGCTGAAGAACAGTTTTTATCTGTGGGCTGTCAGACTCCTGAATGAGAAATGACATCATAACTACATAGTATGATGGACTTGCAGGGCCGGCGCAACGTGTAACATGTTCACACTGGTGCAATAGGACTGGGTGTTTTGTTAATATGATTTATTGGGTTATGTTGTGGCTCCATTGCCTGAGCCTGGGCTATCGACAGATGCAGACTCTGAGAGTGAAGGAGAGGAGTTGGCAAGGCCTCCCTCTCCAGGACCCTCCTCTCTGGCAATGCCTCCGGAGGACACCGAAGGCCAAGAGATAGGCCCAGAGCCAAGCATGTCCCCGCAGCCACAGGTGGACAGTGATGAAGGAGATAAGTGCTGGCTGGATCCTTGACAGTGGCACAGGGAGAAGCATGCGCAGCAGAGGGGAAGGCATGCCAGAGATTAGCTGAGTCACTGGACCACACCCCACAGGGTATAAATGTGGGTGTGGTGGCCAGTTCAGTTTGTGATGAGCAAAAACTAGAAATAATCCATGATCTCTGCGTTACTGGACTTCTGCCTGCCTTGTCGGACTACATTTGGGCTAATCCTTGTATTGCTGAAACTTTGCCTGCTTTATCGGAATGCTTGCAGTCTAATCTTTGTTTTGTGTGAGTAAAGTCTGAATTGGCAGCTAGCCACTGGGTTGCTGCCAGCTTTATCTTCAAAGACTTTGTCGGGTGGCTTATTAACTCCAGGCCGTCTGTGGGGGTGCGTGTGTGGGACGGGGAAAGAACAGGTTAGGAGTTTTCTGTCTTCACTGTGAGTTGTATTCTGTTGGCGGGGGATGCACTGAGAGAACTCAACGAACCTCATGGTACATATGTTGTGCACTGACAATAAAGATTTGAATTTGAATTGAATTGTGTAACTCTTCATTTCCTTCATAGCATATCTTCTACTACAAATACAATAAGAACATTAAACATAGTTATTCTCATCGTACTCCTATTATCAATTGCTATTTTATTCTTATCTCTATCTTAACACACATTCTATTCTTATTATCTTCTTCCTTTATTTCCCAGATTCAGAGACTTCTCTGCAGAAGGGGTGAACTTGCAGGAATCTCTGTCCTGCATCGTCAGCTCAGTCACAGATCAGGGTACGTTGCATTTGGTTTCAGTTTCAAGAGGAAGTACGAAGGTTTTTGTCACACTTCCCCATAAGAATTCACCACTGTGGAACGCGTTGCCTGCACTGTTCCAGCTACCACAGAAAATAATCTGCCTCGTCATCAGCACCCACATTGGTGATGGCCAGAGATCCTGTACTCCCAGATCTGGTGGCAGTGAACCGATCTGGGATCCCTTCTCCCCTGCTACTGCAGCCATCACAGTGGACAAAATGAGGGCCTTTTCCTGGTTCCTGTTGATACCAGCCAATGTTGGAGGAACTCTGAGTTGTTGTGCAGGAGATCGTAATGGTTCCACCTAGGGACACGGAGCTGGAGGGAGGCTGAGTCCAAGTGGACTGACCATCAATGCCTATAAATAATGGTGGGAGGGAGGGAGAGAAAGAGTGAAGGGAGAAAACAAAAGAAATACTATTAAACTGATGCACCTTCCTTCGCTCTGAACCATTTCCAAGGAACCCTGTTCTTATGAGAATCACAGCCAAATCCTCTCTTGTTCCAGAAAACTTTACCTCTGCAGTAAATGAAGAGTGCTAAGAAAATTACAGCCCAATCCATGGTCAACTTTGGCAAGGAATACCCTTGTGGAGAGCAAAATCATAACCTTCTTCAAATCTTCTCCCTTCCATTCCTTAAATGCCCCCGTTTTCTCCTTTCATACAAATGAGATCTGCCCTCATTGGTTCTACTAGAAAACTTTCTTCCCCAAAATCATTATTCATTGGTTCTACTAGAAAACTTTCTTCCCCAAAAGCATGTTGAGGTCTTCTGGTTTAGCCAATGACCAGAGGAAACATTTGCATAGAGGAGATTTGAAAACACGAGGAATTAAAAACTTAATTCTCACTTAAAAATCAAACCTACTGCTTGTGGAACAGGCAAACTTGTGAATTTCTTCAAACACATCATTTTATACATGAATTTGACATGGAAATGATATTTGCAATTGTGCAGCTGTACTTAACCGCAATAGGAAGTAAAACCTAGTTTTCAATTACAATAGAATCAGGAGCATAATTTTTTTTTTTCCCAAAAAGGAAATGAAAAAGAAAAATCACCAACTTAGGGGAAAAGAGGAAGATCATTCTTGGATTGCATAAGCAATCAACCTTTTTTTTTTTTAATTGAAATCCAAAGATCAGCTAGCTGGCGCCCACATGCCTCTTTTTTTTTTTTTTTGGCCATTTTCAGGCCATTTTCGGGCTATTTCCTGGCCATTTTGGGGGGCATTTTCAGGCCTGAAAATGACCTGAAAAACAGCCCAAAAATGGCCCAAAAAATGGCGTGAAAACAGCCCAGAAAATTGCCTTAAAAACCGCCTGAAAATGGCCCGGAAACAGTCCCAAACTACCCTGGGTTTGGCTGTTTTCAGGCATTTTTGGCCTGTTTTTGGATGAAAACTGGCCTGTTTTGGGCTGTTTTGGGGGGGCATTTTGAGGGCTGAACATGGCCTGGAAAACAGCCCCAAAATGGCCCAAAAACAGTGTGAAACAGCCCAGAAAATGGCCTGAAAAACTGTCTGAAAATGGTCCGGAAAACGGCCTGTTTTTTGGCTATTTTGGGGGCATTTTGGGGCTGTTTTTGGCCAAAAAAATGGCCTATTTTGCGGGTGTTTTGGGAGGTGTTTTCAGGCCTGAAGACAGCCTGGAAAACAGTCCAAAAATGGGCCAAAAACAGCCTGAAAATGGCCTGGAAAACAGGCCCAAAACCGGCATATTTTTGGGCCGTTTTCAGGCGCTCCGGCACTTGCGAAGACCAGCTGGCTGGCACGGTAGAAACCCAAACAGCAGCTGACGACGGCATGCGTCCCCACAGAGAGGGCTCTGTGTGCCACCTCTGGCAAACATGCCAGAGGTTTGCCATCATGGCTCTAAAAGAAGAGACGAGACATTTCAGGAGCCACATCCTTTTGCTTATTTTTGGAGAACCATGAAAGAGTAGCAGAAAACCTTACTGACTAACTGATATTGCAACATCTTCACCCCTCCCCTGGGTTGAAGACATACAGCATCTGCTAGCCTTTGGGGCAGTGCTGAAATTCAAATTTTTTTTACTACCGGTTCTGTGGGCATGGCTTGGTGGGCATGGCAGAGGAAGGATACTGCAAAATCGCCATTCCCTCCCCACTCTTGGGGGAAGGATATTGCAAAACCTCCATTCCCACCCCACTCTGGGGCCAGCCAGAGGTGGTATTTGCCGGTTCTCCGAATTACTCAAAATGTCCACTACCGGTTCTCCAGAACCTGTCAGAACCTGCTGGATTTCACCCCTGCTTTGGGGTCCATCCTCCTCCTCCTCCTCAAATATCAGACACCAAAAAAAAGAGAGAGAAAGAAGTTGAAAGAGACCAAGATTGTGCCTTCTTTCTTAATTCTTTTATAGAAGACATCACGAAGCCTCCCATAATCTTTTTTTATCACTTTGATTTGAAGAGAGACATTTTAGGTAGATATTACATAGATGTATGTCTGTGGGAGAGGTGCAGCGTCTTAGAGGTAGAGCTCTCGCCTCAGAGTCAGGAGGCTGTGAGTTCAATCCAAGGTAGAGGCAGATATTTTTCACTCTGGGCACACTGAGAATATATCTGCTGAACAAAACTCCACATTGGTGAAAGGAAGGGCATCTGGCCCTTAAAACACTCTACTAGCTCCATTCAGTTGCCCAGATTTCACCCTTCAAGGGGTGTTAAATGAAAATAATGGTCCTTTGGTTGAGGTAAAGGACATACCTATTCATCAGGTGAGTTTCATCTTTTCAGTGCCAGTTTTTCTCCTGGTAAGAACATTTAGCACATGGACTGTAACATTCAACATCTGATGTAGGAGAATCACACATGAGCGTGCAAATCTTTACCAAGTGTTCATCCCAACATCCTATATATTGGCACAAACATGCCCCACTGACCCCTTTTTAACCTGTGTCCTCATACAGTCCATTTTATCCCACCTCCGAGCAAATGTTGAAGGACCTTCAATTTATCTCTAGCTTCTCCATTGTTAACGTCTCCTTCTTTCAATATTTGGACTTATAGCACAGGAGGAACTGAGGCCAAGGATCTCTAGGCTTCCCTGCACCCTTCTCATCCACACTCCTGTGCCCACCATCCCCCTTCCTGGGCATTGAGAGATTTCTCTGCAGAAGGTGATGAATTTGCAGGAAGTTTCTATCCTGCATCATCAGCTCATGTGTCCCCAGTCACAGATCAAGGTATGTTGCATGTGGTTTCAGTCTGAAGAGGCAGAGAGGAGGTTTTTGTCACACTTCCCCATAAGAATGTATCACTGTGCAACACGGTAACTGCACTGTTCCAGCTACCGCAGAAATAATTTGCCTCGTCTTCAGCCTGGGCATTGGTGATGGCCAGAGATCCTGTACTCCCACTTCTGGTGGCAGTGAACCGATTTGGGATCCCTTCTCCCCTGTTGCAGCCATCACAGTGGACAAAACGAGGGCCTTTTCCTGCTTTCTGTTGATACCAGCCAATCCTGTAGGAACTCTGAGTTGTTAAACAGGAGATCGTAATGGTTCCACCTGGGGACACGGAGCTGGAGGGAGGCTGAGTCCAAGCGGACTGACCATCGATGCCTTTAAATAATGGTGGGAGATAGGAAAGGAAAGAATGAGGGAAAAAAGGAAGAACTATAGTTAAACTGATGCATCTTCCTTTGCTTTGATCATTTCCAAGGAAAGCTTTTCTTATGAGAATCACAGCCAAACTCTCTCTTGTTCCAGGAAAGCTTTACCTGTGCAGTAAGTGAGGAGTGCTAAGGAAATCACAGCCCAACCCATGGTCAGCTTTGGCAAGGAAAATCCTTCTAGGAAAGAAAATTATAACCTTCTTCAGATCTTCTCCCTTCCTTTCCTTAAATGCCCCTGCTTTCTCCTTTCATGCAAATGAGATCTGCCCTCATTGGTTCTACCAGACAACTTTCTTCCCCAAAACCGGTTTGAGGTCTTCTGGTTTAACCAATGACCGGAGGAAAGATTTGCATAGAGGAGATTTGGAAACTGGGAGGGATTAAAAAGTCTCAATTAAAAGTCAAACCGTGCTGCTTGTAGAACAGGAAAACTTGTCAATTTCTTCAAACACGCTTCTTTATACGTGAAATTAACTTGCAAATGGTACATGAAATTGGGCAGCTCCACTTAATCTGAATAGTGTGTAAAAGAGCCTTGCTGGTACAGTGGTCTAAGCACCCTGTTATTAACACAGCTGCCTGCAATTTACTGCTGGTTCGAATCTCTCCAAGGCTCAAGGTTGACTCAGCCTTCCATCCTTTCTAAGGTAGGTGAAATGAGGACCCAGTTTGTGGGGGCAATAAGCTGACTTTGTATAAATATACAAAAGTATGAAGGCTATTGCTTAACGCATTGTAAGCCGCCCTGAGTCTCCGGAGAAGGGCGGCATATAAATCAAACTTTAATTAAAAAAAATAAATAAATAAAAAACCACCAGCCTAGGGAAATGAGGAGGACCATAGTCCATTTGGACAGGTGAGCTAAGGCAGGTTTTAAGAAATCCTCATATTCTTTTTTTAAAAAAATATATTTGGAGGAAGCCACCGGAAGCAGAGTTGGTGGTCCCAAACATTTCCTCTTCTCCTGCATATTTCATGTGTTGTGTGACGGATCAACTCCTTCCTCCTTCATTTAATTGAGAGGAAGACAGGAGTCATTTCAGGAGCCACATCTGACCATGCTTTCGCTGAAGTCATTTTTTGGAGAACTTTGAAAGGGCATCAGCAGCCCCTACTGACCACTGATATTGCAACATCTGTGTTATCTCCACCTGGCCTGAAGAAATGGAGCATTTCTGTCCTTTGAGGACCATCGTTCTGTTTAAATATCAGAAAAAGAAGAGAAGAAAGATAAGGGGAAGGAGAAGAAGAATGTGCCTTCTTTCCTAACTCTCTTACAAAAGTTTTCACTAAGCCTCCCTTGTTGCTTTTAATACTCTGATTTGAAGAAAGACATTTCAGGTATCAATTACATATAAGTCAGGGCCATCATCTTCTCTAGATGTGTCCTTCTCAACTTTAGTGGTGTGCTTGAGATTGATGTCAAGGAGGTACCCATTCCTCAGAAGAGTTCTACAACCCCTTTTCTCCCACATTCAGTCTAGTGTTGAAGCACCTGCCAATCATCTGTAGCCCCTCCAATTTTGCATCTTCTCCCTTGGTAGGTTATGCTCAAACCAGAGGGGGCTGATGATGCCCTGGGTCTCCCCTGCATCTTCTCCTTCCATGCTCCTGTATCCATCACCCCCCTTGATGGGGACAGAGAGGCTTCCTTGCAGATGGAAATGAGCCAGCAGAAGTTTCTCTCCTGTCTTTTCAATTCAAGTACATCCAATCCCCGGTCAAAGTATGTTGCTTCTTGTTTCAGGTTGAAGGGGCAGAGAGGAGGTTTTTGTCACACTTCCCCATAAGAATTCACCACTGTGGAACACGTTGCCTGCACTGTTCCATCTACCACAATAATAATCTGCCTCGTCTGCAGCCTGTGCATTGGTGATGCTTAAAGATCCTGTAGTCCCAGATCTGGTGGCAGTGAACCGATTTGGGATCCCTTCTCCCCTGCTGCTGCAGCCGTCACAGTGGACAAAATGAGGGGATTTTCCTGGTTTCTGTTGATACCACTCAATGCTACCAGTAACCTGGGTTTTGCAGGAAATCGTAATGGTTCCACCTGGGGACACAGAGCTGGAGGGAGGCTGAATCCAACTTTCTTGACAGTCAATACCTTTAAACGGGAGAAAAAGAGTGGTGAAGTAAAGGAAAAAATACCGTATCTGTGATCCACTTCATTATTCAGGGTACCATGTTTTTATTAACTCAAAAGGACTAGGACCATGAAAACTTTACCTGTGCAGTAAATGAAGAGTGCTAAGAAAATCACAGCCCAACCCATGGTCAACTTTGGCAAGGAGGAAAATTACAACCTTCTTCAGATCTTCTCCCTTCCTTTCCTTAAATGCTTCTGCTTTCTCCTTTCGTGCAAATGAGATCTGCCCTCATTGGTTCTACTAGAAAACTTTCTTCCCCAAAATGATTTTGAGGTCTTCTGGTGTCACCAATGACCAGAGAAAACATTTGCATACAGGAGATTTGGAAATTGGGAGGAATTAATAGGTCTCAATTAAAAATCACACTCTGCTGCTTGAGGCACAGGGATATATTTCTGCAGACACACTATTTAATTATACGTGAATTTGACATGGACATGATACATGTAGTTATGTAACTCAACCTCAATCGCATGTAAAACCACATGTCTAGAGAAAAGGAGGAGGACCATAGTCCTTTTGGATACATGGGCTAACCAGGTCTTAAGAAATCCTCATATTCTTTTTTCTTTTTTTTTAATTTTTGGAACAGGTCCCCTGAAGTATATTTGTTGGACCGAACTATTTCCTTTTATCTTTTCCAATTTCACCTCTTACATGAGGGATGAGTAGCCTACTCTCTCCCTTACAATAGAGGAAGAGACTAGACATTGCAGGAACCACATCTGACTGTCCTTTGGTTTAAGTCGTTTTTAAGTCGTGACTATATGCAGTAATAAATAATTTGTATCTTTCTTATATTTTCTTTCTATAATTCCCAATAAGAAAAATTCCAGTTTGACCTCTATATGTTAGCAAAATTTCTTTCAGCCAGTTCTTTAGTAAATTCCAAAATTATTGTGCCTTTGGGCATTCCCACCACATGTGGTAGTAATTCCCAATGGTCTCTCCACACATCCAGCATATCGAGGATTTCCCCTTATTCATTCGTGCTAATCTTGTGGAGGGGAGGTGCCACTTGTAGAACATCTTATAGAGGTTTTCCTTGTAGGAAGTTGCTAGTGTGATTTTTAATTTTTTCCCATAAACTTTACCAATTGTCCAAATCGATATTGTGCCCAAAATATTTACACCAAAATATCATCGTTTCTTTCACCTGTTCCTTAATCATATCTTGTTCTAATAAGTATCAATATAGTTTACTTCTACATCTCCAGTTTCATGGTGGGCCTGAGGCTGAGGTAAAGGAGGTACCTGTTCATCAGAAAAGATTCATGTTTCCATGAAATTATTTATTTCTCCTGATAAGAACATTTAATAGGTGGTAAGGAAGCAAGGAAGCAAGCAAATAAGTAAGTAAGTAAGTAAGTAAGTAAGGTAAGTAACTAAGACGCAGTGGCTCAGTGACTAAGAAGCTGAGCTTGTCAATTGAAAGGTCGAGAGTTCAGTGGTTCAAATCCCGAGTGACGTGTAACGGGATGAGCTCCCATGACTTGTCCCAGCTTCTGCCAACCTAGCAGTTCGAAAGCAGGTAAAAAATGCAAGTAGAAAAATAGGGACCACCTTTGGTGGGAAGGGAACAGCGTTCCGTGCGCCTTTGGGGTTGAGTCATGCCGGCCACATGACCACGGAGACGTCTTCAGGCAGTGCTGGCTCTTCGACTTTGAAACGGAGATAAGCACTGCCCCCTAGAGTTCGGAATGACTAGAACATATGTGCAAGCGGGAAATGGGTAGCAAAGATTTTGATAAGATTTGGATGAGTACAGATAATAAATTATTAGCTAAATTGTACAACTATTTAGTAGAATATGACCTGATGGAAGAAGTGGTTAAAGACCCAATGCTAGCATGGGCCAAAAATATTGGGAAAAATATAAATCTGGAAGAATGGGATCAAATATGGAACAACAATATAAGACTTACCAAGGCAACCACTTATAAGGAGAACCAGTACAAGATGATTTATAGGTGGCACTTAGCACCAGCTAGGATTGCCAAGATTTACCCTAACTCAAACCCAAAGTGCTGGAAGTGTGGACACCAGCAAGGTACTTTTTACCACTGCTGGTGGACCTGCTCTCAAGCAAAAAAATATTGGAAGATGATTTGCAATTGGCTCTCAGAAATAATAGGTGAAACCTTTGAATTAGATCCTAAAATACTTCTCCTGGGAATTCTTAAGACGGAAATGGCAAAAAAGAAGAAATACTTGGCAGTGCATATAATAACAGCAGCAAGAATCGCTTTCGCTCAACAATGGAAAGAGAAAAAAATACCAACTAAGGAACAAGTAATTGGCAAAATAATGGAATGTGCTGAGATGAATAAATTAACATTAGAAATTAATGACAGAGAAGATTCTGATTATTATAGCGTATGGGACAAGTGGTACGGGTGGTTAGAGAAGAGGAAATTGAAATAAAAAAGTACAGAGCAAGTACAAGAAATAGTTAAATGAAATAGAAAGAGAAGATGTACTGTAGATGCTTGGAAATATAATAAGGCAAGGAAAGGTTACATGGGTAAGCAAAAGACATGACTTATGTATTTACTAATTTATCGTTAAAGATTATTTTATATATATATATATATATATATATATATATATATATATATATATATATATATATATATATACACATACACACACACACACACACACACACACACACACTAAGAATGATATGAGAACACATTTTTTTTATACCATGTAACTGGTCTGCAAAGATTATCTATATATGTACAATATGTAATTTGCATTTATTTCTTTTTCCATACTATGTAACCGGATGGACAAAAATTGTATTATTATAATTTCTTAATAATAAAACATTAAAATTAAAAAAAAAACATATGTGCAAGCGGAACCTTTACCTTTACCTTAAGTATAGTTCATCATCTAATCTAAAAGAAACACGCATGAATGTGAACATCTTTACAAATTGTTAATCTTAACATCCTTTAGCCCTGGCACAAAAATGCCCCAGAAACCATTTTTTAGCCTATGTCTCAAAACAGCCCCTTTCACAATTTCAAGCAAGTGTTGAAGCACCTGCAAATCATCTCTAGCTTCTCCAATGTTAACGTCTTCTCCTTTCAATATTTGGATTTATAGCACAGGAGGAACTCCAGGCCAAGGATCTCTAGGCTTCCCTGCACCCTTTTCCTCAACACTCCCATCCCAATCATCCCCCTTCCTGGACATTGAGAGGCTTCTTTGAAGAAGAAGATGCACTTGCAGGAAGTTTCTAACCTGCATCATTAGCTCAAGTCTCCTCAATCATATGTTAAGATATGTTGCATGTGGTTTCAGTCTGAAGAGGAAGAATGAAGGCTTTTGTCACACTTCCCCATAAGAATTCATCACTGTGGAACATGTTGCCTGCACTGTTCCAGCTACCGCAATAATAAATTGCCTCATCTTCAGCCTGGGCATTGGTGATGGTCAAAGATCCTGTAGTCTCAGACTGGGTGGCAGTCAACCGATTTGAGATCCCTTCTCCCCTGCTGCAGCTGTTACAATGGACAAAACGAGGGCCTTTTCCTGCTTTCTGTTGATGCCAGTCAATCCTGTGGGGACTCTGAGTTGTGCAGGAGAGTGTGATGGTTTCACTCAGGGACACGGAGCTGGAGAGAGGCTGAGTCCAAGTGGACTGACCATCAATGCCTTTAAATAATGGTGTGAAGTAGTGAGGAAAAGAATGAGGGGAGAAAAAGAAAGAAATATACTGTTAACTGATGCACCTTCCTTCACTCTGCACCATTTCCAAGGAAAACTGTTCTTATGAGAATCACAGCCAAATTCTCTCTTGGTCCAGGAAAACTTTACCTGCACAGTAAGCGAGGAGCAGTAAGAAAATCACAGCCCAACCCATGGTCAACCTTGGCAAGGACTATCCTTCTCGGGGGGGAAATTATAACCTTCTTCAGGTCTTCTCCTTGCCTTTCCTTAAATGCTTTGGTTTCACCTCTCCATGCAAATGAGATCTTAGTTCATTGGTTCTACCAGACAACTTTCTTCCCCAAAATGATTTTGAGGTCTTTTCTGGTTTAGCCAATGACCAGAGGAAACATTTGCATAGAGGAGATTTGGAAACACGAGGAATTAAAAGATCTCAATTAAAAACCAAACGTGCTGCTTGTGTCCTCATATTCTTTTATTTATTTGTTTTAATTTTTGGAACAGGTCACCTGAAGCATAGTTGTTGGACTGAACTGTTTCCTTTTCACTTCTCCTATTTCACCTCTTATGTGAAGGATCAGTGGCCTCCTCTCTCCCTTACAGGAGAGGAAGAGACTAGACGTTGGAGGAACCACATCTGACTGCCCTTGGGTTTAAGTCGTTTTTTGGAGAACCATGAAAGAGCAGAAGCAACCCCTATTGGGCACAGATTTTGCAGCACTTGTGTTATCCCCACCTGGGCTGAAGAAACGCAGCATTTGCCATCCAGTAACAGAGTTGGAAGGGACCTAAGAGGTCATCTTGTCCAACCCCCTGTTCATGTAGGAGATCTATACTAGGGATTCGAACCGCCGAACTGCTGACCTTTATGATCGACAAGCTCTGTGTCTTAGCCACTGAGCCATCTAGTCATCCTTTGGGAACCATCATCTCCCTTCTCCTCAAAAACCAGAAGAAGGAGGGGAAAATAAATAAGGTGAACGTTGAAGGGAATAAAATGTGCCTTAATTCTCTCACAGGAGATTCCGCAAGGCCTCCCTTGTTCTTTTTAACCCTTTGATGTGAAGAAAGAGGTAGAGATTTCATCTAAGTTTGCGGTTTCCCTCCTTCTGCATCTCCAGTCCCATGGTGGGCCTGAGGTTGAGGTGAAGGAGGCACCTGTTCATCAGAAAAGATTCACGTTTCCATGAAATGATTTATCTCTCCTGATAAGGACATTTAATAGGTGGTAATCATCTATTCATCATCTAATCTAAAAGAAACACACATGAATGTGAATCTGACTTCGATTTTTAAAAAGTCATTTTAGGTAGAGATTAACCGAATAGCAGAGTTGCAAGGGACCTTAGAGGTCTTCTAGTCCAACCCTCTACCATTCCAGTCAATCATATGTCCAATCTCTGGCTTCTCCAATTTTAAATCTTCTCCTTTCAAAATTTCTACTTATATCAGGGACTGAGGGCTGAGGCCATGGATCTGTGGGCTTCTCATCCACCCTCCCATGCCCATCATCCCCTTTTCTGGGCATTCAGAGACTTCTTTGCAGATGGAGATGAACTTGCAGCTCTTTCTCTCATGTCTCTTCAGCTCACGTGTGTCCAGTCACAGATCAAGGTATGTTGCACGTGGTTTCAGTCTCAAGAGGAAGAATAAAGGTTTTTGTCACACTTCCCCATAAGAATTCACCACCGTGCAACACGGTAACTGCACTGTTCCATCTACCACAGTAATAATCTGCCTCGTCTTCAGCTTGCACATTGGTAATGGTCAAAGATCCTGAATTCTGAGATCCAGTGGCTGTGAACCGATTTGGGATCCCTTCTCCCCTGCTGCAGCCATGACAGTGGACAAAACGAGGGGATTTCCCTGCTTTCTGTTGATACCAGTGGATGCTGTAGGCACCTTCAGTTGTTGTACAAGGGAGAGTAATGGTTCCACCTGGAGACACGGAGCTGGAGGGAGGCTGAGTCCAAGTTAATTGACCATTGATGCCTTTCCAAAAGGTAGGGAGAGAAAGAATGAGGGGAGAAAAAGAAAGAAATACTGTTAAACTGATGCATCTTCCTTTGCTTTGCCCATTTCCAAGGAACCAAGTTCTGAGAATCACAATCAAATCCTCTCCTGGTCCAGGAAAACTTTACCTGTGCAGTAAGTGAGGAGTGCAAGGAAGAACACAGCCCAAGCCATGGTCAACTTTGGCAAGGAATATTCTTTTAGGGAAAGAAATTATAAGGTTCTTCAGATCTTCTCCCTTCCTTTCCTTAAATGCTCCTGCTTTCTCCTTTCATGCAAATGAGATCTGCCCTCATTGGTTTTACGAGAAAACTTTCTTCCCCAAAAGCATTTGAGGTCTTCTGGCTTAGCCAATGACCAGAGGAAACATTTGCATATTAGAGATTTGGAAAACGGGGAGGAATTAAAAGGTCTCAATGAAAAATCAAATATGCTGCTTGTAGAACAGGAAAACTTGTCAATTTCTTCAAACACGCTTCTTTATACATGAAATTAATGTGAAAATGGTACATGAAATTGAGCAGCTCCACTTAATCTCAATAGTGTGTAAAACCACCAGCCTAGGGAAATGAGGAGGACCATAGTCCATTTGGACAAATGAGCTAAGGCAGGTCATAAGAAATCCTCATATTCTTTTTTTTTTTTAAATATATTTGGAGGAAGCCACCAGAAGCAGAGTTGGTGGACCCAATAATTTTCTCTTATCCTACATATTTCACGTGTCCTGTGAGGGATCAGTGCCTTCCACCTTCCCACACTGTAGAGGAAGAGAGGAGACATTTCTGAAGCCACATCTGACCATGCTTTTGCTGAAGTCATTTTTTGGAGAACTGTGAAAGGGCATCAGCAGCCCCTACTGGCCGCTGATATTGCAACATCTGGGTTATTACCATCTGGGCTGAAGAAATGGAGCATTTCTGTCCTTTGAGGACCATCGTCTTCCTTCTGTTTAAATATCAGAACAAGAAGAGGAAAAAAGATAAGGGGAAGGAAAACAAGAATGTGTCTTCTTCCTAACTCTCTTACAAAAGATTTCACAAAGCCTCCCTTGTTTTTTTAATACTTTGATTTGAAGAAAGACAGTTCAGGTATCAATTACATATAAGTCAAGGACATCATCTTCTCTGGATGTGTCCTCCTCAACTTTAGTGGTGTGCTTGAGGTTGAGGTCAAGGAGGTACCCATTCCTCAGAAGAGTTCTACAATCCCTTTTCTCCCACATCCAGTCTAGTGTTGAAGCAATCATCTGTAACCCCTCCAATTTTGCATCTTCTCCCTTGGTAGTTTATGCTCAAACCAGAGAGGGCTGATGATGCCCTGGGCCTCCCCTGCATCTTCCTCATCCATGCTCCTGTATCCATCATACCGATCTGTAGGATTTCCCTGCACTTTTCCATACTCCTGAATCCATCATGGTCCTTGCCCCATGGACCACTTTTCAGCCTGTGCCCTCATACAGTCTCTTTCCTCCCACATCCAATCTGGGGTTGAAGCATCCTGCCAACCGTCTCTATCTTCTCCAATTTTACGCCTTCTCCTTTCAAAATTTCTTCTTATATCACGGATGCGGAGCTGAGGCCATGGATCTGTGGGCTTCTCATCCACCCTCTCATGCCCATCATCCCCTTTTCTGGGCATTCAGAGACTTCTTTGCAGATGGAGATGAACTTGCAGCTCTTTCTCTCATGTCTCTTCAGCTCAGGAGTCTCCAGTCCCAGATCAAGATATGTTGCACGTGGTTTCAGTCTCAAGAGGAAGAATAAAGGTTTTGGTCACACTTCCCCATAAGAATTCACCACCGTGCAACACGGTAACTGCACTGTTCCATCTACCACAGTAATAATTTGCCTCGTCTTCAGCCTGTGCATTGGTGATGGTCAAAGATCCTGAATTCCCAGATCTGGTGGCTGTGAACCGATTTGGGATCCCTTCTCCCCTGCTACTGCAGCCATCACAGTGGACAAAACGAGGACCTTGTCCTGATTTCTGTTGATACCAGCCAATGCTGTAAGAACCTTCAGATGTTGTACAAGGGAGAGTAATGGTTCCACCTGGAGACACGGAGCTGGAGGGAGGCTGAGTCCAAGTTAACTGACCATTGATGCCTTTCAAAGAGGTAGGGAGAGAAAGAATGAGGGGAGAAAAAGAAAGAAATACTGTTAAACTGATGCATCTTCCTTTGCTTTGCCCATTTCCAAGGAACCAAGTTCTGAGAATCACAACCAAATCCTCTCCCAGTCCAGGAAAACTTTACCTGTGCAGTAAGTGAGGAGTGCAAGGAAGAACACAGCCCAACCCATGGTCAACTTTGGCAAGGAATATTCTAGGGAAAAAAATTATAAACTTCTTCAGATTTTCTCCC
Organism: Pantherophis guttatus; assembly: GCF_029531705.1. The sequence goes on from NW_026844101.1 coordinate 5,074,227, forward strand.
TTCCTTTCCTTAAATGCTCCTGCTTTCTCCTTTCATGCAAATGAGATCTTCATTCATTGGTTCTACTAGAAAACTTTCTTCCCCAAAAGCATTTTGAGGTCTTCTGGTTTAGCCAATGACCAGAGGAAACATTTGCATAGAGGAGATTTGGAAAACATGAGGAATTAAAAGGTCTCAATGAAAAATCAAACCGTGCTACTTGTAGAACAGGAAAACTTGTCAATTTCTTCATGCGCATTATTTTATATGTGAATTTGACATGGAAATTATACATGTAATAGTGCAGCTCTACTTAATCTCCATAGCATGTAAAACCTAATTTGCAATTGCAATAAAATCAAGTGTATAATATTTTTTCCCCAAAAAATAAAGAAAAGAAAAACCACCGGTCTAGTGAAACAGAAGAAAACCATACTCCATTTGGATAGGAAGAGAGGAGACATTTCAGGAGGCACATCTGGCCATGCTTTTGCTTACATTGTTCTTTGGAAAAACTGTGAAAGGGCATCATCAACCCCTACTGGCCACTGATTTTGCAACATCTGAATCATCACCATCTGGGCTGAGGAAATTCAGCATTTGCTGAATCCTCTGAGGAGCATCCTCCTTCGTCTCCTCCCAGGATAGAAAATAAATAACTTGAAAGACAATAAGAATGGAACAAAATGTGTCTTCTTCCTTAATTCTCTCTCAGAAGATGTCACAAAGCCTCCCTTATTGTTTTTTTTTTTAACACTTTGATCTGAAGAGAGACATTGTAGGTAGAGATTTCACATAAATTTGTGGTATCTCTCTTGGTCCATCTCCTGAAGCAGCCACCTGAAGCAGAGTTGGTGGACCCAACCATTTCTTCTTGTCCTGCATATTTCATGTGTCCGGTGAGGGATCAGTGCCTTCCACCTTCCCACACTGTAAAGGAAGATAGGAGACATTTCTGAAGCCACATCTGACCATGCTTTTGCTGAAGTCATTTGTTGGAGAACTTTGAAAGGGCATCAGCAGCCCCTACTGGCCGCTGATATTGCAACATCTGTGTTATCACCATCTGGGCTGAAGAAATGGAGCATTTCTGTCCTTTGAGGACCATCGTCTTCCTTCTGTTTAAATATCAGAAGAGGAAAAAAGATAAGGGGAAGGAGAACAAGAATGTGTCTTCTTTCCTAACTCTCTTACAAAAGATTTCACAAAGCCTCCCTTGTTGCTTCTAATACTTTGATTTGAAGAAAGACAGTTCAGGTATCAATTACATATAAGTCAGGGGCATCATCTTCTCTGGATGTGTCCTCCTCAACTTTAGTGGTGTGCTTGAGGTTGAGGTCAAGGAGGTACCCATTCCTCAGAAGAGTTTTACAATCCCTTTTCTCCCACATCCAGTCTAGTGTTGAAGCAATCATCTGTAACCCCTCCAATTTTGCATCTTCTCCCTTGGTAGTTTATGCTCAAACCAGAGAGGGCTGATGATGCCCTGGGCCTCCCCTGCATCTTCCTCATCCATGCTCCTGTATCCATCATACCAATCTGTAGGATTTCCCTGCACTTTTCCATACTCCTGAATCCATCATGGTCCTTGCTCCATGGACCACTTTTCAGCCTGTGCCCTCATACAGCCCCTTTCCTCCCACATCCAATCTGGGGTTGAAGCATCCTGCCAATCGTCTCTATCTTCTCCAATTTTACGCCTTCTCCTTTCAAAATTTCTTCTTATATCACGGATGCGGGGCTGAGGCCATGGATCTGTGGGCTTCTCATCCACCCTCCCATGCCCATCATCCCCTTTTCTGGGCATTCAGAGACTTCTTTGCAGATGGAGATGAACTTGCAGCTCTTTCTCTCATGTCTCTCCCGTCCCAGATCAAGGTATGTTGCACGTGGTTTCAGTCTCAAGAGGAACAATAAAGGTTTTTGTCACACTTCCCCATAAGAATTCACCACTGTGGAACACGTTGCCTGTACTGTCCCAGCTAGCACAGTAATAATCTGCCTCGTCTTCAGCCTGGGCATTGGTGATGGCCAGAGATCCTGTACTCCCAGATCTGGTGGCAGTGAACCGATTTGGGATCCCTTCTCCCCTGTTGCAGCCATCACAGTGGACAAAACGAGGGGATTTTCCTGCTTTCTGTTGATACCAATAGATGCTGTAGGAACTATGAGTTCTTGTACAGGAGATCGTAATGGTTCCACCTGGGGACACGGAGCTGGAGGGAGGCTGGATCCAACTTTCTTGACAGTCAATACCTTTAAAAGGGAGAAAGAGAGCGGTGAAGTAAAGGAAAAAATACAGTATCTGTGATCCACTTTATTATTCTTAAATATTTCAGGGAACCGTGTTTTTATTAAACTCAAAAGGCAAGCCGCTCTTGGACCAGGAAAGCTTTACCTGTGCAGTAAATGAAGAGTGCTAATAAAACACAGCCCAACTCATGGTCAGCTTTGGCAAGGAGTATCCTTCTAAGGAGGAAAATTACAACCTTCTTCAGATCTTCTCCCTTCCTTTCCTTAAATGCCCCTGCATTCTCCTTTCATGCAAATGAGATCTGCCCTCATTGGTTCTCCTAGAAAACTTTCTTCCCCAAAATGATTTTGAGATCCTCTGGTGTCACCAATGACCAGAGAAAACATTTGCATACAGGAGATTTGGAAACTGGGAGGAATTAATAGGTCTCCATTAAAAATCACACCCTGCTGCTTGAGGAACAGGGATATGTTTCTTCAAACACACCATTTAATTATACATGAATTTGACATGGACATGATACATGTGATTATGTAACTCAACCTCAATAGCATGTAAAACCACAAGTCTAGGGAAAAGAAGGAGGACCATATAATCTATTTGCATACATGGGCTAACCAGGTCTTAAGAAAGCCTCATATTCTTTTATTTATATTTTCAATTGTTGGAACAGGTCACCTGAAGCATAGTTGTTACACCGAACTTTCTCCAATTTCACCTCTTATGTGAAGGATCAGGGCCCTCCTCTCTCCTTTACAGGAGAGGAAGAGACTACACATTGCAGGAACCACATCTGACTGTCCTTTGGCTTAAGTCGTTTTTTGGAGAACCGTGAAAGAGCAGAAGCAACCCCTATTGGCCACAAATATTGCAGCACCTGTGTTATCCCCACCTGGGCTGAAGAAACATTCGGCATCCAGTAACAGAGTTGGAAGGGATCTTGTCCAACCCCCTGTTCATGTAGGAGATCTATGCTAGGGATTCGAACCGCCGAACTGCCAACCTTTCTGATCGACAAACTCCATGTCTTAGCCACTGAGCCACCTAGTCATCCTTTGGGAACCATCATCTTCCTTCTCCTCAAAAACCAGAAGAAGGAGGGGAAAATAAATAAGGTGAACGTTGAAGGGAATAAAATGTGCCTTAATTCTCTCACAGGAGATTCCACAAGGCCTCCCTTGTTCTTTTTAACCCTTTGATGTGAAGAAAGAGGCAGAGATTTCATCTAAGTTTGCGGTTTCCCTCCTTCTGCATCTCCAGTCCCATGGTGGGCCTGAGGTTGAGGTGAAGGAGGCACCTGTTCATCAGAAAAGATTCACATTTCCATGAAATGATTTATTTCTCCTGATAAGGACATTTAATGGGTGGTAATCATCTATTCATCATCTAATCTAAAAGAAACACACGTGAGTGTGAGTCTGACTTTGATTTTTAAAAAGTCATTTTAGGTAGAGATTAACCGAATAGCAGAGTTGCAAGGGATCTTAGAGGTCTTCTAGTCCAACCCTCTACCATTCCAGCCAATCATACGTCCAATCTCTTTTTTTAAAGTCTCCAGTGATGGAGCACCCACATCTTCTGAAGACAATCTGTTCCACTGATTCAATGCTCTCACTGTTGGGAAATTTCTCCTGGCTTCTGTCCTTGATTAGTTGCCAACTGTTGATTCTTCTCTTGCCTTTTAGTGGTTAGCGAAAATAGTTTGACCTCCATGACTTTGTAGGAGCCCCTCAAATATTGGGAAAGTGCTATCATGTCATCCCTAGTCCTTCTTTTCATTAGACTTGACTGCATTTCACTGGTCCACTAATTTAGTCACTTTGTCAAAGAATGCAATAAGATTTGTTTGGCATTATCTGCCTTTAACTAACTCGTGTTGGGTTCTGGATCTAACTTTGCTTCCTTCTAGGCCAGTGTTCCTCAACCTTGGTAGCTTGAAGATGGGTGGACTTCAACTCCCAGAATCCCCCAGCCAGCAGCGCTGGCTGGGGGATTCTTGGAGTTGAAGTCCACCCATCTTCAAGCTTCCAAGGTTGAGGAACACTGTTCTAGGCAGTGGTGGGATTCAGCCAGTTTGCACCACTTTGGGAGAACCGGTTGTTAACTTTCTGAGCAGTTTGGTGAACTGGTTGTTGGAAGAAATCATTAGGGCAGAGAACTGGTTGTTAAATTATTTGAATCCCACCACTGCTTCTAGGTATTCGTAGATCTGTTGCTTGGTTATATAGGTCTGTGGCTTCAGGCTACTCTGCGCTTGTCCTTCTCAACTTTTATGTTGTACTTCAGGTAGAGATAAAGGAGGGACCTCTTCACCTGTGGTGGCCATCTGAGCTGTGGTGTCACAGTGGTTACAATGCAGTATTGCAGGCTAACTCACTGCTCACCGCCAACAGTTCAACCCTAACTCTTCCATCCTTCCGAAGTCGGTAAAATGAGGACCCAGATTGTTGGGGGCAATAGGCTGCCTCTTTAAACTTCTTAGAGAGGGCTGGAAAGCACTGTCAAGCGGTATATAAATCTAAGTGCTATTGCTAGTCCTTCCTTCCTTCCTTCCTTCCTTCCTTCCTCCTTCCTTCCTTCCTTCCTTCCTTCCTCCTTCCTTCCCATCCATCCATTCATCCATCCATCCATAGTGGCACAGTGGTTACAATGCAGTATTGCAGGCTAACTGACTGCTCACTGCCAGCAGTTCAATCTTGACCGGTTCAAGGTTGACTCAGCCTTCCATCCTTCTGAGATGGGTAAAATGAAGACCCAGATTGTTGAGGGCAATAGGCTGCCTCTTTAAATTTCTTAGAGAGGGCTGCAAAGCACTGTCAAGTGGTATATAAATCTAACTGCTATTGCTATTCCTCCCTCCCTCCCTCCCTCCCTCCCTCCCTTCCTTCCTTCCTTCCTTCCTTCCTTCCTTCCTCCTTCACATCCATCCATCCATCCATCCATCCATCCATCCATCCATCCATCCATCCATGGTGGCACAGTGGTTAGAATGCAATATTGCAGGCTACTTCTGCAGACTGTCAGCAGTTGAATCCTGACCGGCTCAAAGTTGACTCAGCCACTCATCCTTCCGAGATGGGTAAAATGAGGACCCAGATTGTTGGGGGCAATAGGCTGCCTCTTTAAACTTCTTAGAGAGGGCTGGAAAGCACTGTCAAGCGGTATATAAATCTAAGTGCTATTGCTAGTCCTTCCTTCCTTCCTTCCTTCCTTCCTTCCTTCCTTCCTTCCTTCCTTCCTCCTTCCTTCCCATCCATCCATTCATCCATCCATCCATAGTGGCACAGTGGTTACAATGCAGTATTGCAGGCTAACTGACTGCTCACTGCCAGCAGTTCAATCTTGACCGGTTCAAGGTTGACTCAGCCTTCCATCCTTCTGAGATGGGTAAAATGAAGACCCAGATTGTTGAGGGCAATAGGCTGCCTCTTTAAATTTCTTAGAGAGGGCTGCAAAGCACTGTCAAGTGGTATATAAATCTAACTGCTATTGCTATTCTCCCTCCCTCCCTCCCTCCCTCCCTCCCTTCCTTCCTTCCTTCCTTCCTTCCTTCCTTCCTCCTTCACATCCATCCATCCATCCATCCATCCATCCATCCATCCATCCATCCATCCATGGTGGCACAGTGGTTAGAATGCAATATTGCAGGCTACTTCTGCAGACTGTCAGCAGTTGAATCCTGACCGGCTCAAAGTTGACTCAGCCACTCATCCTTCCGAGATGGGTAAAATGAGGACCCAGATTGTTGGGGGGCAAGAGGGTGTCTCTGTAAACCACTCAGAGAGGTCTGTAAAGCACTGTGGAACAGCATATAAATCTATTCCTATTGCTATTGCTATCAGCAGAGTTTCATGTTTTCAGTGGATGATTCATTTCTCCCGATGAGAAAACATTTAGCACATGATCTATTCAAATGAATATATATATATATGTTGAAGTATAGCTGTATTTATCATCCCCCTGTATTTATCATAGAGACAGAGAGACTTTTTCAGATGGAAATGAAGCTGTCAAGATTCTGACTAATCATCATCATCATCATTTAATGACCCCATAATCCCTTGCGGGGTGGAGTCTGGGCAACTGAATGGAGCTGAGTTTTTACTGGCCGGACGCCCTTCCTGTCACCAATGCAGAGTTATGTTTAGCAGATATATTCTCATCATGCCCAGAGAGAGAAATATCTGCCTCTGCCTAGGATTGAACTCACAGCCTCCTGATTGTGAAGCGAGAGCTCCACCTCTAGGCCACCGCACCACTCAAGGTTCTGGCTAATGAACCCAAACAATTCAACACTCTGAGGCTTTCAGTTTCCTCAAAGAACTGTTTGGTTGAGTACAAAGTCCCTCTTCTCCGGTCTTATATCAACTCAAAGTCTGCATTTCTTTCTTCCTGTCAAATTTCACTTCTGCACACAGGGGAATTTAAACAAGAGAGAAGCTGAAATGAACCCCAGAGAAGGTTTTTGTCTCACTTCCCCACCTGAATCAATCACTGTGGAACTGACTACCCGTCCAGACGCAACAATAGTAGGTGGCTTCGTCTTCAAGCAGAGCCCGAGTGATAGTCAAGGACATCACGTTCCCTGATCTGGACCCGGAGAAACGTTCTGGAACCCCGAAGGTCTGGTACTGGTTGTATAGATCAAAGTTCGAGGCTTATCACCAGGTACCTGCTGAGACCACCAAGGGTAGTTGCCATCTCCAAGATTTCCACCATCGTATCGACAAGATATGGTGACTGTGCCCCCAGGGGCTACGAATTCTGGGTCCTTCAAGTTCTGCAGTTGTTGAAGGCTGGGGCCTGAAAGAGAGGAAGATGTTGCTTGTTCAACAGAGGGTCAAGAGGAGCACCACAAATGGCCAACTCAACTATCAAGCAAGGAAGTTTTCTGAGGTTAGTTCTAGAAAGAATTAGGCCTCCTTCTCAATGGGTTTCTCTTACCAACAGAGATCAGGACGATGGAGAGAAGAAATGCCCAGGACATGGTGGGAGAAGTCGACGGGACAACCCTTTCTCTAAAGCAAATGGATTTCCCCCTTGCCTCCTATCCACCCCTCTTAAATCCCCAAAGGACAAGAGAGGACTCCCTCATGCAAATGTCTTGCTCTTCAACTACCACCCAAGCCCTCAAGGAGGCTAATTAGAGAGGGGATGAGCAACTGCTAAGATGTGTCTGGTCTAAAACTATTATTTTCTTGCAGTGGAAGGAAAGTAAGACACAAGAATTTAATAAAATAAAATAAAATAAAATAAATAAATAAGAATGAGCTGTTTAATAGATTGAAGATGATCTCGCTGTTTGAGGAAGTTGCATAACATTCTCAGAGACTCTTCCCAACCTGCTTACAATCTTTTTGTACTGTTGCCTTCTTGCAGAAGACAAAGAACGATTAAAACTCAGACCACACATTTTCAGAATAGTTTTTATCCCAGAGCTATAATTGCACTCAACAATGAACTAAAGGGCCACCATCAGTGAGCTGTTGGACAGTATTACTTGTCTGTTGTGTGGATGTTTGGGTGGTTTAGGGGTGGGGAATTTGTGGTGGGTGGGGGTATGTTTGGGGATTGTTATCTGTGTTGGACCTGGTCTTTGGGTGTTAAGTAACTTTTGTTGTATGGGGATAATGTGTATATACGTACTATGACAATAAAGTTATTATTATATTCATTTTTCTTAATTTCTGGAACATATACCAGGAAGCAGAATGTTTGGACCTAACCATATCCTTTTATCATGCACTACTCACTTATTCTGTGAATGCTCAGTGTCCTCCTCCCTCCCTTACTCTCAAGAAGGCGATGAGACATTTCAGAAGCCACATCTGGCCATGCTTTTGCTCAAACATGAAAGGGCAGCAGCACCCCCTGCTGGCCACTGATTTGGCAACATCTGCATTCTCCCCACCTGGGCAGAAAAAATGCTGAATTTCTCATCCTCTGAAGACCGTCATCATCCTTCTCCTTAAACATTAGAGGAAGGAAAAGACCAAAAAAAATAAAGGATGAAATAAAGAAGAAAACAAGAATGGAACAAAATGTGTCATCTTTATTCATTCTATTTCAGAAGATGTCCCAAAGTCTTCCTTAATATTTTTAAGGCTTTGATTTAAGGAGAGATCATATGTATATCTGGAGCATCATGCTTGTTTCTGCTTTTCCTTCCTGGCTTTCCTGGTGTGCTTGAGGTTGAGGTAAAGGAGGGACCTGTTCATCAGAAGAGTTCCATGTTTTCAGTGGCTCATTCATTTCTCCCAGTAGGAACATTGAAGCACATCATCTGTAAAGCTCAACATCTAATCTAGGAGAACCACAAGTGAGGCTTCCAATGGATACGAAGTGTTCATCCTTACAACCTCTAGCCTTGACCCAAACTTGCCCCAGTGGCCACTTTTTAGTCTGTGTCTTCATAAAGTCCCTTTTATCCCATCTCCAGTCTGGTGTTGAAGCACCTGCAAATCACCTGTAGCTTCTGTCCGATTTTACATTTTATCCTTTGATAGTTTTTACTCAAATCATGGGAGATTCAGACCATGGGACTGTGGCAGGGGTGAAATCCAGCAGGTACTGACAGTTTCTGGAGAACCAGTAGTGGCAATAGAGATTTTGCAATATCCTTCCACTGCAATGCCCACCAAGATAAGTCTACCCAACCACACCATGCCCACCAAACCACGCCCACAGAACCGGTAGTAAAAAATATTGGATTTCACCACTGGTCTGTGGGCTTTCTCTTTCCTATTCTTGTATTCCTCACCCCTCTTCAAAGGGACCGAGAGACTTCTTTGCAGATAGAAATGAACCTGCAGAAGTTTCTCTCCTGTCTTCTCACCTCTAGTTTCCTCGATCACAAGACAAGGAACGTTGCTTCTTGTTTCAGGCTGAAGAGGCAGAGAGGAGGTTTTTGTCACACTTCCCCATAAGAATTAATCACTGTGGAACGCGTTGCCTGCACTGTTCCAGCTACCACAGAAATAAGTTGCTTCGTCTTCAGCCTGCAAATTGATAATGGCCAGAGATCCTGTACTCCCAGATCTGGTGGCAGTGAACCGATTTGGGATCCCTTCTCCCCTGTTGCAGCCATCACAGTGGACAAAACGAGGGCCTTTTCCTGGTTCCTGTTGATACCAGCCAATCCAGTAGGAACTCTGAGTTGTTAAACAGGAGAGTGTAATGGTTCCACCCAGGGACATGGAGCTGGAGGGAGGCTGAGTCCAAGCGGACTGACCATCGATGCCTTTAAATAATGATGGAAGATAGGAAAGGAAAGAGTGAGGAAGAAAAACAAAGAAATATAGTTAAACTGATGCATCTTCCTTTGCTTTGATCATTTCCAAGGAAAGCTTTTCTTATGAGAATCACAGCCAAATCCTCTCTTGTTCCAGGAAAACTTTACCTGTGCAGTAAGTGAGGAAAGCTAAGAAAATCACAGCCCAACCCATGGTCAACTTTGGCAAGGAAAATCCTTCTAGGAAAGAAAATTATAACCTTCTTCAGATCTTCTCCCTTCCTTCCCTTAAATGCCCCTGCTTTCTCCCTTCATGCAAATGAGATCTGCCCTCATTGGTTCTCCTAGAAAACTTTCTTCCCCAAAACCATTTTGAGGTCTTCTGGTTTAACCAATGACCGGAGGAAATATTTGCATATTAGAGATTTGCAAAACGGGAGGAATTAATACGTCTCAATCAAAAATCACACCCTGCTGCTTGAGGAACAGGGATACGTTTCTTCAGACACACCATTTAATTATACATGAATTTGACATGGACATGATACATGTGATTATGTAACTCAACCTCAATAGCATGTAAAAGCACAAGTCTAGGGAAAAGGAGGAGGACCATAGTCCTTTTGGATACATGGGCTAACCAGGTCTTAAGAAATCCTCATATTTTATTTTTTTTTAATTTTGGGAACAGGTCACCTGAAGCATAGTTGTTGGACCAAACTATTTCCTTTTCTCTTCTCCTATTTCACCTCTTATGTGAAGGATCAGGGCCCTCTCTCTCCCTTAGAGTAGAGGAGTAGACTAGGCGTTGCAGGAGCCACATCTGACGGTCCTTTGGTTTAAGTCGTTTTTGGGAGAAGCATGAAACAATGGCAGCAACCCCTGTTGGGCACAGATATTGCAGCACCTGTGTTATCCCCACCTGGGCTGAAGAAATGCAGCATTTGCCATCCAGTAACAGTAAGTTGGAAGGGACCTTGGAGGTCATCTAGTCCAACCCCCTGTTAATGCAGGATTGGAAGATAAGCCACACTGTAGAAAGACAAAAATCAACAATGGCTTTGAGCCATAATGCCATTTCTCTAAATGCAATAACTACACCCTTCAAATGCCAGGAGTTTTCCTGATTCCCAGAGTCACATTAGGCCCAGCAAACACCTGTAAGCTCTAAATGACGAGAATGCAACATCTGCATTCTCCCCACCTGGGCAGAAGAAAGGCAACATCTCTCATCCTTTGAAGACCGTCATCGTCCTTCTCCTTAAACATTAGAGGAAGGAAAAGACCAAAAAAAAAATAAAATAAAGGATGAAATAAAGAAGAAAACAAGAATGGGACAAAAAGTGTCATCTTTATTCATTCTATTTCAGAAGATGTTCCAAAGTCTTCCTTAATTTTTTTAACGCTTTGATTTAAGGAGAGATCATATGTATGTCTGGAGCATCATGCTTGTTTCTGCTTTTCCTTCTTGGATTTCCTGGTGTGCTTGAGGTTGAGGTAAAGGAGGGACCTGTTCATCAGAAGAGTTCCATGTTTTCAGTGGCTCATTCATTTCTCCCCGTAAGAATATTTAGCACATCATCTGTAAAACTCAACATCTAATCTAGGAGAACCACAAGTGAGGCTTCAAATGGATACGAAGTGTTCATCCTTACAAGCTCTAGCCTTGACCCAAACTTGCCCCAGTGGCCACTTTTTAGCCTGTGTCTTCATAAAGTCCCTTTTATCCCATCTCCAGTCTGGTGTTGAAGCACCTGCAAATCACCTGTAGCTCCTCTCCAATTTTACATCTTATCCTTTGATAGTTTTTACTCAAATCATGGGAGATTCAGACTGTGGGACTGTGGCAGGGGTAAAATCCAGCAGGTACTGACAGTTTCTGGAGAACCAGTAGTGGCAATGGAGATTTTGCAATATCCTTCCACTGCAATGCCCACCAAGATAAGTCTACCCAACCACACCATGCCCACCAAACCACGCCCACAGAACCGGTAGTAAAAAATATTGGATTTCACCACTGGTCTGTGGCCTTCTCTTTCCTATTCTTGTATTCCTCACCCCTCTTCAAAGGGACCGAGAGACTTCTTTGCAGATAGAAATGAACTTGCAGAAGTTTCTCTCCTGTCTTCTCACCTCTAGTTTCCTCGATCACAAGACAAGGTATGTTGCTTCTTGTCTCAGGCTGAAGAGGCAGAGAGGAGGTTTTTGTCACACTTCCCCATAAGAATTAATCACTGTGGAACGCGTTGGCTGCACTGTTCCGGCTACCACAATAATAAACTCCTTCGTCATCAGCCTGCACATTGGTGATGGCCAGAGATCCTGTACTCCCAGATCTGGTGGCAGTGAACCGATTTGGATCCCTTCTCCCCTGTTGCAGCCATCACAGTGGACAAAACGAGGGCCTTTTCCTGGTTCCTGTTGATACCAGCCAATGCTGTAGGAACTCTGAGTTGTTAAACAGGAGAGTGTGATGGTTTCACCCAGGGACACGGAGCTGGAGGGAGGCTGAGTCCAAGTGGACTGACCATCGATGCCTTTAAATAATGATGGGAGATAGGAAAGGAAAGAGGGAGGAAGAAAAAGAAAGAAATATAGTTAAACTGATGCATCTTCCTTTGCTTTGATCATTTCCAAGGAAAGCTTTTCTTATGAGAATCACAGCCAAATCCTCTCTTGTTCCAGGAAAGCTTTACCTGTGCAGTAAGTGAGGAGTGCTAAGAAAATCACAGCCCAACTCATGGTCAACTTTGGCAAGGAATATTCTTTTAGGGAAAGAAATTATAACCTTCTTCAGATCTTCTCCCTTCCTTCCCTTAAATGCCTCTTGATTTCTCCTTTCATGCAAATGAGATCTGCCCTCATTGGTTCTACTAGAAAACTTCTTCCCCAAAACCATTTGAGGTCTTCTGGTTTAGCCAATGACCGGAGGAGACATTTGCATAGAGGAGATTTGGAAACCATGACGAATTATAAGGTCAATTAAAAATCAAACTGTGCTGCTTGTAGAACTGGAAAACTTGTGAATTTCTTCAAACACACTTCTTTATATGTGAAAATGACATGGAAATTATACATGAAATTGGGCAACTCCACTGCCTCTCCATAGTGTGTAAAACCACCAGCCTAGGGAAATGAGGACGACCATAGTCCATTTGGACATATGAGCTAAGGCAGATCATAAGAAATCCTCATATTCTTTTTTTAAAAAAATATATTTGGAGGAAGCCACCAGAAGCAGAGTTGGTGGTCCCAATCATTTCCTCTTATCCTACATATTTCATGTGTTCTGTGCGGGATCAGCTCCTTCCTCCTTCATTTACTGGAGAGGAAGAGAGGAGACATTTCAGGAGCCACATCTGACCATGCTTTTGCTGAAGTCATTTTTTGGAGACCTTTGAAAGGGCATCAGCAGCCCCTACTGGCCACTGATATTGCAACATCTGTCTTATCCCCATCTGGGCTGAAGAAATGTAGCATTTTCTGTCCATTGAGAACCATCCTCTTCCTTCTGTTTAAATATCAGAAAAAGAAGAAGAAAAAAACAAGGAGAAGGAGAAGGAGGATGTGCCTTCTATCTTAATTCTCTTACAGAAGATTTCACAAAGTTCCCCTTCTTCTTAATGTATATCTGTGGCATTGTGCTACTCTGGGATTCTCCTTCTTCATTTTAGTGGCGTGTTTGAGGTTGAGGTCAAGGAGGTATCTGTTCATCAGGAGAGTTTTATGAGGACGATCCGTTTCTTCTGGTAAGAAAACACTTAGCACTTGGTGGTCTGTAAAGTTCAGCATCTAATGTAGGAGAAGCACACAGGAGTGTACAACTCTTTGCAAAGGGTTCATTCTGACATCCTCTAGCCTTGACCTAAGTTGGCACCTGTGACCGCCTTTTAGCCAGTTACAATCCCTTTTCTCCCACATCCAGGCTAGTGTTGAAGCACCTGCTAATCATCTGTAGCCCCTCCAATTTTGCATCTTCTCCTTTGGTAGTTTTCACCCAAACCAGAGAGGGCTGATGATGCCCTGGGCCTCCCCTGCATCTTCTCCTTCCATGCTCCAGTATCCATCATCCCCCTTGATGGGGACAGAGAGGCTTCCTTGCAGATGGAAATGAGCCAGCACAAAGTTTCTCTCCTGTCTTTTCAGTTCAAGTACATCCAATCCCCGGTCAAAGTATGTTGCTTCTTGTTTCAGGTTGAAGGGGCAGAGAGGAGGTTTTTGTCACACTTCCCCATAAGAATTCACCACTGTGCAACACAGTACCTCCACTTTTCCATCTACCACAGTAATAATCAGCCTCATCTTCAGCCTGTGCATTGGTGATGCTTAAAGATCCTGTAGTCCCAGATCTGGTGGCAGTGAACCGATTTGGGATCCCTTCTCCCCTGTTGCAGCCGTCACAGTGGACAAAACGAGGCGATTTCCCTGGTTTCTGTTGATACCAGTAAATGGTATTAGAAACCTGGGTTATGCAGGAGATCGCAATGGTTCCACCTGGGGACACGGAGCTGGAGGGAGGCTGGATCCAACTTTCTTGACAGTCAATACCTTCAAAAGGGAGAAAGAGAGCGGTGAAGTAAAGGAAAAAATACCGTATCTGTGATCCACTTTATTATTCTTAAATATTTCAGGGAACCGTGTTTTTATTAAACTCAAAAGCCAAGCCTCTCCTGGGCCATGAAAACTTTACCTGTGCAGTAAATGAAGAGTGCTAAGAAAATCACAGCCCAACCCATGGTCAACCTTGGCAAGGAGTATCCTTCTAAGGAGGAAAATTACCACCTTCTTCAGATCTTCTCCCTTCCTTTCCTTAAATGCTTCTGCTTTCTCCTTTCATGCAAATGAGATCTTCATTCATTGGTTCTACTAGAAAACTTTCTTCCCCAAAACCATTTTGAGGTCTTCTGGTTTAACCAATGACTGGAGGAAATATTTGCATATTAGAGATTTGGAAACCGGGAGGAATTAATAGGTCTCAATCAAAAATCACACCCTGCTGCTTGAGGAACAGGGATATGTTTCTTCAGACCCACCATTTAATTATACATGAATTTGACATGGACATGATACATGTGATTATGTAACTCAACCTCAATAGCATGTAAAAGCACAAGTCTAGGGAAGAGGAGGAGGACCACATAGTCCATTTGCATACATGGGCTAACCAGGTCTTAAGAAATCCTCATATTTTATTTTATTTTTAATTTTGGGAACAGGTCACCTGAAGCATAGTTGTTGGACCGAACTATTTCCTTTTCTCTTCTCCTATTTCACCTCTTATGTGAAGGATCAGGGCCCTCCTCTCTCCCTGATAGTAGAGGAGTAGACTAGGCGTTGCAGGAGCCACATCTGACGGTCCTTTGGTTTAAGTCGTTTTTGGGAGAAGCATGAAACAATGGCAGCAACCCCTGTTGGGCACAGATATTGCAGCACCTGTGTTATCCCCACCTGGGCTGAAGAAATGCAGCATTTGCCATCCAGTAACAGTAAGTTGGAAGGGACCTTGGAGGTCATCTAGTCCAACCCCCTGTTCATGCAGGATTGGAAGATAAGCCACACTGTAGAAAGACAAAAATCAACAATGGCTTTGAGCCATAATGCCATTTCTCTAAATGCAATAGGAACACCCTTCAAATGACAGGAGTTTTCCTGA
Source organism: Pantherophis guttatus (assembly GCF_029531705.1). Next base: position 5,089,344 of record NW_026844101.1, read on the forward strand.
CTCCCAGAGTCACATTAGGCCCAGCAAACACCTGTAAGCTCTAAATGACGAGAATGCAACATCTGCATTCTCCCCACCTGGGCAGAAGAAAGGCAGCATCTCTCATCCTTTGAAGACCGTCATCGTCCTTCTCCTTAAACATTAGAGGAAGGAAAAGACCAAAAAAAAAATAAAGGATGAAATAAAGAAGAAAACTAGATTGGGACAAAATGTGTCATCTTTATTCATTCTATTTCAGAAGATGTTCCAAAGTCTTCCTTAATATTTTTAACGCTTTGATTTAATGAGAGATCACATGTATGTCTGGAGCATCATGCTTGTTTCTGCTTTTCCTTCTTGGATTTCCTGGTGTGCTTGATTTTGAGATAAAGGAGGGACCTGTTCATCAGAAGAGTTCCATGTTTTCAGTGGCTCATTCATTTCTCCCAGTAGGAACATTGAAGCACATCATCTGTAAAGCTCAACATCTAATCTAAGAGAACCACAAGTGAGGCTTCCAATGGATATGAAGTGTTCATCCTTACAAGCTCTAGCCTTGACCCAAACTTGCCCCAGTGGCCACTTTTTAGCCTGTGTCTTCATCAAGTCCCTTTTATCCCATCTCCAGTCTGGTGTTGAAGCACCTACAAATCCGCTGTAGCTCCTCTCTGATTTTACATTTTATCCTTTGATAGTTTTTACTCAAATCATGGGAGAATCAGACGGTGGGTCTGTGGCAGGGGTGAAATCCAGCAGGTTCTGACAGTTTCTGGAGAACCAGTAGTGGCAATGGAGATTTTGCAATATCCTTCCACTGCAATGCCCACCAAGATAAGCTTACCCAACCACACCATGCCCACCAAACCACGCCCACAGAACCGGTAGTAAAATATATTGGATTTCACCACTGGTCTGTGGGCTTTCTCTTTCCTATTCTTGTATTCCTCACCCCTCTTCATAGGGACCGAGAGACTTCTTTGCAGATAGAAATGAACCTGCAGAAGTTTCTCTCCTCTTCTCAGCTCTAGTTTCCTCGGTCACAAGTCAAGGAACGTTGCTTCTTGTTTCAGGCTGAAGAGGCAGAGAGGAGGTTTTTGTCACAGTTCCCCATAAGAATTAATCACTGTGGAACGCGTTGCCTGCATTGTTCCAGCTAACACAGAAATAAATTCCTTCATCTCCAGCCTCTGCATTGGTGATAGTCAAAGATCCTGTAGTCCCAGATCTGGTGGCAGTGAACCGATTTGGGATCCCTTCTCCCCTGTTGCAGCCATCACCGTGGACAAAACGAGGCGATTTCCCTGGTTTCTGTTGATACCAGTAAATGGTATTAGAAACCTGGGTTATGCAGGAGATCGCAATGGTTCCACCTGGGGACACGGAGCTGGAGGGAGGCTGGATCCAACTTTCTTGACAGTCAATACCTTCAAAAGGGAGAGAGAGAGCGGTGAAGTAAAGGAAAAAATACCGTATCTGTGATCCACTTTATTATTCTTAAATATTTCAGGGAACCGTGTTTTTATTAAACACAAAAGCCAAGCCTCTCCTGGGCCATGAAAACTTTACCTGTGCAGTAAATGAAGAGTGCTAAGAAAATCACAGCCCAACCCATGGTCAACCTTGGCAAGGAGTATCCTTCTAAGGAGGAAAATTACCACCTTCTTCAGATCTTCTCCCTTCCTTTCCTTAAATGCCCCTGCTTTCTCCTTTCATGCAAATCAGATCTGCCCTCATTGGTTCTCCTAGAAAACTTTCTTCCCCAAAACCATTTTGAGGTCTTCTGGTTTAACCAATGACCGGAGGAAACATTTGCATATTAGAGATTTGGAAAACAGGAGGAATTAATAGGTCTCAATCAAAAATCAGACCCTGCTGCTTGAGGAACAGGGATATGTTTCTTCAGACCCACCATTTAATTATACATGAATTTGACATGGACATGATACATGTGATTATGTAACTCAACCTCAATAGCATGTAAAAGCACAAGTCTAGGGAAGAGGAGGAGGACCACATAGTCCATTTGCATACATGGGCTAACCAGGTCTTAAGAAATCCTCATATTTTATTTTATTTTTAATTTTGGGAACAGGTCACCTGAAGCATAGTTGTTGGACCGAACTATTTCCTTTTCTCTTCTCCTATTTCACCTCTTATGTGAAGGATCAGGGCCCTCCTCTCTCCCTGATAGTAGAGGAGTAGACTAGGCGTTGCAGGAGCCACATCTGACGGTCCTTTGGTTTAAGTCGTTTTTGGGAGAAGCATGAAACAATGGCAGCAACCCCTGTTGGGCACAGATATTGCAGCACCTGTGTTATCCCCACCTGGGCTGAAGAAATGCAGCATTTGCCATCCAGTAACAGTAAGTTGGAAGGGACCTTGGAGGTCATCTAGTCCAACCCCCTGTTCATGCAGGATTGGAAGATAAGCCACACTGTAGAAAGACAAAAATCAACAATGGCTTTGAGCCATAATGCCATTTCTCTAAATGCAATAGGAACACCCTTCAAATGACAGGAGTTTTCCTGACTCCCAGAGTCACATTAGGCCCAGCAAACACCTGTAAGCTCTAAATGACGAGAATGCAACATCTGCATTCTCCCCACCTGGGCAGAAGAAAGGCAGCATCTCTCATCCTTTGAAGACCGTCATCGTCCTTCTCCTTAAACATTAGAGGAAGGAAAAGACCAAAAAAAAAATAAAGGATGAAATAAAGAAGAAAACTAGATTGGGACAAAATGTGTCATCTTTATTCATTCTATTTCAGAAGATGTTCCAAAGTCTTCCTTAATATTTTTAACGCTTTGATTTAATGAGAGATCACATGTATGTCTGGAGCATCATGCTTGTTTCTGCTTTTCCTTCTTGGATTTCCTGGTGTGCTTGATTTTGAGATAAAGGAGGGACCTGTTCATCAGAAGAGTTCCATGTTTTCAGTGGCTCATTCATTTCTCCCAGTAGGAACATTGAAGCACATCATCTGTAAAGCTCAACATCTAATCTAAGAGAACCACAAGTGAGGCTTCCAATGGATATGAAGTGTTCATCCTTACAAGCTCTAGCCTTGACCCAAACTTGCCCCAGTGGCCACTTTTTAGCCTGTGTCTTCATCAAGTCCCTTTTATCCCATCTCCAGTCTGGTGTTGAAGCACCTACAAATCCGCTGTAGCTCCTCTCTGATTTTACATTTTATCCTTTGATAGTTTTTACTCAAATCATGGGAGAATCAGACGGTGGGTCTGTGGCAGGGGTGAAATCCAGCAGGTTCTGACAGTTTCTGGAGAACCAGTAGTGGCAATGGAGATTTTGCAATATCCTTCCACTGCAATGCCCACCAAGATAAGCTTACCCAACCACACCATGCCCACCAAACCACGCCCACAGAACCGGTAGTAAAATATATTGGATTTCACCACTGGTCTGTGGGCTTTCTCTTTCCTATTCTTGTATTCCTCACCCCTCTTCATAGGGACCGAGAGACTTCTTTGCAGATAGAAATGAACCTGCAGAAGTTTCTCTCCTCTTCTCAGCTCTAGTTTCCTCGGTCACAAGTCAAGGAACGTTGCTTCTTGTTTCAGGCTGAAGAGGCAGAGAGGAGGTTTTTGTCACAGTTCCCCATAAGAATTAATCACTGTGGAACGCGTTGCCTGCATTGTTCCAGCTAACACAGAAATAAATTCCTTCATCTCCAGCCTCTGCATTGGTGATAGTCAAAGATCCTGTAGTCCCAGATCTGGTGGCAGTGAACCGATTTGGGATCCCTTCTCCCCTGTTGCAGCCATCACCGTGGACAAAACGAGGCGATTTCCCTGGTTTCTGTTGATACCAGTAAATGGTATTAGAAACCTGGGTTATGCAGGAGATCGCAATGGTTCCACCTGGGGACACGGAGCTGGAGGGAGGCTGGATCCAACTTTCTTGACAGTCAATACCTTCAAAAGGGAGAGAGAGAGCGGTGAAGTAAAGGAAAAAATACCGTATCTGTGATCCACTTTATTATTCTTAAATATTTCAGGGAACCGTGTTTTTATTAAACACAAAAGCCAAGCCTCTCCTGGGCCATGAAAACTTTACCTGTGCAGTAAATGAAGAGTGCTAAGAAAATCACAGCCCAACCCATGGTCAACCTTGGCAAGGAGTATCCTTCTAAGGAGGAAAATTACCACCTTCTTCAGATCTTCTCCCTTCCTTTCCTTAAATGCCCCTGCTTTCTCCTTTCATGCAAATCAGATCTGCCCTCATTGGTTCTCCTAGAAAACTTTCTTCCCCAAAACCATTTTGAGGTCTTCTGGTTTAACCAATGACCGGAGGAAACATTTGCATATTAGAGATTTGGAAAACAGGAGGAATTAATAGGTCTCAATCAAAAATCAGACCCTGCTGCTTGAGGAACAGGGATATGTTTCTTCAGACCCACCATTTAATTATACATGAATTTGACATGGACATGATACATGTGATTATGTAACTCAACCTCAATAGCATGTAAAAGCACAAGTCTAGGGAAAAGGAGGAGGACCATAGTCCTTTTGGATACATGGGCTAACCAGGTCTTAAGAAATCCTCATATTTTATTTTTTTTTAATTTTGGGAACAGGTCACCTGAAGCATAGTTGTTGGACCGAACTATTTCCTTTTCTCTTCTCCTATTTCACCTCTTATGTGAAGGATCAGGGCCCTCCTCTCTCCCTGATAGTAGAGGAGTAGACTAGGCGTTGCAGGAGCCACATCTGACGGTCCTTTGGTTTAAGTCGTTTTTGGGAGAAGCATGAAACAATGGCAGCAACCCCTGTTGGGCACAGATATTGCAGCACCTGTGTTATCCCCACCTGGGCTGAAGAAATGCAGCATTTGCCATCCAGTAACAGTAAGTTGGAAGGGACCTTGGAGGTCATCTAGTCCAACCCCCTGTTCATGCAGGATTGGAAGATAAGCCACACTGTAGAAAGACAAAAGTCAACAATGGCTTTGAGCCATAATGCCATTTTTTCTAAATGCAATAGCAACACCCTTCAAATGCCAGGAGTTTTCCTGACTCCCAGAGTCACATTAGGCCCAGCAAACACCTGTAAGCTCTAAATGACCAGAAATGCAACATCTGCATTCTCCCCACCTGGGCAGAAGAAAGGCAGCATCTCTCATCCTTTGAAGCCCGTCATCGTCCTTCTCCTTAAACATTAGAGGAAGGAAAAGACCAAAAAAATAAAATAAAGGATGAAATAAAGAAGAAAACAAGAATGGGACAAAATGTGTCATCTTTATTCATTCTATTTCAGAAGATGTTGCAAAGTCTTCCTTAATTTTTTTAACGCTTTGATTTAAGGAGAGATCATATGTATGTCTGGAGCATCATGCTTGTTTCTGCTTTTCCTTCTTGGATTTCCTGGTGTGCTTGAGGTTGAGGTAAAGGAGGGACCTGTTCATCAGAAGAGTTCCATGTTTTCAGTGGCTCATTCATTTCTCCCCGTAAGAATATTTAGCACATCATCTGTAAAACTCAACATCTAATCTAGGAGAACCACAAGTGAGGCTTCAAATGGATACGAAGTGTTCATCCTTACAACCTCTAGCCTTGACCCAAACTTGTCCCAGTGGCCACTTTTTAGCCTGTGTCTTCATCAAGTCCCTTTTATCCCATCTCCAGTCTGGTGTTGAAGCACCTGCAAATCACCTGTAGCTCCTCTCCAATTTTACATCTTATCCTTTGATAGTTTTTACTCAAATCAAGGGAGATTCAGACTGTGGGACTGTGGCAGGGGTAAAATCCAGCAGGTACTGACAGTTTCTGGAGAACCAGTAGTGGCAATGGAGATTTTGCAATATCCTTCCACTGCAATGCCCACCAAGATAAGTCTACCCAACCACACCATGCCCACCAAACCACGCCCACAGAACCGGTAGTAAAAAATATTGGATTTCACCACTGGTCTGTGGCCTTCTCTTTCCTATTCTTGTATTCCTCACCCCTCTTCAAAGGGACCGAGAGACTTCTTTGCAGATAGAAATGAACTTGCAGAAGTTTCTCTCCTGTCTTCTCACCTCTAGTTTCCTCGATCACAAGTCAAGGTATGTTGCTTCTTGTCTCAGGCTGAAGAGGCAGAGAGGAGGTTTTTGTCACACTTCCCCATAAGAATTAATCACTGTGGAACGCGTTGCCTGCACTGTTCCGGCTACCACAATAATAAATTCCTTCGTCTTCAGCCTCCACATTGGTGATGGCCAGAGATCCTGTACTCCCAGATCTGGTGGCAGTGAACCGATTTGGGATCCCTTCTCCCCTGTTGCAGCCATCACAGTGGACAAAACGAGGGCCTTTTCCTGGTTCCTGTTGATACCAGCCAATGCTGTAGGAACTCTGAGTTGTTAAACAGGAGAGTGTGATGGTTTCACCCAGGGACACGGAGCTGGAGGGAGGCTGAGTCCAAGTGGACTGACCATCGATGCCTTTAAATAATGATGGGAGATAGGAAAGGAAAGAGGGAGGAAGAAAAAGAAAGAAATATAGTTAAACTGATGCATCTTCCTTTGCTTTGATCATTTCCAAGGAAAGCTTTTCTTATGAGAATCACAGCCAAATCCTCTCTTGTTCCAGGAAAGCTTTACCTGTGCAGTAAGTGAGGAGTGCTAAGAAAATCACAGCCCAACTCATGGTCAACTTTGGCAAGGAATATTCTTTTAGGGAAAGAAATTATAACCTTCTTCAGATCTTCTCCCTTCCTTCCCTTAAATGCCTCTTGATTTCTCCTTTCATGCAAATGAGATCTGCCCTCATTGGTTCTACTAGAAAACTTCTTCCCCAAAACCATTTGAGGTCTTCTGGTTTAGCCAATGACCAGAGGAGACATTTGCATAGAGGAGATTTGGAAACCATGACGAATTATAAGGTCAATTAAAAATCAAACCGTGCTGCTTGTAGAACTGGAAAACTTGTGAATTTCTTCAAACACACTTCTTTATATGTGAAATTGACATGGAAATTATACATGAAATTGGGCAACTCCACTGCCTCTCCATAGTGTGTAAAACCACCAGCCTAGGGAAATGAGGACGACCATAGTCCATTTGGACATATGAGCTAAGGCAGATCATAAGAAATCCTCATATTCTTTTTTTAAAAAAATATATTTGGAGGAAGCCACCAGAAGCAGAGTTGGTGGTCCCAATCATTTCCTCTTATCCTACATATTTCATGTGTTCTGTGCGGGATCAGCTCCTTCCTCCTTCATTTACTGGAGAGGAAGAGAGGAGACATTTCAGGAGCCACATCTGACCATGGTTTTGCTGAAGTCATTTTTTGGAGACCTTTGAAAGGGCATCAGCAGCCCCTACTGGCCACTGATATTGCAACATCTGTCTTATCCCCATCTGGGCTGAAGAAATGTAGCATTTTCTGTCCATTGAGAACCATCCTCTTCCTTCTGTTTAAATATCAGAAAAAGAAGAAGAAAAAAACAAGGAGAAGGAGAAGGAGGATGTGCCTTCTATCTTAATTCTCTTACAGAAGATTTCACAAAGTTCCCCTTCTTTTTAATGTATATCTGTGGCATTGTGCTACTCTGGGATTCTCCTTCTTCATTTTAGTGGCGTGTTTGAGGTTGAGGTCAAGGAGGTATCTGTTCATCAGGAGAGTTTTATGAGGACGATCCGTTTCTTCTGGTAAGAAAACACTTAGCACTTGGTGGTCTGTAAAGTTCAGCATCTAATGTAGGAGAAGCACACAGGAGTGTAGAACTCTTTGCAAAGGGTTCATTCTGACATCCTCTAGCCTTAACCTAAGCTTGCACCTGTGACCGCCTTTTAGCCAGTTACAATCCCTTTTCTCCCACATCCAGTCCAGTGTTGAAGCACCTGCCAATCATCTGTAGCCCCTCCAATTTTGCATCTTCTCCCTTGGTAGTTTATGCTCAAACCAGAAGGGGGCTAATGATGCCCTGGGCCTCCCCTCATCCATGCTCCAGTATCCATCATCCTCCTTGATGGGTACAGAGAGGTTTCCTTGCGGATGGAAATGAGCCCGCAGAAGTTTCTCTCCTGTCTTTTCAGTTCAAGTACATCCAATCCCCGGTCAAAGTATGTTGTTTCTTGTTTCAGGTTGAAGGGGCAGAGAGGAGGTTTTTGTCACACTTCCCCATAAGAATTAATCATTGTGGAACACGTTGCCTGCACTGTTCCATCTACCACAATAATAATCTGCCTCGTCTTCAGCCTGTGCATTGGTGATGCTTAAAGATCCTGTAGTTCCAGATCTGGTGGCAGTGAACCGATTTGGGATCCCTTCTCCCCTGCTGCTGCAGCCATCACAGTGGACAAAATGAGGGGATTTTCCTGGTTTCTGTTGATACCAGTAAATGGTACTAGAAACCTGGGTTATGCAGGAGATCGCAATGGTTCCACCTGGGGACACGGAGCTGGAGGGAGGCTGGATCCAACTTTCTTGACAGTCAATACCTTCAAAAGGGAGAAAGAGAGCAGTGAAGTAAAGGAAAAAAATACCCTATCTGTGATCCACTTTATTCTTCTTAAATATTTCAGGGAACCGTGTTTTTATTAAACTCAAAAGCCAAGCCTCTCTTGGACCAGGAAAACTTTACCTGTGCAGTAAATGAAGAGTGCTAATAAAATCACAGCCCAACCCATTGTCAACCTTGGCAAGGAGTATCCTTCTAAGGAGGAAAATTATAACCTTCTTCAGATCTTCTCCCTTCCTTCCCTTAAATGCCCCTGCTTTCTCCTTTCATGCAAATGAGATCTGCCCTCATTGGTTCTCCTAGAAAACTTTCTTTCCCAAAACCATTTTGAGGTCTTCTGGTTTAACCAATGACCGGAGGAAACATTTGCATATTAGAGATTTGGAAAACAGGAGGAATTAATAGGTCTCCATTAAAAATTAAACCCTGCTGCTTGAGGAACAGGGATATGTTTCTTCAGACACACCATTTAATTATACATGAATCTGACATGGACATGATACATGTGATTATGTAACTCAACCTCAATAGCATGGAAAAGCACAAATCTAGGGAAGAGGAGGAGGACCACATAGTCCATTTCCATACATGGGCTAACCAGGTGTTAAGAAATCCTCATATTTTATTTTTTTTAATTTTTGATTAATTCTTATGGGGCACTGTGACAAAAACCTCCTCTCTGCCTCTTCAGCCTGAGACAAGAAGCAACGTTCCTTGACTCGTGACCGAGGAAACTAGAGCTGAGAAGAGGAGAGAAACTTCTGCAGGTTCATTTCTATCTGCAAAGAAGTCTCTCGGTCCCTATGAAGAGGGGTGAGGAATACAAGAATAGGAAAGAGAAAGCCCACAGACCTCTTATGTGAAGGATCAGGGCCCTCCTCTCTCCCTTAGAGTAGAGGAGTAGACTAGGCGTTGCAGGAGCCACATCTGACTGTCCTTTGGCTTAAGTCGTTTTCGGGAGAAGCATGAAACAATGGCAGCAACCCCTGTTGGGCACAGATATCGCAGCACCTGTGTTATCCCCACCTGGGCTGAAGAAATGCAGCATTTGCCATCCAGTAACAGTAAGTTGGAAGGGACCTTGGAGGTCATCTAGTCCAACCCCCTGTTCATGCAGGATTGGAAGATAAGCCACACTGTAGAAAGACAAAAGTCAACAATGGCTTTGAGCCATAATGCCATTTTTTCTAAATGCAATAGCAACACCCTTCAAATGCCAGGAGTTTTCCTGACTCCCAGAGTCACATTAGGCCCAGCAAACACCTGTAAGCTCTAAATGAGGAGAATGCAACATCTGCATTCTCCCCACCTGGGCAGAAGAAAGGCAGCATCTCTCATCCTTTGGAGACCCTCATCGTCCTTCTCCTTAAACATTAGAGGAAGGAAAAGACAAAAAATAAATAAATAAATAAAGGATGAAATAAAGAAGAAAACAAGAATGGGACAAAATGTGTCATCTTTATTCATTCTATTTCAGAAGATGTTCCAAAGTCTTCCTTACTTTTTTTAACGCTTTGATTTAAGGAGAGATCATATGTATGTCTGGAGCATCATGCTTGTTTCTGCTTTTCCTTCTTGGCTTTCCTGGTGTGCCTGAGGTTGAGGTAAAGGAGGGACCTGTTCATCAGAAGAGTTCCATGTTTTCAGTGGCTCATTCATTTCTCCCAGTAGGAACATTGAAGCACATCATCTGGAAAGCTCAACATCTAATCTAGGAGAACCACAAGTGAGGCTTCCAATGGATATGAAGTGTTCATCCTTACAACCTCTAGCCTTGACCCAAACTTGTCCCAGTGGCCACTTTTCAGCCTGTGTCTTCATCAAGTCCCTTTTATCCCATCTCCAGTCTGGTGTTGAAGCACCTGCAAATCATCTGTAGCTTCTCTTCGATTTTACATTTTATCCTTTGATAGTTTTTACTCAAACCATGAGGGACTGAGACCGTGGGTCTGTGGGCTTTCCCTTCGCCTTTCTCTTTCCTGTTCCTGCATTCCTCACCCCTCTTCATAGGGACAGAACGACTTATTTGCAGAGGGAAATGAACCTGCAGAAGTTTCTCTCCTGTCTTTTTGGCTCTAGTTTCCACAGTCACAAGTCAAGGTATGTTGCTTTTTGTTTCAGGCTGGAGAGGCAGAGAGGAGGTTTTTGTCACACTTCCCCATAAGAATTAATCACTGTGGAACGCGTTGCCTGCACTGTTCAGGCTACCACAGAAATAAACTGCTTCGTCTTCAGCCTGTGCATTGGTGATGGCCAGAGATCCTGTAGTCCCAGATTTGGTGGCACTGAATCGATCGGGGATCCCTTCTCCCCTGCTGTATCCGCTACATTGAACATAGCGAGGTGCTTCTCCTGGTTTCTGTTGATACCAGCCAATACAATAAGAAGTCTGAGTAGTTGTGCAGGAGAGCGTAATCGTTCCACCCGGGGATACAGAACTTGTCGGAGGTTGAGTCCAACTTAATTGACCATCAATGCCTTTAAAGGGGGAGAGGGAGAGAGAGAAAGAGAGAAAAAGAGTGAGGGGAGAAGAAGGAAGGAATACCGTTAAACTGATGCATCTTCCTTCACTCTGAGCCATTTAGAAGGGTCCAAATTCTTTTGACAATCACCACCAATTCTCCTTTGGCCCAGAAAAACTTTACCTGTGCAGTAAGTGAGGAGTGCTAAGAAAATCACAGCCCAACCCATGGTCAATTTTGGCAAGGAATGTCCTTCTAGGAAAGGAAATTATATCCTTCTTCAGAGCTTCTCCTTTCCTGTCCTTAAATGCCCCAGCTTTCTCTTTTCATGCAAATGAGATCTGCCCTCATTGGTTCCAGTAGAATAGTTCATTCCCCCAAAGCATTATGGGGTCCTCTAGTTTAGCCAATGACCAAAGGGCAGATTTGCATAGAGATTTGAAAATCAGGGGAGACATAAGAGCTCCCAGTTAAACTTGACTGCACTATTGTGGATCACGGAATCTTCAAGGTTCCTTCAAGCACCCTACATTTTACATGAACGGGACATATATGTAAATGTCATTAGGAAATTCTATTTATCTGCATAACATGTAAGTACTATTATGCACTTACTATAGCAACTGGCCTAATACATCTATTTTTTCAAAAAGCAAGAAATAAAATCCATGAAGCTGTCATGCAAAACATACCAAAGCACTAGTGATGATTTGGATGATAAGGGACACTCTTGATTGACCAATATCTAGGATGGCTGTTTCTCCAAATACTAGCACAGAGGGCAGATTTCAGGAATTTCATAATATCTACACAAACGTGAATATCAAACATTTCCAAGTTATAAAGGAGGACCAGAGAAAGGATGAAAGCAGAAACATAACAAAGAGCTGGAGTTTCTCAATGAAGGACACATGGATGCAATAGAGGTATCCACTTGTCTTTAATCAACCAAAATTGGATGTTTCTTGGATTGGAAGATAAACCACACTGTAGAAGGACAAAAATGAACCATGAGTTTGAGCCATAATGCCATTTCTCTAAATGCAATACCCACACCCTTCAAATGCCGGGAGTTTTCTTGACTCCCAGAGTCACATTAGGCCCAGAAAACACCTCTAAGCTCTAATTGAGGAGTGTAAGAAGAATAGAAAGAAAAGACATGATGGGCAGCTGGACTTTCTAAATGAAGATCCCCTGGATAGGATGCTCTTCTTCTCTGTTCTTATATCAATCCAAAGTCCACATTTCTTTCTTCCTGTCAGATTTCACTTCTGCATACAGGGCAATTTAAACGAGAGAGAAGCTGAAATGAACCCCAGAGAAGGTTTTTGTCTCACTTCCCCACCTGAATCAATCACTGTGGAACTGACTACCCGTCCAGACGCAACAATAGTAGGTGGCTTCGTCTTCAAGCAGAGCCCGAGTGATAGTCAAGGACATCACATTCCCTGATCTGGACCCGGAGAAACGTTCTGGAACCCCCGAAGGTCTGGTACTGGTTGTATAGATCAAAGCTCGAGGCTTATCACCAGGTACCTGCTGAGACCACCAAGGGTAGTTGCCATCTCCAAGATTTCCACCATCGTATCGACAAGATATGGTGACTGTGCCCCCAGGGGCTACGAATTCTGGGTCCTTTAGGTTCTGCAGTTGTTGAAGGCTGGGGCCTGAAAGAGAGGAAGATGTTGCTTGTTCAACAAAGGGTCAAGAGGAGCACCACAAATGGCCAACTCAATTATCAAGCAAGGAAGTTTTCTGAGGTTACTTCTAGAAAGAATTAGGCCTCCTTCTCAATGGGTTTCTCTTACCAACAGAGATCAGGACGATGGAGAGAAGAAATGCCCGGGACATGGTGGGAGAAGTGGATGGGCCAAGCCTTTCTCTAAAGCAAATGGATTTTCCTCTTGCCTCCTCTCCACTGCTCTTAAATCCCCAAAGGGCAAGAGAGGACTCCCTCATGCAAATGTCTTGCTCTTCAACTACCACCCAAGCCCTCAAGGAGGCTAATTAGAGAGGGGATGAGCAACTGCTAAGATGTGTCTGGTCTAAAACTATTATTTTCTTGCAGTGGCGGGAAAGGAAGATGCAAGAATGAGTTGTTTAATAGATTGAAGACTATCTGAGGTTCATTCTAAGAACCTGCTTTGATCTGCTTGAGTCTACAAAGCCTTGTTACAGAAAACGTATTTGCCTTTGGACAACCATGGGATGGGTTGATGAAATGTATCCCACCTTCCTTGATTAATTCCCATGGTTCAAGGAGAGGAAATGTCCCTTCGAGACCAGCAGTCTAAGGAAAAAGAGGAGGTATTGATGGTCTGTTCTCTAAGATTGCTGTTAACATCTGGATGTTTCATCATCAGGCTAGATGAAACCTTCAAGGGGACTTTGGTTGAAGGGTCTTGTTTCAGTTCTTCACATCGCTTTTACTGACCTCACGGGGTCAATGGGTCCAGGGCTGACTTAACGCATGGGCCTGATGGACACTTGTCTGTGGGCCCTACGAGCATAGGGACCCCATACTAATCTGTGTATGTTAACCCTTCAATGCACAGAATAGAATAGAATAGAATAGAATAGAATAGAATAGAATAGAATAGAATAGAATAGAATAGAATAGAATAGAATAAGTGGAATGGAATGGAATGGAATAGAAGAGAAAATGAATAGAAGAGAAAATGAATAGAATAGAATAGAATAGAATAGAATAGAATAGAATAGAATAGAATAGAATAGAATAGAATAGAATAGAATAGAATAGAATAAGTGGAGTGGAATGGAATAGAGTAGAAGAGAAAATGAATAGAAGAGAAAATGAGTAGAATAGAATAGAATAGAATAGAATAGAATAGAATAGAATAGAATAGAATAGAATAGAATAGAATAGAATAGAATAGAATTCTTTATTGGTCAAGTGTGATTGGACTTCGGTGCATATGCTCTCAGTGTACATAAAAGAAAAGATATGTTCATTAAGAATCATAAGGTACAACACTTAATGATAGTCATAGGGTACAAATAAGCAATCAGGAAACAATATCAATATAAATTGTAAGGATACAAGCAACAAAATTACAGTCATACGGTCATAAGTGGAAGGAGATGGGTGATAGGAACGATGAGAAGATTAATAGTAGTGCAGACTTAGTTCTGTTCTATTCTGTTCTATTCTATTCTATTCTATTCTATTCTATTCTATTCTATTCTATTTTCGTTTTTCTTAATTTTTGGAACATATATCTGGAAGCAGAATGGTTGGACCTGACCATTTCCTTTTATCCTGCACTACTCACTTATTCTGTGAATGCTCAGTGTCCTCCTCCCTCCCTTACTCTCAAGAAGGCGATGAGACATTTTAGGAGCCACATCTGGCCATGCTTTTGCTCAAACATGAAAGGGCAGCAGCACCCCCTGCTGGCCACTGATTTGGCAACATCTGCATTCTCCCCACCTGGTCAGAAAAAATGCTGAATTTCTCATCCTCTGAAGACGGTCATCATCCGTCTCTTTAAACATTAGAGGAAGGAAAAGACCAAAAAAATAAAGGATGAAATAAAGAAGAAAACAAGAATGGAACAAAATGTGTCATCTTTATTCATTCTATTTCAGAAGATGTCCCAAAGTCTTCCTTAATTTTTTTAACACTTTGATTTAAGGAGAGATCATATGTATGTCTGGAGCATCATGCTTGTTTCTGCTTTTCCTTCCTGGCTTTCCTGGTGTGCTTGAGGTTGAGGTAAAGGAGGGACCTGCTCAACAGAAGAGTTCCATGTTTTCAGTGGCCCATTCATTTCTCCCAGTAGGAACATTGAAGCACATCATCTGTAAAGCTCAACATCTAATCTAGGAGAACCACAAGTGAGGCTTCCAATTGATATGAAGTGTTCATCCTTACAACCTCTAGCCTTGACCCAAACTTGTCCCAGTGGCCACTTTTTAGCCTGTGTCTTCATCAAGTCCCTTTTATCCCATCTCCAGTCTGGTGTTGAAGCACCTGCAAATCATCTGTAGCTTCTCTCTGATTTTACATTTTATCCTTTGATAGTTTTTACTCACATCATGGGAGATTCAGACAGTGGGTCTATGGCAGGGGTGAAATCCAGCAGGTTCTGACAGGTTCTGGAGAACCAGTAGTGGAAATTTTGAGCAGTTCAGAGAACCGGCAAATACCACCTCTGGTTGGCCCCAGGAGAGAGGTGGGAATGGAGATTTTGCAATATCCTTCCCCTGCCGTGCCCACCAAACCATGCCTACCCAGCCACACCACACCCACCAACCTACGCCCACAGAACCGGTAGTAAAAAAATTAGGATTTCACCACCAGTCTGTGGGCTTTCTCTTTCCTATTCCTGTATTCCTCAAAGAGAGACTTCTTTGCAGATGGAAATGAACCTGCAGAAGTTTCTCTCCTGTCTTCTCAGCTCTAAGTTTCCTCGGTCACAGGTCAAGGAACGTTGCTTCTTGTTTCAGGCTGAAGAGGCGGAGGGGAGATTTTTGTCACACTTCCCCATAAGAATTAATCACTGTGGAACGCATTGCTTGCACTGTTCCAGCTAAGACAGTAATAATCTGCCTCATCTCCAGCCTCTGCATTGGTGATGGTCAACGATCCTGTAGATCCAGACTGGGTGGCAGTGAATCGATTTGGGATCCCTTCTCCCCTGCTGCAGCCGTTACAGTGGACAAAACGAGGGGCTTCTCCTGCTTTCTGTTGATGCCAGCTAATGGTGCTAGTACTCTGGGTTGTGCAGGAGATCGTAACGGTTCCACCTGGGGACACGGAACTTGTTGGAGGCTGAGTCCAACTTAATTGACCATCAATGCCTTTAGGGGAGAAAAAGAAAGAAATACTCTGACTCTGATTCTTTTGCTCTTAGACATTTCCAAACTCTTATAAGAATCACAGCCAAATCCTCTCTTGGCCCAGGAAAACTTTACCTGTGCAGTAAGCGAGGAGCGCAAGGAAGACCACAACCCAACCCATGGTCACCTTTGGCAAGGAAGGTCCTTCTAGGGGAGACAATTCTAACCTTCTTCTTCTCCTTTCCTTTCCTTAAATGCCTCTGATTGGCTGCTTCATGCAAATCAGATTTGCACTCATTGGTTCCGCTGGAATATTTTATTCCCCCAAAGCCCTTTGAAGTCTTCCAGTTTAGCCAATGAACAGAGGATAGATTTGCATAAAGATTTGAAAATCGGGGAGACTTCAAAACTCCCAAATCAACCTGACTGCATTATTGGGGATCAGGGAACCTTCAATCTTTCTTCAAACATCCTACTTTTTACGTGATTGGGACATGGAAATGCTTATATGTAAATGTAATTTTAAAACGATTTATCTGCATAACATGCAAGAGGGATTTAAAGGCCCTGGGAATGGACATTAACGACTGGGAAACCTTGACCTCCGATCGTTCAGCTTGGAGGCTAAAGACGCAGCATGGCCTTCTCCAATTCGAAGAGACACTTTTTTGGCAGGCCGAGGCAATGAGGCAGTCCCAGATCCAGTGAAATCTGGGCCTGGGCAGGGGACAGAATGTATCTGCCCTCAGTATGGAAGGGACTGCCACTCTCGAATTGGCCTTTTTAGTCACCCTAGATGCTGTTTTAGGACCTCTTTCCAGAGCACGACACCATCGTCTCTTGAGAATGAAGGTTGCCAATGAAGCAAGGAAGCATAACATGTCAGGGCTGATATGTCATTTTTTGCACAAACATGAAAGGACAGCAGCATCCCCTGCTGGCCACTGATTTTGAAACACCTGTGTTATCCCCACCTGGGCAGACAAAATGCAGCATTTCTCATCCTTTGAAGACCGTCATCATCCTTCTCCTTAAATATTAGAGGAAGGAAGGACCAAAAAAAATAAAGATCGAACGAAATGTGTCATCTTTATTCAGTCTCTTTCAGAAGATGCCCCAAAGTCTTCCTTAATATCTTTAACGCTTTGATTTAAGGAGAGATCATATGTATATCTGGAGCATCATGATTGTTTCTGCTTTTCCTTCTTGGCATTCCTGGTGTGCTTGAGGTTGAGGCAAAGGAGGTTCCTGCTCAACAGAAGAGTTTCATGTTTTCAGTGGCTCATTCATTTCTCCCAGTAGGAACATTGAAGCACATCATCTGTAAAGCTCAACATCTAATCTAGGAGAACCACATCTGAGGCTTCCAATTGATACGAAGTGTTCATCCTTACAACCTCTAGCCTTGACCCAAAATTGAGCCAGTGGTCAATTTTTGGCCTGTGTCCCTTTTATCCCATCTCCAGTCAGGTGCATCTGCAAATCACCTGTAGCTTCTCCAATTTTACACCTTCTCCTTTCATACTTTTTACTCAAACCATCTGGGATTGTGGGTCTGTGGGCTTTTCCTGCACCTTTCTCTTTTCCTATTCCTGTATTCCTCATTCCTCTTCATAGGGACACAGAGACTTCTTTGCAGATGGAAATGAATCTGCAGAAGTTTCTCTCCTGTCTTCTCACCTCTAGTTTCCTCGGTCACAAGTCAAGGAACGTTGCTTCTTGTTTCAGGCTGAGGAGGCAGAGAGGAGGTTTTTGTCACACTTCCCCATAAGAATTAATCACTGTGGAACGCTTTGCTTGCACTGTTCCAGCTAAGACAGTAATAATCTGCCTCATCTCCAGCCTCTGCATTGGTGATGGTCAACGATCCTGTAGTCCCAGATCTGGTGGCAGTAAACCGATTTGGGATCCCTTCTCCCCTGTTACTGCAGCCATCACAATGGACAAAACGAGGGGCTTCTCCTGCTTTCTGTTGATTCCAGTAAATGGTATTAGTAGCCTGAGTTGTGCAGGAGATCGTAACGGTTCCACCTGGGGATACGGAGCTGGAAGGAGGCTGGATCCAAGGGGACTGACCATCAATGCCTTTAAATGAAGGAGGGAGCGAGGGAGGAAGGGAAAGCGTGAGGAGAGAAAAAGAAAGAAATACTGTTAAACTGGTGCATCTTTGTTCATTCTAAGCCATTTTCCACTTCTTATGAGAATCACAGCCAAATCCTCTCTTGGCCCAAGGAAATTTTACCTGTGCAGTAAGCAAGGAGTGCTAAGAAAATCACAGCCCAACCCATGGTGAACTTTGGCAAGGAAGATCCTTCAAGGGAAATAAATTCTAACCTTCTTCTTCTCCTTTCCTTTCCTTAAATGCCTCTAATTGGCCACTTCATGCAAATGAGATCTGCACTCTTTGGTTCCGCTAGAATATGGGGGCCTTCAAATTTAGCCAATGACCAAAGGACATATTTGAATAGAAATTTGAAAATTGGGATGAGTTAAAACCTTCTAATTAAACCTGAGCACATTATTGAGAAACAGGGAAGCTTCAATGTTTCTTTGAAAACTCTACGTTTTACATGAATGGGTCATGGAAATGTTTATATGTAAATGTAATTATGAAACTGTATTTATCTCCATGGCACGTAAGGGCTAATATGCATTTCGTACAGAATCAAAGCCGTTGGGCAAAAGAAACCAGAATTTTGCCTTTGGTCATTTTATTTTATTATTTCCTTTGACAAATTTAGGATGGATTGGCAGATTGGGCCCCAAACTTATTGATTAATTGTTATAGTTCAAGGAAAGGAGATCTCCCTTCAAGAACACCAGTCTAGGGGAAAAAAGAACCATCCTCCAACTGGACCTATATACTAGAGCAGGTTATGGGCAATTTTCATACTTTTTCAAAATTGTTTAGAAAAGCCGCTGGGAGCAGAGTTGGTGAACCTAAACCTTCTCCTTTTATCCTTCCTTATTTCACCTGGTGGTGACGATTCAGTGCCCTCCTCCCTCCTTTACTCTAGAAGAAGAGGTTGAACTTTCCAGGAGCCACATCTGCCCATCCTTTTGCTGAAGTCACATTGTCTTATTTCTTCTGAAAGGGCAGCAGGACCCCCTACTGGCTACTAATATTGTAACATCTATGTTATCCTCACGTGGGCAGAAGAAATGCAGGTTTTGCCATCCTTTGTGCACCATCATCCTCCTCCTTCCATCCTTCTCCCCCTTTTTCTGTCTGTTCCCAGAAGATAGACAGAAAAATATGGAGGAGCTGAAAGAGAACAGGAATGGGACATTTTAATACTATGACAGCAAAAACGACACTTTAGCTCAACGTTATATCTATGTTTTCTCTTTGTGCTTCTCTGTGCTTGTCCACTTTAGTGGCTTGCTTGAGGTTGAAGTGAAGGATGTAGAGTATCTTCCATCAGAAGAGTTTCATGTTTTTAGTGGCACATTCGTTTCTCCTAAGAAGCACAGCTTCAGCACATGGTCTGCTCCGTTCAACATCTCATGTAAGAGAACCACACATGACTGTGCCAATCTTCACTAAGAGTTCATCCGTACTTCCAGAGTCCATGGCGCAAACCTCGCCCAAGAATTACTTTTTAGTGCTCTGTCCTCCTACAATCTCTTTTATTCCATTTCCATTTAGCATTTGTCTAAAGATTCCCCCCCCCCAGCTTCTCCAATTTCACTTCTTCTCCATTCACAATTTGTGAAGGACTGAGACCTGGGATCTGTGGGCTTCCCTTGCACCCTTCTCATCCACACTCCTGTCTCCACCATCCCTCTTGTTGGTCCAATGGGAGACTCCTCTGCAGAAGGAGATGAACCTGCAGGAGTTTTGCTTGTGTCTTCTCCTCAATTCGAATGTCCCCGGTCACAAGTCAAGGTATGTTGCTTTTTGTTTCAGGCTGGAGAGGCAGAGAGGAGGTTTTTGTCACACTTCCCCATAAGAATTAATCACTGTGGAACGCGTTGCCTGCACTGTTCCAGCTACCACAGTAATAATCAGCCTCATCTCCAGCCTCTGTGTTGGTAATGGTCAAAGATCCTGTGGTCCCAGATCTGGTGGCAGTGAACCGATTTGGGATCCCTTCTCCCCTGCTGCAGCCATCACAGTGGACAAAACGAGGGGATTTTCCTGCTTTCTGTTGATGCCAGCGGATGGTGTCAGTACTCTGGGTTGTGCAGGAGATTGTAACGGTTCCACCTGGGGACACGGAACTTGTTGGAGGCTGAGTCCAACTTAGTTGACCATCAATGCCTTCAGGGGAGAAAAAGAAAGAAATACTCTGACGCTGATTCTTTTGCTCTTAGACATTTACAAATTCTTATGAGAATCACAGCCAAATCCTCTCTTGGCTCAGGAAAACTTTACCTGTGCAGTAAGCGAGGAGCGCAAGGAAGACCACAGCCCAACCCATGGTCACCTTTGGCAAGGAAGGTCCTTCTAGGGGAGACAATTCTAACCTTCTTCTTCTTCTTCTTTCCTTTCCTTAAATGCCTCTGATTGGCCGCTTCATGCAAATCAGATTTGCACTCATTGGTTCCGCTGGAATATTTTATTCCCCCAAAACACTTTGAAGTCTTCCAGTTTAGCCAATGAAAGGAGGACAGATTTGCATTGAGATTTGAAAATTGGAGAGACTTCAAAACTCCCAATTTAACCTGACCGTGTTATTGCAGATCAGGGAGCCTTCAATGTTTCTTCAAACATTCTATTTTTTAGGTGAACGGGAGATAGAAATATTTATATGTAAATGTAATTTTAAAATGATTTATCTGCATAACATGTCAGGGCTAATATGTCATTTTCTGCACAAACATGAAAGGACAGCAGCACCCCCTGTTGGCCACTGATTTTGCAACACCTGTGTTATCCCCACCTGGGCAGAAGAAATGCAGCATTTCTCATCCTTTGAAGACCGTCATCATCCTTCTCCTTAAATATTAGAGGAAAGGCAAAAAAAAATAAACATGGAACAAAAATGGGACAAAATGTGTCATCTTTATTCAGTCTCTTTCAGAAGATGTTCCAAAGTCTTCCTTAATATTTTTAACACTTTGACTTCAGGTAGATATTATATGTATGTCTGGAGCATCATGATTGTTTCTGCTTTTCCTTCTTGACTTTCCTGGTGTGCCTGAGGTTGAGGTAAAGGAGGTTCCTTCTCAACAGAAGAGTTCCATGTTTTCAGTGGCTCGTTCATTTCTCCCAGCAGGAACATTGAAGCACATCATCTGTAAAACTCAACATCTAATCTAGGAGAACCGCATGTGAGGGTTCCAATTGATATGAAGTGTTCATCCTTCCATCCTCTAGCCTTGACCCAAACTTGTCCCAGTGGCCACTTTTCGCCTGTGTCTTCATAAAGTCCCTTTTATCCTATCTCCAGTCAAGTGTTGATGCACCTGCAAATCCCCTGTAGCTTCTTTCCAATTTTACATCTTATCCATTGATAGTTTTTACTCAAATCATGGGAGATTCAGACGGTGGGTCTGTGGCCTTTCTCTTTCCTGTTCCTGCATTCCTCACCCCTCTTCATAGAGACACAGAGACTTCTTTGCAGAGGGAAATGAACCTGCACGAGTTTCTCTCCTGTCTTCTCAGCTCTAGTTTCCTCAATACAAGTCAAAGTAGATTGTGTCTTGTTTCAGGCTGAAGATGAAGAGAGGAGGTTTCTGTCACACTTCCCCATAAGAATTTACCACTGTGGAACACATTACTGCCCCAGCTGGCACAGTAATAATCTGCCTCGTCTCCAGCATCCACATTGGTGATGGTCAAAGATCCTGTAGTCCCAGATCTGGTGGCAGTGAACCGATTTGGGATCCCTTCTCCCCTGTTACTGCAGCCATCACAGTGGACAAAACAGGGGGCTTCTCCTGCTTTCTGTTGATGCCAGTAGATGGTATTACCAACAGCTGTGCAGGAGAGTATAACGGTTCCACCTGGGGACACAGAGCTGGAGGGAGGCTGAGTCCAAGTGGACTGACCATTAAGGCCTTTAAATAAAGGAGGGAGGGAGGGAGAGAAAGGGTGAGGAGATAAAAAGAAAGAAATAGTGTTAAACTGATGCATCATAGTTCACTCTGGGCCATTTCCAAACTCTTATGAGAATCACAGCCAAATCCTCTCTTGGCCCAGGAGAACTTTACCTGTGCAGTAAGTGAGGAGCGCAAGGAAGACCACAGCCCAACCCATGGTCACCTTTGGCAAGGAAGGTCCTTCTAGGGGAGACAATTCTAACCTTCTTCTTCTCCTTTCCT
This sequence comes from Pantherophis guttatus, assembly GCF_029531705.1. The sequence continues at coordinate 5,111,326 of NW_026844101.1, forward strand.
TTCCTTAAATGCCTCTGATTGGCTGCTTCATGCAAATCAGATTTGCACTCATTGGTTCCGCTGGAATATTTTATTCCCCCAAAGCCCTTTGAAGTCTTCCAGTTTAGCCAATGAACAGAGGATAGATTTGCATAGAGATTTGAAAATTGGGGAGACTTAAAAGCTTACAATTAAACCTGACCCCGTTATTTTGGATCACGCAACAAGCCTTCAATGTGTCTTCCAACACCCTATGTTTTACATGAACGGGACATGGAATTGTTTATATGTAAATGTAATTATGAACTTGCATTTATCTCCATGTCACGTTAGGGCTAATATGCAATTCCTACAGAATGTGAAACCTAATATATATACATATATTTTCAAAAAGCAAGAAATAAAAACCAAGAAGCCGTTGTGCGAAACAAACCAGAATTTTGCCTTTGGTCATTTTATTTTATTATTCCCTTCGACAAATTTGGGATGGATTTTTTTTTTTTAATTTGATTTATATGCCGCCCTTCTCCAGAGACTCAGGGCGGCTTACAATGCTTTTAAGCAATAGCCTTCATACTTTTGTATATTTATACAAAGTCAGCTTATTGCCCCCACAAACTGGGTCCTCATTGGATTGGTGGATTGTGACCCAAACTCACTGATTAATTGTTACAGTTCAGGGAAAGGAGATCTCCCTTCAAGAACACCAGTCGAGGGAAAAGAAAGAGAACCTGGACCTACATACTTAAGCAGGTCATAAGCAATTTCATACTCTTTTTTTAAAAAAAATTGAAAAGCTGCTGGGAGCGGAATTGGTGGACCTAAACCTTCTCCTTTTATCCTTCCTTATTTCACCTGGTGGGTGAGGACTCAGTGCCCTCCTCCCTCCTTTACTCTAGAAGAAGAGATTGAACTTTCCAGGAGCCACATCTGCCCCTCCTTTTGCTGAAGTCACATTGTCTTATTTCTTCTGAAAGGGCAGCAGGACCCCCTACTGGCTACTAATATTGTAACATCTATGTTATCCGCACCTGGGCAGAAGAAATGCAGGTTTTGCCATCCTTTGTGCACCATCATCCTCCTCCTTCCATCCTTCTCCCCATTTTTCTGTCTGTTCCCAGAAGATAGACAGAAAAATCTGGAGGAGCTGAAAGAGAACAGGAATGGGACATTTTAATGCCATGACACCAAAAATGACACTTTAGCTCAACATTATATCTATGTTTTCTCTTTGTGCTTCTCTGTGCTTGTCCACTTTAGTGGCTTGCTTGAGGTTGAGGTGAAGGATGTACAGTATCTTCCATCAGAAGAGTTTCATGTTTTTAGTGGCACATTCGTTTCTCCTAAGAAGCACAGCTTTAGCACATGGTCTCCTCCGTTCAACATCTCATGTAGGAGAACCACACATGACTGTGCCAATCTTCACTAAGAGTTCATCCGTACTTCCAGAGTCCATGGCGCAAACCTCGCCCAAGAATTACTTTTTAGTGCTCTGTCCTCCTACAATCTCTTTTATTCCATTTCCATTTAGCATTTGTCTAAAGATCCCCCCCCCAGCTTCTCCAATTTCACTTCTTCTCCATTCACAATTTGGGAAGAACTGAGACCTGGGATCTGTGGGCTTCCCTTGCACCCTTCTCATCCACACTCCTGTCTCCACCATCCCTCTTGTTGGTCCAATGGGAGACTCCTCTGCAGAAGGAGATGAACCTGCAGGAGTTTTGCTTGTGTCTTCTCCTCAATTCGAATGTCCCCGGTCACAAGTCAAGGTAGGTTGCTTCTTGTCTCAGGCTGAGGAGGCAGAGAGGAGGTTTTTGTCACACTTCCCCATAAGAATTCACCACCGTGCATCACGGTATGTGCACTGTTCCAGCTACCACAGTAATAATCTGCCTCATCCTCAGCCTGTGCGTTGGTGATGGTCAAAGTTCCTGTGGTCCCAGACATGGTGGCAGTGAACCGATCGGGGATCCCTTCTCCCCTGCTGTATCCGCTACATTCAACATAGCGAGGTGCTTCTCCTGGTTTCTGTTGATACCAGCCAATACAGTAAGAAGTCTGAGTAGTTCTGCAGGAGAAAGTAATCGTTCCACCCGGGGATACAGAACTTGTCGGAGGTTGAGTCCAACTTAACTGACCATCAATGCCTTTAAAGGGGGAGAGGGAGAGAGAGAAAGAGAGAAAAAGAGTGAGGGGAGAAGAAGGAAGGAATACCGTTAAAACTGATGCATCTTCCTTCACTCTGAGCCATTTGGTAGGGGCCAAATTCTTTTGACAATCACCACCAATCCTCTTTTGGCCCAGAAAAACTTTACCTGTGTAGTAAGTGAGGAGTGCTAAGAAAATCACAGTCCAACCCATGGTCACCTTTGCAAAGGAATAATCTTTTAAGGAAAGAAATTATAACCTTCTTCAGAGCTTCTCCTTTCCTTTCCTTAAATGCCCCTGCTTTCTCCCTTCATGTAAATGAGATCTGCCCTCATTGGTTCTACTAGATTATTTTCTTCCCCTGAAAGCATGATGAGGTTTCCTAGTGAAGTCAATGAACACCAGAGAGATTTGCATATGCCAGATTTGGAACCAGGGAGAGGAAAATGTCTGTGGAGATTCTAAGTCACCTGGTGACTTAAAGTCACCAAGGTGTTTTTTCAAAAGGCAGCTGGACTGTTTTTCCAAGAAGGAGGAGGAGGAGGAGAAAGAGGAGGAGGAGAAAGAGGAGGAGGAGAAGGAGGAGGAGGGGAAGGGGAAGGGGAAGGGGAAGAAGGAGAAGGAGAAGGAGGAGAAGGAGAAGGAGGAGAAGGAGAAGAAAGAGGAGGAGGAGGAGGAGGAGGAGGAGAAGGGGAAGGGGAAGAAGGAGAAGGAGAAGGAGAAGGAAGAGAAGGAGAAGGAGAAGGAGAAGGAGAAGGAGAAGGAGGAGAAGGAGAAGGAGAAGGAGAAGGAGAAGGAGAAGGAGAAGGAGAAGGAGAAGGAGAAGGAGAAGAAAGTTTTATAATAGGGAACAGAAAGGGGAAAGGAGAATTCTTCTCATATTGGAGAAGGAGGAGGAGAAGAAGGAGAAGGAGAAGAGGAGGAGGAGGAGGAAGAGGAAGGAGAAGGAGGAGAAGGAGAAGGAGGAGGAGGAGGAGAAGGAGAAGAAGGTTTTATAATAGGGAACAGAAAGGGGAAAGGAGAATTCTTCTCATATTGGAGAAGGAGGAGGAGAAGAAGGAGGAGGAGGAGGAGGAGGAGGAGGAGAAGAAGAAGAAGAAGAAGAAGAAGAAGAAGAAGAAGAAGAAGAAGAAGAAGAAGAAGAAGAAGAAGAAGAAGAAGAAGAAGAAGAAGAAGAAGAAGCAGCTACATCAGTTCATTGTTCCAGTTGCCTTTTGAAGAAGCACCTTTGAGACAGGGAGGCAATAGAATTAAAAAGATCTCAATTAAAAAAATCAAAGCATGATGTTTTAGGAAACATCTGAATAGGTACACTATTCTGATCAATAGGTGTACTATTGATCCCTGAATTCGACATAGAAATGATCCATGGAATTGTATAATTGTATATAATTATGTGTATAAGCACATAAAATCTAAAGTGCAGGTACAATAGAATCAAGAGCTAATATCTTTTTTTTTCCAAAAAGAAAAACCAAAAAGACGTTGTGTAAAACAAAGCAGGAAATTCTGATCTCCTTTGTTATTTGAATTTCAATTTAAAGGAACCTGATCCACTTTTCCTCCTCACCTATAGAGATTCTGCACCTTTAACACAATGCTATCTTACCTTTCAGATGTTTTCAGCCCTGAAAGAAATTTGCCGTATTGGTTTCATCCCTTTCTGTGTCATCTTTCTTCTGAACCAGGTAGATTCTGCTAGACAAATGGCCAGGGGTGGGCTTCAAAAATTTTAGCAACGGGTTCTCTGCCTGGTTGCTGGGTAGGCGTGGCCATGGTGGGCGTGGCCTAGTCGGCCTCCTGCACCATGGCGGGTGTGTGTGTTTTTGCTCTCCTTGGGCTCCGGAGGCCCTCCAGAAGCTGGAAATGGGCCCATTTCCGGCCTTCCAGAACTTCTGGCCGGGCCATTTTTTACCCTCCCCAGGCTCCAGAGGCTTTTCTAGAGCCTCCCGGAGGGTGAAAAAGGCCTCTCCTGGGCTCCAGAGGCTCCCAGAGACCAGAAATGGGGAGCCTCCGTGAGGCCTGTTTTTCATCCTCCCTGAGTCTCTGTACTTACCTGGCATCCAAAACAGGCCGCATGGAGACTCCTGGGAGGGGAGGGGCAGGGTGGGAGGGGCAGCCAGGAATGGGATTTGGGGGTTCACCAAACCCCGCAGAATCTTCGCTAGAGGATCACCGAACCCGGCTGAATCCAGAGCAGCCCACCCCTGCAAATGGCCCTGTTTGGCAAATGGAGAAAGGTCTGCTAATATTGCTGTGTCTTGCATTCCCACAACTCAAGGAAAGCTCAAATTCCATGGTTTGTTCCAATCTTCTGAAGATTGGAGCAGAAAGGATCTTCTCACAGTGCCCTAAGCTCGTTGAACCAAGTGAGATCGGTCACCAAATCGCATTCCACATCAGTGTGCCTCATCTTCGGCCTGCATGTTGCTGAAGCTCAAGTGGTCCAGGATCCCATAATAGGAAACCGTAAAATGATCTAGGATTACTTGTTTTCTGCTGCTACAATCACCATTTCCCACCTATTGTGAAGCTTGTTCATATCTCTGTGGACATCAGTAAGTGGCCTTTGAACTGCTAACAGTGAAGTGTGGATGTTTGAATTGGGGACCAAGATTTCACTGCAGGTGGACTTGAATAATAGCTGCCCAGTGTTGCAGGAGATAAATCAAAACTGGCCTTGAGACATTACTCTGTAACCCTGAAAATATCAAAAGCTAAACTCTAAAGGTGAACACCCAGAGACTCATTAGAGTCCAGGGAAATATGAGTTCTTATCTGTCAGGGTAATGCAGACAGATAAACCAAGGAAACTGAGCTAGTGAAAAGAGAAAGTGAAGGTATTCAACCAAGAGATGGTAAACAGGATGTAATGGAAAGTAATGAGACAGAGTATACAGAGTTATTAGAAAATGAAATTACGAGCAGTTCCAGCAGCAGCAGAAGTAATGGTACTAGTAGTGTTTGTATCAGTGACAGTAGAAGCCGAAGCAGGAGATGAGGACATAATAGAGATAGAAAACATCATGAATATTGGAAAGGATTAACAGCTGTTCACCTTTAAATGGGAGGAGTGTTAGGGTAATGATGATTTAATAGCTGACCAGCTGCTGTAATGCTGTAATACTCTAATGATGATGCAATTGTAGTAATGAGTCAGTAGGATTATTTTATTTATTTTATTTTATTTTATTTTTTAAAAAATTGATTTTTATGCCACTCTTCTCTGGAGACTCAGGGCGGCTTACAATGTGTTAAGCAATAGCCTTCATACTTTTGTATATTTTTACAAAGTCAGTTTATTGCCCCCACAAACTGGGTCCTCAATTTACCTACCTTAGAAAGGATGGAAGGCTGAGTCAACCTTGAGCCTGGCAAGATTCGAACTTACTAATTGCAGACAGCTGGAGTTAAATTACAATGCATTAGTCTGCTGAGCTATCCAGCTATCCAATTATTTGAAAATAGGGTTATTTATTTTACCACTTTAAGAGTCTGTATTATAAAGAAAGGACCTGTTGGGGCATATCTCTCTCTCCGTGTTTTCTTCCCTGCTGTAGCTGCTGTTTGATTGTTTGACCTTTGCCTAGTACGTGTATGTATATATTCTTTGATAAAACCACTATTTAAATACAAACCTCTGTTTACTGTATTTGCTCCTGGGTTGTCTCATATAGTCACACTGTATGCACTCTGACGTTATCAAACTTCCCTAAGATTTCAGTAAGGAACGTGAAAAGAATAAAAGCAAAAAGGATTATGAGGGAGCTGGGCTTTCTGAAGGAAGATCATCTGGATAGGATGGTCTCCTCCTCTTGTTTATATCAACCACAATTGTACATTTGTCCTCGTGTCACATTGCACCGAGACAGGCAGAACCAAAAAAAAAGGGGGAAATGAAATGAAAAGAAGGCTTTTTGTCTCACTTCCCCATCTGAACGAACCACTGTGGAACTGATTGTCTGACCAGACACAACAATAATAGGTGGCTTCGTCTTCAACCTGAGCCCCGGTGATAGTCAAGGACATCATGTTTCCTGATCTGGAACCAGAAAAACGTTCTGGAACTCCCGGTGCTTTGGAGGTGGTGTAAGTGATCACTCCTCGATGTTGATGCCCAGCTATCTCCTTGGTCCATAAAGGGTAGTGGCCATCCCCAAGATTTCCACCATTATATCGACAAGATATGGTGACTGTGCCTCCAGTGGGGACAAATTCTGCATCCTTCAGGGTCTGAAGTTGTTGAAGGCTAGGACCTGAAAAAGAGCAAAACGCTGCTTGTTCAATGGAGGGTCAAGAGGATTACAACTAAGAATAGCCAACTCAGCTATCCAGCAAGGAAATTCTTCTGAGTTTAGTTCTAGAAAGAGTCATGCTTCCTTCCAAAGAGATTTCTCTTACCAATAGAGATCAGGACTACGGAGAGAAGAAGTGCCTGGGACATGGTGGGAGAACTCAATCCCTTCTCTAAACCAAGTGGATTTCCCACTCACCTCCTCTCCACCTCTCCTAAATCCCCAAAGGACAAGAGACGACCTCCTCATGCAAATGTCTTGCTCTTCAACTACCAACCCAATCCTCTGGGTGTCTGATTAAAGATGGGGATGAGCAACTGCTAAGATACGTCTTGTCTGAAAGATTAATAACTCCTTGAAGCGGGAGGAAAGGAAGAGACAAAATGAGCTATTTAATAGACTGAAGACTGTCCAGCATTCAGTCCATGAACCTGTTTTGATCTTTTTGAGTTTACGGAGCCATATTACACAAAAAAGTATCTGCATTTGGACAAATATGGGATGTGTTGGAGGTTATGTATCCCACACTCATTGATTAATTCTCGTGATTCAAGGAGAAGGAATCTCCCTTCAAGACCACCAGTCTAAAGATATGATAAAGGGACTACATATCTAGTTTTCCATGTACTGACAGCAGCAAGGATTGTATTTGCAAAATGCTGGAAAAATGAGAACACTCCCATCAGATGAGGATGTAATTCACAAAATGTTAGATTGCGCTGAGATGGACAGACTGACTTTAAAAATAAAAGACACAGGAGACACTGAATATTACTTGATGTGGAATAGATTTTATGAGTGGTTAAAGACAAGAGGTAGAAATTAGATGAAGAAAGATTATTGCTATGCATGAATTAAATATAAAGATGGTCTATAACTATAAATACGCCAGTATGTTTAACAGAATTATAAATAAGTTAATATAAAAAGAAATTTAGCTAAAACCATTCTGTTAAACATTATTACTATTGTTAGCAGTATATGTGTTAATATTTTTACTGTCTTTTCTTTGTTTTTCTTTTGTAAATGATATACCCTGACAATACATTGTATTCAAAATGTTTATGAATAAAAATTAAAAATAATAATAATTAAAAAAAGAAAGAAAAAGAGGAGAGCTGGACTTCAGTTGGAGATAAGAGCTAAGAGAGGTCATAAGCAATCCTCATATTCAGTTTTCTTCATTTTTGGACCAAGGCGCTGGAAGCAGAGCTGATGGACATAAACCATTTCCTTTCATCCTGCATATTTCACCTGTTCTGTGGGGATCGGTGCCCTCCTCCTCCTCCTCCTCCTCCCTTACTCTGGAGGAAGAGACTGGACTTTGCAGGAGCCACATCTGCCCACCCTTTTCTTTAAGTCACTTTTGGAGAACCTCTACTGGCTACTGATATTCCACCATCTGCATTATCTCCACCTGGACTGAAGACATTTGCCAATCCTTTGAGAACCATCATCTTCCTTCTCCTGCACTCTCCAAAGTGCTAAGCTACCCAGCTTTCAGAAGAAAGAAGCTCATAGTGCTGGTTTCATCTTTTGTCTGTTTCACCTGAACCAGGTAGAGGTTGCTAGACAAATGGCCCCGTTTGGCAAATGAAGCAGGATCTGCCTAGAATTTCTGTTTCTTGGATTCATACGGAACCAAGATCAGATTATATGGTTTGTTCTAATCCTCTTGAGAATGGTGGAGGAAGCATCTTCTCATAATGCCCCAAGCTAGTTAATCCCAGAATAAGAGAATAAGAAGTTCGAAGGGACCTTGGAGGTCTTCCAGTCTAACCCGCTGCTCAAACAGAAAACCCTATACCAGTGATGGCTAACCTTTTTGCCGTCGTGTGCCAAAAGTGGGGGGAGCACAGGGGGAGTCGCACACATGTGTGCCCACACCCATAATTCAATGCCCCTCATGCCCCACCCCTCCCCCACATGCATGCATGTGCGATCTCCTCCACACTCCTCCCGCTTTTGGCACGCGATGGCAAAAAGATTACCGGTCAGCCCGGTCGGCCTGTTTTTTCACCCTCCCCAGGCTCCAGAGGCTTCCTTGGAGCCTGGGGAGGGCGAAAACAGACTTCCCCACCCACTTGGAGGCCCTCTAGAGGCCAGAAATAGCCTGTTTCCCGACTTCTGGTTGGCCCGAAAGGCCTGTTTTTCATCCTCCCCAGGCTCCAGAGGCTTTTTTGGAGCCAGAGGAGGGCAAGAACGGCCTCCACCCCCAGCCCTGGAGGTCCCTCGGAGGCCCTCCAGAGGCCGGAAACGGCCCATTTCCCGACTTCTGGTGATCCCAGAAGGCCTGAAAATCAGCTGACCGGCACGCACATGCGCGCTGGAGCTGAGCTAGAGCAACGCTCGCGTGCTCACAGATATGACCCCATGTGCCACGTGTGCCACAGGTTCACCATCACGGCCCTATACCATTTCAGACAAATGATTGTCTAATCTATTCTTAAAAACCTCCAGTGATGGAGCATCCACAACTTCTGGAGGCAAGTCGTTCCACTGGTTAATTTTCCTCACTGTTAGGAAGTTTCTCCTTAGTTCTAGGTTGCTTCTCTCCTTGATTAGTTTCCATCAAAACAGTAATGAGTTCTTAAAAATCTTAAATAAAGAACTGGAAAAAAATAAAACCATAAACATGATGAGGAGCTGGGCTTTCTGAATGAAGAGCACCTGGATCGGATGATCTTTCCCTCTTGCCTAAAATTACACATTTGTCCCTTCTTGTCAAATTTCACTGATGCACACAGGACCAAAACAAAATAAAGGAAATGAAGTGAAGGGGTTTTGTCTCACTTCCCCACCTGAAAGAATCACTGTGGGACTGACTACCCGTCCAGATACAACAATAATAGGTGGCTTCATCTTCAACCAGAGCTCCAGCGATAGTCAAGGACATCACATTCCCTGATCTGGACCCAGAGAAACGTTCTGGAATTCCTGATGGTCTGGAACTGGTCGAATGGATCAGAATTTGAGGTTTATTCCCAGGTATCTGCTGTGACCACCAAGGTTGGTTGCTATCCCCAAGATTTCCACCATCGTATCGACAAGATATGGTGACTGTTCGTCCAACTGCAACAAATTCTGGGTCCTTCAAGGTCTGCAGTTGTTGAAGGCTGGGGCCTGAAAGAGAGAAAGACATTGCTTGTTCAATGGAAAGTCAAGAGGACCATGAATAACAAACCTAGCTACCTGGCAAGGAGGCTCTTGTGGGTTTAATTCTAGAAAGTGTTGTGCCTCCTTACTATAGTCTCTTACCAACAGAGATCAAGACTATAAAGAGAAGAAGCGCCTGGGACATGGTTGGAGAACTCAATGGGCCAATCCCTTCTCTGAAGCAATTGGATTTTCCCCTGGACTCCTCTCCGCCTCTCTTAAACCCCCAAAGGACAAGACAGGACCTCCTCATGCAAATGTCTTTCTCTTCAACTATCAAGCCAACCTTTTGGGAGGCTGATTTGAGAAGAAAGGAAGAAGCTGCTAAGATGTGACTTGTTGAAAAGCAATATTTCTGGTAGTAAGGAGCGGAGGACGAGGCAAAACTTAGCCTTTGAATAGCTTGAAGGATTTCTGGAGGGTATTCCATGAATCTCCTCTGATCTCAGGAGTTAAGGAAATGGTATCGCAGAAAAGCAATGCTTCGGAGTGTAGGTGGGATGGATTGGGGGGGACAAAGAGCAAGCTCATTGATTAACAGAATAACAGACAGAATAACAGAATAACAGAGTTGGGAGAGACCTTGGAGGTCTTCTAGTCCAACCCCCTGCTTAGGCAGGAAACCCTACACCACTTCAGACAAATGGTTATTCAATCTCTTCTTAAAGACTTCCAGTGTTGGAGCATCCACAACTTCTGGAGGCAAGTTGTTCCACTGATTAATTGTTCTCACTGTCAGGAAATTCCTCCTTAGTTCTAAGTTGCTTCTCTCCTTGATGAGTTTCCACCCATTGCTTCTTGTCCTGCCTTCAGGTGCTTTGGAGAAGAGCTTGACTCCCTCTTCTTTGGGGCAGCCCCTGAGATATCGGAAGATTGCTATCATATCTCCCCTAGACTAGTCCTTCTTTTCATTAAACTAGACATACCCAGTTCCTGCAACCCTTCTTTGTCTGTTTTATCCTCCAGTCCCCTAATCATCTTTGTTGCTTTTCTCTATGCTCTTTCTAGAGTCTCCAATCTTTTTCACATCGTGGTGACCAAAACTGGATGCAGTATTAATTCTACTCAAGTAGGTCTTTAAGAGAGGAAAAAGAGGAGAACGATCCTCCGATTGGACATATAAAGTAGGGCAGTTCATAAACAATTCCTTAAACTGTTTTTTTTTTTAAATCTTTGAAACGTGCCACCAGAAGCAGAATTGGTGCAACTAAGCATTTTCTTTTATCCCACATATTTCTCATGTTCTGTGAGGGATCATCCTCCCTTACCTAGAGGAGATCAACCCTGACTGCTCTTTAGAAGGCCAGATCCTGAAGAGGAAACTCAAAATCCTTTGGCCACCTAATGAGAAGGAAGGACTCCCTGGAGAAGAGCCTAATGCTGGAAACGATGGAGGGCAAAAGAAGAAGGGGACGTCAGAGAATGAGGTGGCCAGATGGAGTCACTGAAGCAGTCGGCCTGAGCTTCAATGGACTCCAGAGGATGGTAGAGGACAGGAAGGCCTGGAGGAACGCTGTCCATGGGGCGATGGGTCGGACATGACTTCGCAACTAACAACAACAGCTGGCCATCCTTTTGCTTAAGTCTTTTTTGGAGAAACATGAAAGGGCACCAGCAGCCCCTACTGGCCACTGATGTTGCAACATCTGCATGGTCCCCACATGGGCTGAAAAAGTGCAGCATTTCTGGTCCTTCAAGGACCATCATCGTCCTTCTCTCCAAACATCAGAGGAAGGGCAGACAAAAGAAAAGAATGAGGCGAAAAAGGACAAGAATGGAACAAATTTGCCTTCTTTATTATTTCTGCTATAGAAGATGTCACCAAGAGTCACCTGTTGATTTTAATACTTGGCTTTGAAAAAAGGACATTAAGGTAGAAATTAGGCATACATCCGGAGCATTGTGCTTCTGGGTGCTTGTCCTTCTCAACCTTAGTGGCTTGCTTGTGGTTGACACAAAGGATGGCGGACCGATTTTTAAGTGGGCTGCACTAAATCGTTGCACCTTTTTTGCCAAGGTTGTTAAATGAATTACTGCAATGGTTACATGAATCTCTCTTTTTTATTTTTGGAAGAACTTTTTCAGTTTTATTTCTTATACACATAATATAAAATGTACATTTTCTTATACATAATTAATCCTACATAAACATTTTTTTCCTTAAAGAAAGCATTAAAATAAGGGATTTCAATTTACATTCGGAGTTGCTCGTCTACCCTTTCTTCCCTCATTTTGCAACAACCCTTCTTCTTCTCCTCCCCTTCTCTTCCTTCCTCTATCTCCTCCTACTTTCTCCTTCCTCCTCTCCTACCTCATCCTACTTCCCCTTCCTTTCCCCCACTCCTCTCTTCTTTTCCTCCTTCTCATTCTCTCCTACTCCTGTCCCTTTCCTTCCTCTCCTTTTCCCTTCCTTCCCTTCCTCTTCCTCCCTCTCCTCTTCCTACCCTCTCCTCCTCTCTCCTTTCTATCTTCTTTGCTGTGGAATATTCTCCTTCTTTGGAATCCAAACAGTTTACATGAATCTCATGGTTGAAAACTGAAACTGGGGTTTCCCCCATTGACTTGGTTTGTTGGAAGCCAGCTGGGAAGGACTGGCTGATCACATGACCCCAGAATGCTCGAACCATCCAAAATACCTTCCCTGACTGTGTGCAGTTCTTCTCTAAAACCATCTGCAACCCGTGTTGAGCGAAGCGTTCAAGGAAGACAGGGCCACCTTCTGGTTTTTGTCACAGTTCCCCATAAGGTGGAATCACTGTGCTCTGAGAATTGCCATCATGAGACAAACAATAATAGTCAGCCTCATCTTCTGTTTGAACGTTAGAGATGGATAAAGTGGCCGAATTGGAAGAAGAATCATAAGAACCAGAAAATCGCTCAGGGATTCCAGATGGTCTGCTAGAATAATTATAGATCACTAGTACTGGTTTAGTGCCAGGTTTCTGCTGATACCAGCTCACAACGTAGCCAGTAATGCTACCCCCTGCCCTGGTACAGCTGATCCAGATTGTTCCTCCAGGGGATACCGACAGAGAAGGTGGCTGAGTCATGGTGAACTGGGCCAAGGTACCTGCAGGGGGAAGAAAAGGGAATGAAATGCAACTGAGAGGCAACCACAGAGAAATCCATTTATTCAGCTGAAAGAAGAAAAGAAGAAGATGCTTGATTATTGCCAGACAACAGGATACTTTACCAGTAAGATAGGTGAACAGGAAGAGGAGGAAGAGAAATGGTTGGGCCATGGCAGAGAAACGGGCAAGGACTGATCTTCTGAAGCCAAACTTCCTTCTAGGTGGACCTCTTCTCCTCACGCTTAAGTTGAGCTGCAAGAAAGATGGATTGCAAAGGCATGCAAATACCCTTCCTGTTCCTCCCTTTTAAAGCCCCTAGATCTATTTCTAGGACAAAGACAAGGGGTGCCTGGCAGGAGATTTCATTCAACTTCAGAGAAGGGTTGATGCTTTCTTAGCTCTTTGGCAATTTATCTCTCCAAGGGAATCACTGTGATTTGGGCACCACCTTCAAGAGATAAACAGTAATCATCAGCCTCATCTTCTGCATGGAGGTTGGAGATGGATAACTGGCTGAATTGGACCAAGGGTCAGTAGAACCAGAAAAATCACTTAGGGATTCCAGAAGACAAAAATACCTTTGCAAATTAAAGGGATATTTCCGAGTGGAAGATTGTATCTGGGGAGTAGAGAAGAGAAGAGTAGAGAAGAGGAGCTGAGATGCCCTCAGAAACAAATGCAGTTTATTAAGCTTAGGAAAGTAGAAAGGGGGAGAGGAGACGTCCCAATTGCCACAAAACCAGAAATGCTCCAAAGAGGAGAATTAAACCTTGAGCTCCTCATAGGAACAGATTTCTTACTACTGGAGTAGAGGAGGAGTAAGAACCCAAGGAGAAACATTTGGGCCATGGCAGAGAAGTGGAGAACAGTTGTATTTGTGAAAGCAACATTTCATTTCAATTGTCCCTTTCTCGACTTTTATATTAAGTTGCAAGTAGAGGTGGTGCAAAATAAAGCAAATATTTTCTCATTCTACCCGTTTCTTAGGGGTTCCCTTCATCCGTTCCTTCAACAAGTAAAAAGGGGGCTTGCATAGGATCTCATTTGTAAGTCTCCCTTATGGGGTGGGGTTGAAATCTGTCAGCTGCTCCCCCCAATTCAGGGAAGTGACCTGACTTTGAGGTTAGAGCAGGGTGTGCTAAAAGCAAAGGGAGGGGCTTCACCCCAACACACACTAACCCCTCCCCAGATTCAACTCAGCATGTGGTCCTCTCCATTAAGGGACCTGATTTCTTCTGCTGAATGTTGTACACCTTCTATACAGGTAGTCCTCAATTTATGACCCAACTGAAACCAGCAAGGAGGTTCTTACACGAGTCCCATCCAATGTTACCACTTTCTTTGCCATTGGTTGTTAATCAAATAACTGCAGTTGTTAAGTGAATCATGCAGTTGTTAAGGGAATTTGGTTTCCCCCATTGGCTTTCTTTGTGGAATGCTGGCTGGGAAGGTCATAGAAGGGGGATCACATGAAAAGAGGATGCCAAAAATGTCGAAAATACATTCCCTGTCTGTATGCAATTCTTTTGTGAAACCACCTGCAACCCATGTTGAACGAAGCGTTCAAGGAAGGCTGAGCCACCTTCTGGTTTTTGTCACAGTTCCCCATAAGGTGGAATCACTGTGCACTGATAATTGCCATCATAAGACAAACAGAAATAGTCAGCCTCATCTTCTCGTTGAACGTTGGAGATGGATAAAGTGGCCGAATTGGAAGAAGAATCATAAGAACCAGAAAATCGCTCAGGGATTCCAGAAGGTCTGCTAGAATAACTATAGATCACTAGTACTGGTTTAGTGCCAGGTTTCTGCTGATACCAGCTCACAGAGTAGCTAGTAATGCTACCCCCTGCCCTGGTACAGGTGATCCTGACTGTTCCTCCAGGGGATACCGACAGAGAAGGTGGCTGAGTCATGGTGAACTGGGCCAAGGCACCTGCAGGGGGAGAGAAAAGGGATAAAATGCAATTGAGATGCAGTCAGAGAGAAATGCATTTATTCAGCTGAAAGAAAGGAAAAAAGGGCTGAGGAGAAGGGAATAATTCCAGAAATGTTCCAAGGAAGAGGAAAAGTTGCTAGATCTTTGCCAGTCAACGGGGTACTTTACCAGTGAAGTAGGTGAGGACGAAGAGGAGGAAGAGAAGTTGTTGGGCCATGGCAGAGAAATGGGCAAGGACTGATCTTCTGAAACCAACGTTCCTTCTAGGTGGACCTCTTCTCCTCACGCTTAAGTTGAGCTACAAGAAAGAGAGGCTGCAAAGGCATGCAAATACTCTTCCTGTTTCTCCCTTTTAAAGCCCCTAGATCTATTTCTAAGAGAAAGGCAAAAGGTGCCTGGCAGGAGATTTCATTCAACTTCAGAGAAGGATTAAGATGCTTTCTTAGCTCTTTGGCAATTTATCTGTCCAAGGGAATCACTGTGATTTGGGCGCCCCCTTCAGGAGATAAACAGTAATCATCAGCCTCATCTTCTGCATGGAAGTTGGAGATGGACGAGTGGCTGAATTGGACGAAGGGTCAGGAGAACCAGAAAAATCATTCCTCTCCTTCCCTCTCCTCTTCCTACCCTCTCGTTCCTCTCTCCTTTCTATCTTCCTTGCTGTGGAATATTCTCCTTCTTTGGTATCCAAACAATTTACATGAATCTCATGGTTGCAAACTGAAACTGGGGTTTCCCCCATTGACTTGGTTTGTTGGAAGCCAGCTGGGAAGGACTGGCTGATCACATGACCCCAGAATGCTCAAACCATCCAAAATACCTTCCCTGACTGTGTGCAGTTCTTTTGTCAAACCACCTGCAACCCATGTTGAGCGAAGCCTTCAAGGAAGACAGGGCCACCTTCTGGTTTTTGTCACAGTTCCCCATAAAGTGGAATCACTGTGCTCTGAGAATTGCTATCATAAGACAAACAGTAATAGTCAGCCTCATCTTCCGGTTGAACGTTGGAGATGGATAAAGTGGCCGAATTGGAGGAAGAATCATAAGAACCAGAAAATCGCTCAGGGATTCCAGAGGGTCTGCTAGAAAAATCATAGATCACTGCTAGGGGTTTAGTGCCAGGTTTCTGCTGATACCAGCTCACATAGTAGCTAGAAATGCTACCGCCTGCCCTGGTACAGGTGATCCTGACTGTTCCTCCAGGGGATACCGACAGAGAAGGTGGCTGAGTCATGGTGAACTGGGCCAAGGCACCTGCAGGGGGAAGAAAGGGTATAAAATAAATCTAAGATGCAGTCAGAGGAAAAAGTTTTAATTCAGCTGAAAGAAAGGAAAAAAGGGACAAGGAGAAGGGAATAATTCCAGAAATATAGAAATGTTCCAAGGAAGAGGAAAAGTTGCTAGATCTTTGCCAGTCAACGGGGTACTTTACCAGTGAAGTAAGTGATGAGAAAGAGGAGGAAGAGAAACTGTTGGGCCATGGCAGAGAAATGGGCAAGAACTGATCTTCTGAAACCAACGGTCCTTCTAGAATCTAGGTGGACCTCTTCTCCTCACGCTTAAGTTGAGCTGTAAAAAAGAGAGGCTGCAAAGGCATGCAAATACTCTTCCTGTTCCTCCCTTTTAAAGCCCCTAGATCTATTTCTAAGACCAAGGCAAAAGGTGGCTGGCAGGAGATTTCATTCAACTTCAGAGAAGGGTTAAGATGCTTTCTTAGCTCTTTGGCAATTTATCTCTCCAAGGGAATCACTGTGATTTGGGCACCACCTTCAGGAGATAAACAGTAACCATCAGCCTCATCTTCTGCATGGAGGTTGGAGATGGACAACTGGCTGAATTGGATTTTTCTGGAAAAATCACTCAGGGATTCCAGAAGAGAAAAATGCCTTTGCAAATTAAAGGGATATTTCCGAGTGGAAGATTGTATCTGGGGAGTAGAGAAGAGAAGAGTAGAGAAGAGAAGCTGAGATGCCCTCAGAAACAAATGCAGTTTATTAAGCTTAGGAAAGTAGAAAGGGGGAGAGGAGACATCGAAATTGCCACAAAACCAGAAATGCTCCAAAGAGGAGAATTAAACCTTAAGCTCCTCATAGGAACAGATTTCTTACTACTGGAGTAGAGGAGGAGTAAGAACCCAAGGAGAAACATTTGGGCCATGGCAGAGAAGTGGGGAACAGTTGTATTTGTGAAAGCAACATTTCATATCAATTGTCCCTTTCTCAACTTTTATATTAAGTTGCAAGAAGAGGTGGTGCAAAATAAAGCAAATATTTTCTCATTCTATCCATTTCTTAGGGGTCCCCTTCATCCATTCCTTCAACAAGTAAAAAGGGGGCTTGCATAGGATCTCATTTTTAAGTCTCCCTTATGGGGTGGGGTTAGGGGATTGAAATCTGTCAGCTGCTCCCCCCAATTCAGGGAAGTGACCTGACTTTGAGGTTAGAGCAGGGTGTGCTAAAATCAAAGGGAGGGGCTTCACCCAAAACACACTAACCCCTCCCCAGATTCAACTCAGCATGTGGTCCTCTCCATTAAGGGACCTGATTTCTTCTGTTGAATGTTGTACACCTTCTATACTGGTAGCCCTCAGTTTATGACCCAACTGAAACCAGCAAGGAGGTTCTTCCACGAGTCCCATCCAATGTTACCACTTTCTTTGCCATTGGTTGTTAATCAAATACCTGCAGTTGTTAAGTGAGTCATGCAGTTGATAAGGGAATTTGGTTTCCCCCATTGGCTTTCTTTGTGGAATGCTGGCTGGGAAGGTCATAGAAGGGGGATCGCATGAAAAGAGGATGCTCAAGCCATTGAAAATACAGTCCCTGGCTGTCTGCAATTCTTTTGTGAAACCACCTGCAACCCATGTTGAGCGAAGCATTCAAGGAAGGTTGAGCCACCTTCTGGTTTTTGTCACAGTTCCCCATAAGGTGGAATCACTGTGCTCTGAGCATTGTCATCATAAGACAAACAGAAATAGACAGCCTCATCTTCTGTTTGAACGTTGGAGATGGATAAAGTGGCTGAATTGGAGGAAGAATCGATAGAACCAGAAAATCGCTCAGGGATTCCAGAAGGTCTCTCACTATCTTCATAGATCACTGCTAGGATTTTAGTATCAGGTTTCTGCTGATACCAGCTCACATAGTGGTCAGAAATGCTACCCCCTGCCCTGGTACAGGTGATGCTGACTGTTTCTCCAGGGGATACCGACAGAGAAGGTGGCTGAGTCATGGTGAACTGGGCCAAGGCACCTGCAGGGGGAAGAAGGGGTATAAAATAAATCTAAGATGCAGTCAGAGGGAAAAGTTTTAATTCAGCTAAAAGAAAGGAAAAAAGGGAGAGGAGAAGGGAATAATTCCAGCAAAGTAGAAATCTTCCAAGGAAGAGAAGATGCTTGATTTTTGCCAGTCAACAGGATACTTTACCAGTGAAGTAGGTGAGGAGGAAGAGGAGGAAGAGAAACAGTTGGGCCATGGCAGAGAAACGGGCAAGGACTGATCTTCCAAAACCAATGTTCCTTCTAGGTAAACCTCTTCTCCTCACGCTTAAGTTGAGCTGTCAGAAAGAGAGGCTGCAAAGGCATGCAAATACTCTTCCTGTTTCTCCCTTTTAAAGCCTCTAGATCTATTTCCAGGACAAAGACAAGGGGTGGCTGGCAGGAGATTTCATTCAACTTCAGAGAAGGGTTAAGATGCTTTCTTACGGAGTCACATCCAATTTCATGAACATCTTTGCCATGGTTGTTAAGCAAATCAAACAGTTATTAAGTGAATCATGCAGTTGTTAAGGGAATCCGGGTTCCCCCATGGACAACACCTGGACAGACTCGACAAACAGGAGACTGTGAGTTTGGATCCTAGGGAGAGGCAGATATTTCTCTCTCTTTTAGCACAATGAGAATATATCTGCTTGTCACTGCGTTTTTTTTATTTACCAGATGAGCTCTATTTTTGAACTATAAGACTTTCCATAGCTTGCCAAGAATTCTTATCTCTAAGCTAACTGTGCATGTCCACACATCACACATTCCTTCACTCCTTCTTCTGACTTTCTTTGTTCTCCTGCCAAGAGGTTCTCCTGCCAGGAGGTCCGGCAGGAACGTTTGCCAAAATGTAATTAATTTAGCTAGTGAGATTTTTTATTTTCTTTATAACAAATAAATGAGTTTTCTTAGAAGATATTTCTTCGGGTTTGTTTTCTTAAAGTATGCTCGCAAGGAAAGGCCACGATTCGCTCCTCTTAATCAGGGTGCAATTTCCCAGAGGCAGAATGGGATTAATCAACGCCCTGACACTGCTGAACTCTGCATTGGTGACGGGAAAGGCATCCGGCCATTAAAACGCTCTGTTCATTGAATGCTAGATGGGAAGATCATAGAAAGTGATCACATGGGGGGAAAAAAGGATGCTGAAACTATCAAAAGTACATTCCCTACTTGTGTGCAATTCTTTTGTCAAACCATGTTGAGCGAAGCGTTCAAGGAAGGCTGAGCCACCTTCTGGTTTTTGTCACAGTTCCCCATGAAATGCAATCACTGTGCTCTGAGAATTTTCATCACTCGTCAAACAGTAATAGTCAGCCTCATCTTCTGCTTGAACGTTGGAGATGGACAAGGTGGCCGAATTGGAGGAAGAATCATAAGAACCAGAAAATCGTTCGGGGATTCCAGAAGGTCTCTCACTATATTTATAGATCACTGCTAAGGGTTTAGTGCCAGATTTCTGCTGATACCAGCCCACATAATAGCCAGAAATGCTACCGCCTGCCCTGGTACAGGTGATCCTGACTGCTCCTCCAGGGGATACCGACAGAGAAGGTGGCTGAGTCATGGTGAACTGGGCCAAGGCACCTGCAGGGGGAAGAAAGGGTATAAAATAAATCTAAGATGCAGTCAAAGAGAAATGCATTTATTCAGCTGCAAAGAAGGAAAAAAGGGACAGGAGAAGGAAAGGAGGAACATCTAGAAATCTTCCAAGGAAGAGAAGAAGATGCTTGATTCTTGGCCAGTCAACAGAATACTTTACCAGTGAGATAAGTGAGCAGGAAGAGGAGGAAGAGAAACGATTGGGCCATGGCAGAGAAATGGGCAAGGACTGATCTTCTGAAACCAAAGTTCCTTCTAGGTGGACCTCTTCTCCCCACGCTTAAGTTGAGCTGCAAGAAAGAGAGACTGCAAAGGCATGCAAATACGCTTCCTGTTTCTCCCTTTTAAAGCCTCTAGATCTATATCTAGGACAAAGACAAGGGGTGGCTGGCAGGAGATTCCATTGGTGAGTCTCCAATGATGGAGGAAGGAGGAAGGGTAGAGAGTCCAGAACCAATCTGCCTTTCGCATTCTCACATTTCAGTGTCCTGGAACCTAAGCAAAGGATCTGATGGACAGATAGACAAATGAAAAGAGATGTCCTTCCAGTACGCTGGGCTCATGCCATGAAAGTTTTAGAAGGAGGACTAGAACCTTGAATGGCACCCAGAAGCATATTGGGAGCTAGTGCAGCTCATTAAGCAAAGGTGCAACCTGATTGACAGCATGTTGGAGTAGTCCATTTGGGAAGTGACCAAAGCATTTGTGACCATAAGCACCGTATCCTTGTCAGGGGTGGTATTCATTTACCTTCGCTACCGGCCCACAAATTTGAGCGCAGGTGCCTCCTCCACACATACTCAGAGCCTTTTGCACATGCTCAGAGGGTCTAAAAAGGGACGTGATGACATTCGGGTGGCTGGGTGAGTGAAGCCTCCCACCACCAGCATTACCAGTTCGTGCGATCCGGATAGAGCCAGCTGAATTTCACTACTGATCCTTGTCCAGGAAAAGATGCAACTGCTACACGACACAAATTCTGCAACAGTCCTTCTGGGGTTGACTGTCATCTTCTCCTCAAACAGGAGCCATCATTTCAGGAATGTTGCCTGCAACAGAATGCATGGTTGACCTTGAGGAAAGGAAGGAAGAGATGCTGCAAGGGAAACAATCAGATAAGAGGAGCAGGAGCCCAGAATCACTTAATGGTTATAAGAAGAAGAATCTGAGGAAAGATCCCCCCTTAAGGTTCCCACCAGTTAGAAGTGGCAGTGGGACGTTTCTACTTTCAGGCTTGCAAAGGTTACGTTAATACAGCCTTACAATGAAGTAGATTTAGTTTATCTTGAGTTGGAGGGTTGACTTCCCCTGAATGCACAGTGGCTCTGTTGGACATTGCACAATCAAAATCAGGATCAAAGATGGAAAATCACAACATCCAGAAGGTCCAAAACCCCAAACACATTCAATTTCAAGAGTAGAGTTGCACTTTATTCTATCCCATTCATCCCTACGTCCTCCAGACATAAAGATAGAACTTCCCCAGTAGCCAAGTGATACCTTGAATGGGGTCTTATACCCAGCATAGAAGCCTGAAGGCCAGTGCAGAAACAACCTAGAAATTTCCAGTATCCTAAGAGAAATGATGGGAAAGGAGGCACCAAGGTCTGGTAGAGGATTAGTTCACCCCCGAAGGAAAAATGGAGAGGGGAACTGGAAGACAATGAAAGGGTGGATCAAACACCAAGCAACCACACACAATCACACAAAACACACACGTTACTCTGCTTGTATCATCTCCACTCCATGTTCTCCAAGACTGGTTCAATGCCTCTTTTACAGCCCGACTTAATCAAACCTGTTATTTTTATTCTTTACTAAAAATCGGCATGCATAGCCACCTGCCCCAATGTGAAGTGAAACTTCAGAGAAGGGTTAAGATGCTTTCTTAGCTCTTTGCCAATTTCTCTTTTCACTGTGATTTGGGGGCCCCCATCAGGCCACGAAGAGCAATAAGCAGCCTCATCTTCTGCATGGAAGTTGGAGATGGACGAGTGGGTGAATTGGACAAAGGGTCAGTAGAACCAGAAAAATCCCTCAGGGATTAGAGAAGAGAAAAATACTTTTGCAAATTAATTTTTCAGTGGAGGATTGTATCTGGGGAGTAAGAAGACCAAGAGAAGCTGAGATGCCATCAGACAGAAATGCAGTTTATTAAGGTTAGGAAAGTAGAAAGGAGGAGCGGAGAGTTCCAAATTGCCACGAAACTACAAATGTTCCTAGGAGGAGAACTAAACATTGAGCTCCTCATACAAATTTTGTTTGTAGATAGCAAGCTGGGAAGGTCATAGAGGGGGACCGCATGAAAAGTCGGTGGTGAAACCATAGAAAATACATTCCCTGGCTGTGCTCGCTTCGGCAGCATATATACTAAAATTGGAACGATACGGAGAATATTAGCATGGCCCCTGCATAAGGATCACACACAAATTAATGAAGTGTTTGATAAGAAAGAAAGAAAGAAAGAAAGAAAGAAAGAAAGAAAGAAAGAAAGAAAGAAAGAAAGAGAAAATACATTCCCTGTCTATATACAATTCTTTTGTAAAACCATCTGCAAACAATGTTGAACGAAGCGTTCAAGGAAGACAGGGCCACCTCCTGGTTTTTGTCACAGTTCCCCATAAGGTGGAATCACTGTGCTCTGAGAATTGCTATCCTGAGACAAACAGTAATAGTCAGCCTCATCTTCCGGTTGAACGTTGGAGATGGATAAAGTGGCCGAATTGGAGGAAGAATCGATAGAACCAGAAAATCGCTCGGGGATTCCAGAAGGTCTGCCAGAATAACTATAGATCACTAGTACTGGTTTAGTGCCAGGTTTCTTTTGAAACCAGCTCACATGGTGGTCAGAAAAGCTGCCCCCTGCCCTGGTACAGGTGATCCTGATTGTTCCTCCAGGGGATACCGACAGAGAAGGTGGCTGAGTCATGGTGAACTGGGCCAAGGCATCTGCAGGGGGAAGAAAGGGTATAAAATAAATATAAGATGCAGTCAGAGGGAAAAATTTTAATTCCACTAAAAGAAAGGAAAAAAGGGATGAAGAGAAGAGAACAATTCCAGCAAAGTAGAAATCTTCCAAGGAAGAGAAGATGCTTGATTTTTGCCAGTCAACTGGGTACTTTACCAGTGAAGTAGGTGAGGAGGAAGAGGAGGAAGAGAAACAGTTGGGCCATGGCAGAGAAATGGGCAAGGAGTGATCTTCTGAATCCAACGTTCCTTCTAGAATCTAGGTGGACCTCTTCTCCTCACGCTTAAGTTGAGTTGCGAGAAAGAGAGGCTGCATAGGCATGCAAATACCCTTCCCGTTTCTCCCTTTTAAAGCCCCTAGATCTATTTCTAAGACCAAGGCAAGAGGTGGCTGGCAAGAGATTTCATTCAACTTCAGAGAAGGGTTAAGATGCTTTCTTAGCTCTTTGGCAATTTATCTCTCCAAGGGAATCACTGTGATTTGGGCACCACCTTCAGGAGATAAACAGTAATCATCAGCCTCATCTTCTGCATGGAGGTTGGAGATGGATAAGTGGCTGAATTGGATTTTTCTGGAAAAATCACTCAGGGATTCCAGAAGAGAAAAATACCTTTGCAAATTAAAGGGATATTTCCGAGTGGAAGATTGTATCTGGGGAGTAAGAAGGCAAAGAGGAGCTGAGATGCCCTCAGAAACAAATGCAGTTTATTAAGGTTAGGAAAGTAGAAAGGAGGAGAGGAGACATCCAAATTGCCACAAAACCAGAAATGCTCCAAAGAGGAGAATTAAACCTTGAGCTCCTCATAGGAACAGATTTCTTACTACTGGAGTAGAGGAGGAGTAAGAACCCAAGGAGAAACATTTGGGCCATGGCAGAGAAAACAGTTGTATTTGTGAAAGCAACATTTCATTTCAATTGTCCCTTTCTCGACTTTTATATTAAGTTGCAAGAAGAGGTGGTGCAAAATAAAGCAAATATTTTCTCATTCTACCCGTTTCTTAGGGGTCCCCTTCATCCATTCCTTCAACAAGCAAAAAGGGGGTTTGCATAGGATCTCATTTGTAAGTCTCCCTTATGGGGTGGGGATAGGGGGTTGAAATCTGTCAGCTGCTCCCCCCAATTCAGGGAAGTGACCTGACTTTGAGGATAGAGCAGGGTGTGCTAAAAGCAAAGGGAGGGGCTTCACCCCAACACACACTAACCCCTCCCCAGATTCAGTTCAGCATGTGGTCCTCTCCATTAAGGGACCTGATTTCTTCTGTTGAATGTTGTACACCTTCCATAGAGGTAGCCCTCAATTTATGACCCAACTGAAACCAGCAAGGAGGTTCTTCCACGAGTCCCATCCAATGTTACCACTTTCTTTGCCGTTGGTTGTTAATCAAATAACTGCAGTTGTTAAGTGAGTCATGCAGTTGTTAAGGGAATCTGGTTTCCCCCATTGGCTTTCTTTGTGGAATGCTGGCTGGGAAGGTCATAGAAGGGGGATCACATGAAAAGACGATGGTCAAACCATTGAAAATACAGTCCCTGGCTGTGCTCGCTTCGGCAACCCGTATACTAAAATTGGAACGATACAGAGAAGGTTGGCAAGGCCCCCGCGTTAGGATCACATGCAAATTCATAAAGCGTTTGATAAAGAAAGAAAGAAAGGAAGGAAGGAAGGAAGGAAGGAAGGAAGGAAGGAAGAAGGAAGGAAAGAAAGAAAGAAAGAAAGAAAGAAAGAAAGAAAGAAAGAAAGAAAGAAAGAAAATACATTCCCTACTTGTCTGCAATTCTTTTGTAAAACCACCTGCAACACATGTTGAGCGAAGCGTTCAAGGAAGGCTGAGCCACCTTCTGGTTTTTGTCACAGTTCCCCATAAGGTGGAATCACTGTGCTCTGAGTATTTTCATCACTCGTCAAACAGTAATAGTCAGCCTCATCTTCCGGTTGAACGTTGGAGATGGATAAAGTGGCCGAATTGGAGGAAGAATCATAAGAACCAGAAAATCGCTCAGGGATTCCAGAAGGTCTCTCACTATCTTTATAGATCACTGCTAGGGGTTTAGTGCCAGGTTTCTGCTGATGCCAGATCACATAGTAGCTAGAAATGCTGCCCCTGCCCTGGTACAGGTGATCCTGACTGTTCCTCCAGGGGATACGGACAGAGAAGGTGGCTGAGTCATGGTGAACTGGGCCAAGGCACCTGCAGGGGGAAGAAAAGGGATAAAGTGCATCTAAGATGCAATCAGAGAGAAATGTTTGAATTTAGCTGGAAAAAAAGGACAAAGTGTGTGAGGAGAAGGAAATAATTCCAGAAATGTAAAAATGTTCCAAGGAAGAGGAAAAGTTGCTAGATCTTTTCCAGTCAACGGGATACTTTACCGGTGAAGTAGGTGAGGAGGAAGAGGAGGAAGAGAAATTGTTGGGCCATGGCAGAGAAATGGGCAAGGACTGATCTTCTGAAACCAACGTTCCTTCTAGGTGGACCTCTTCTCCTCACGCTTAAGTTGAGCTGCGAGAAAGAGAGGCTGCAAAGGCATGCAAATCCCCTTCCTGTTCCTCCCTTTTAAAGCCTCTAGATCTATTTCTAGGACAAAGACAAGGGGTGGCTGGCAGGAGATTCCATTGGTGAGTCTCCAATGAAGGAAGAAGGAGAAAAGGTAGAGACTCCAACTCCACCTCTCTTCCAATAAGATCCAGAATTGATCTGTCTTTAGGATTCCCAGATTTCAGTATGTTGGAACCTAAGCAAAGGATGCGATGGACAGGTAGATCATTAGAAAGAGGTGGTCCCTGCAGTAAGCTGCCACCATGCCATGAAAGCTTTAGAAGGAGGACTAGAACCTTGAATGGCCCCCAGAAGTGTATTAGGAGCTAGTGCAACTCAGGAAACAGAGGTGTAACCTGGATAATTTTCAGCTTATGCATAATCTTCAAGGGTTGACTGCACATTGCAGTAGTCCATTTCGGAGATAATCCAAAACTGATCCCCCCAATTCAAGAAGTGACTTGATGGCAAGGTTAGGGTAAGGTTTGCTAAAAACAAAGAAATGGCTCTTCCCCTAACCACACTAAGCCCTTCCCAAATTTCCAAACCAAACTCAATGCAGCATCTGGTCACATCCATTCAAGGACCTGAGTCAGTATGTTGTATGTAAACCTTCTGGGCAGGTGGTCCTCGATTTACGACCATGGTTTAAACCAGAATTTTTGTTGCAAAGCAAAAGAGTCACACCGATTTTATGATCCTTTTGGTTGTTAAACACATGACTGCTTTTTTAAAGTGAATTACACAGTTGTGGAGCCAATCCGGTTTCCCCGATTGAATTTGCTTCTCAGAAGCTGGCTAGGAAGGTCATACATGTGATGACATGAAAAGAGGATGCCAAAAATGTCGAAAATACATTCTGTGGCTGGGTGCAATTCTTTTGTAAACCCATCTGCAAACCAAGTTGAGCAAAGCATTCAAGGAAGACAGGGCCACCTTCTGGTTTTTGTCACAGTTCCCCATAAGGTGGAATCACTGTGCTCTGAGAATTGCTATCATAAGACAAACAGAAATAGTCAGCCTCATCTTCTCGTTGAACGTTGGAGATGGACAAGGTGGCTGTATTAGAGGAAGTATCGACAGAACCAGAAAATCGCTCAGGGATTCCAGAAGGTCTCTCGGTATCTTTATACATCACTGCTAGGATTTTAGTATCAGGTTTCTGCTGATACCAGCTCACATAGTGGTCAGAAAAGCTGCCCCCTTCCCTGGTACAGGTGATGCTGACTGTTCCGCCAGGGAATACGGACAGAGAAGGTGGCTGAGTCATGGTGAACTGGGCCAAGGCACCTGCAGGGGGAAGAAGGGGAATAAAATAAATCTAAGATGCAGTCAGAGGGAAAAAATTTAATTCATCTGAAAGAAAGGAAAAAAGGGAGAGGAGAAGGAAATAATTCCAGAAATGTAGAAATGTTCCAAGGAAGAGGAAAAGTTGCTAGATCTTTTCCAGTCAACGGGGTACTCTACCAGTGAAGTAGGTGAGGAGGAAGACGAGGAAGAGAAATTGTTGGGCCATGGCAGAGAAATGGGCAAGGACTGATCTTCTGAAACCAACGTTCCTTCTAGGTGGACCTCTTCTCCTCACGCTTAAGTTGAGCTGCGAGAAAGAGAGGCTGCAAAGGCATGCAAATACTCTTCCTGTTTCTCCCTTTTAAAGCCTCTAGATCTATTTCTAGGACAAAGACAAGGGGTGGCTGGCAGGAGATTTCACTGGTGAGTCTCCAATGAAGGAAGAAGGAGAAAAGGTAGAGACTCCAACTCCACCTCTCTTCCCATAACACCCAGAATTGATCTGTCTTTAGGATTC
This sequence comes from Pantherophis guttatus, assembly GCF_029531705.1. Next base: position 5,138,088 of record NW_026844101.1, read on the forward strand.
CCAGATTTCAGTATGTTGGAACCTAAGCAAAGGATGTGATGGACCGGTAGATCATTAGAAAGAGGTGGTCCCTGCAGTAAGATGCCCCCATGCCGTGAAAGCTTTAGAAGGAGGACTAGAACCTTGAATGGCTCCGAGAAGCTTATTGGGAGTTAGTGCAACTCAGGAAACAGAAGTGTAACTTGGATTACCAGACACTTCTTCAAGTATTTTCAGCTTATAGATACTCTTCAAGGGCAACCCTGTTGACTGCACCTTGCAGTAGTCCATATGGGAGGTAACCCAAAGCTTATCCCCCCAATTCAGTGAAGTGACTTGACTGCAAGGTTAATGTTTGCTAAAAACCCAGAGATGGCTCTTCCCCTAAAATGCACTAAGCCCTTACCAAATTTCCAAAACAAACTCAATGCAGCATCTGGTCATATCCATTCAAGGACCTGAGTCTGTATGTTGTATTAAAACCTTTGGTCTCACATCCATTATCTTATGGACCAAAGTCACTTTCTCTTTTTATGTATTGTTGTTTGTATTAATATATGTATCTTGTATATACATGGTACAACATTATACTTTTTATATGTTTAATAAAGTTTTGTTTTTAAAATCAAAAAAAAAAGGAGGAAACAAAGAAAACCTTCTAGGCAGATAGTCCTTGATTTATGACCACAGTTTAAACCAGAATTTTTGTTGCAAAGTAAAAGAGTCCACACCTGAGTCACACCGATTTTATGATCCTTTTGGTCGTTAAACAGATGACTGGTTATTTTAAAGTGAATTACACAGTTGTGAAGCCAATCCAGTTTCCCCGATTGAATTTGCTTCTCAGAAGCTGGCTGGGAAGGTCATACTTGTGATGACATGAAAAGAGGATGCCAAAAATGTTGAAAATACATTCTGTGGCTGCGTGCAATTCTTTTGTAAAACCATCTGCAAACCATGTTGAACGAAGCATTCAAGGAAGACAGGGCCACCTTCTGGTTTTTGTCACAGTTCCCCATAAGTTGGAATCACTGTGCTCTGAGAATTGCTATCCTGAGACAAACAGTAATAGTCAGCCTCATCTTCTGGTTGAACGTTGGAGATGGATAAAGTGGCCGAATTGGAGGAAGAATCGATAGAACCAGAAAATCGCTCGGGGATTCCAGAAGGTCTGCCAGAATAACTATAGATCACTAGTACTGGTTTAGTGCCAGGTTTCTTTTGAAACCAGCTCACATGGTGGTCAGAAAAGCTGCCCCCTGCCCTGGTACAGGTGATCCTGACTGTTCCCCCAGGGGATACCGACAGAGAAGGTGGCTGAGTCATGGTGAACTGGGCCAAGGCACCTGCAGGGGGAAGAAGGGGAATAAAATAAATCTAAGATGCAGTCAGAGGGAAAAGTTTTAATTCAGCTGAAAAAAAAGGACAAAGGGTGTGAGGAGAAGGAAATAATTCCAGAAATGTAGAAATGTTCCAAGGAAGAGGAAAAGTTGCTAGATCTTTGCCAGTCAACGGGATACTTTACCGGTGAAGTAGGTGAGGAGGAAGAGGAGGAAGAGAAATTGTTGAGCCATGGCAGAGAAATGGGCAAGGGCTGGTCTTCTGAAACCAACGTTCCTTCTAGGTGGACCTCTTCTCCTCACGCTTAAGTTGAGCTGCGAGAAAGAGAGGCTGCAAAGGCATGCAAATACGCTTCCTGTTTCTCCCTTTTAAAGCCCCTAGATCTATTTCTAGGACAAAGACAAGGGGTGGCTGGCAGGAGATTTCACTGGTGAGTCTCCAATGAAGGAAGAAGGAGAAAAGGTAGACACTCCAACTCCACCTCTCTTCCAATAAGATCCAGAATTGATCTGTCTTTAGGATTCCCAGATTTCAGTATGTTGGAACCTAAGCAAAGGATGTGATGGACAGGTAGATCATTGGAAAGAGGTGATCTCTGCAGTAAGCTGCCACCATGCCATGAAAGCTTTAGAAGGAGGACTAGAACCTTGAATAGCCCCCAGAAGTGTATTAGTAGCTAGTGCAACTCAGGAAACAGAGGTGTAACCTGGATAATTTTCAGCTTATGCATAATCTTCAAGGGTTGACTGCACATTGCAGTAGTCCATTTCGGAGATAATCCAAAACTGATCCCCCCAATTCAGAGAAGTGACTTGACGGCAAGGTTAGGGTAAGGTTTGCTAAAAACAAAGAAATGGCTCTTCCCCTAACCACACTAAGCCCTTCCCAAATTTCCAAACCAGACTCAGTGCAGCATCTGGTCACATCCATTCAAGGACCTGAGTCAGTATGTTGTATGTAAACCTTCTGGGCAGGTGGTCCTCGATTTACGACCATGGTTTAAACCAGAATTTTTGTTGCAAAGCAAAAGAGTCACACCGATTTTATGATCCTTTTGGTTGTTAAACACATGACTGCTTTTTTAAAGTGAATTACACAGTTGTGGAGCCAATCCGGTTCCCCGATTGAATTTGCTTCTCAGAAGCTGGCTGGGAAGGTCATACATGTGATGACATGAAAAGAGGATGCCAAAATGTCGAAAATACATTCTGTGGCTGGGTGCAATTCTTTTGTAAACCCATCTGCAAACCAAGTTGAGCAAAGCATTCAAGGAAGACAGGGCCACCTTCTGGTTTTTGTCACAGTTCCCCATAAGGTGGAATCACTGTGCTCTGAGAATTGCTATCATAAGACAAACAGAAATAGTCAGCCTCATCTTCTCGTTGAACGTTGGAGATGGACAAGGTGGCTGTATTAGAGGAAGTATCGACAGAACCAGAAAATCGCTCAGGGATTCCAGAAGGTCTCTTACTATCTTCATAGATCACTGCTAGGATTTTAGTATCAGGTTTCTGCTGATACCAGCTCACATAGTGGTCAGAAAAGCTGCCCCCTTCCCTGGTACAGGTGATGCTGACTGTTCCCCCAGGGAATACGGACAGAGAAGGTGGCTGAGTCATGGTGAACTGGGCCAAGGCACCTGCAGGGGAAGAAGGGGAATAAAATAAATCTAAGATGCAGTCAGAGGGAAAAAATTTAATTCATCTGAAAGAAAGGAAAAAAGGGAGAGGAGAAGGAAATAATTCCAGAAATGTAGAAATGTTCCAAGGAAGAGGAAAAGTTGCTAGATCTTTGCCAGTCAACGGGGTACTCTACCAGTGAAGTAGGTGAGGAGGAAGACGAGGAAGAGAAATTGTTGGGCCATGGCAAAGAAATGGGCAAGGACTGATCTTCTGAAACCAACGTTCCTTCTAGGTGGACCTCTTCTCCTCACGCTTAAGTTGAGCTGCGAGAAAGAGAGCTGCAAAGGCATGCAAATCCCCTTCCTGTTCCTCCCTTTTAAAGCCTCTAGATCTATTTCTAGGACAAAGACAAGGGGTGGCTGGCAGGAGATTCCATTGGTGAGTCTCCAATGAAGGAAGAAGGAGAAAAGGTAGACACTCCAACTCCACCTCTCTTCCAATAAGATCCAGAATTGATCTGTCTTTAGGATTCCCAGATTTCAGTATGTTGGAACCTAAGCAAAGGATGTGATGGACAGGTAGATCATTAGAAAGAGGTGATCCCTGCAGTAAGCTGCCACCATGCCATGAAAGCTTTAGAAGGAGGACTAGAACCTTGAATGGCTCCAAGAAGCTTATTGGGAGTTAGTGCAACTCAGGAAACAGAAGTGTAACTTGGATTACCAGAAACTTCTTCAAGTATTTTCAATTTATAGATACTCTTCAAGGGCAACCCTGTTGACTGCACCTTGCAGTAGTCCATATGGGAGGTAATCCACAGCTGATCCCCCCAATTCAGGGAAGTGACTTGACTGCAAGGTTAGTGTTTGCTAAAAACCCAGAGATGGCTCTTCCCCTAAAATGCACTAAGCCCTTCCCAAATTTCCAAACCAAACCAATGCAGCATCTGGTCATATCCATTCAAGGACCTGAGTCTGTATGCTGTATGTAAACCTTCTGGGCAGGTAGTCCTCGATTTATGGCCACAGTTTAAACCAGAATTTTTGTTGCAAAGCAAAAGAGTCCTAATATGAGTCACACCGATTTTATGACTCTTTTGGTTATTAAACAAATGACTCGTTTTTTAAAGTGAATTAAACAGTTGTGGAGCCAATGCGGTTTTCCCTGATTGAATTTGCATCTCAGAAGCTGGCTGGGAAGGTCATAGATGTGATGATATGAAAAGAGGATGCCAAAAATGTCGAAAATACATTCCCTGTCTGTGTGCACTTCTTTTGTAAAACCATCTGCAAACAATGTTGAGCGAAGCGTTCAAGGAAGACAGGGCCACCTTCTGGTTTTTCTTACAGTTCCCCATAAGGTGGAATCACTGTGGGGGGCAAAGTGCCATGATAAGACAAACAATAATAGACAGCCTCGTCTTCTGGTCGAACGTTGGAAATGGATAAAGTGGCCGAATTGGAGGAAGAATCAACAGAACCAGAAAATCGCTCAGGGATTCCAGAAGGTCTCTCACTATGTTGATAGATCACTAGTACTGGTTTAGTGCCAGGTTTCTTTTGAAACCAGCTCACAAACGAGCCAGAAATGCCACCACCTGCCCTGGTACAGGTGATCCTGGCTGTTCCTCCAGGGGATACCGACAGCGAAGGTGGCTGAGTCATGGTGAACTGGGCCAAGGCACCTGCAGGGCAGAGAAAGGGGAATGAAATGCAATGGAGATGCAAGCAGAGAGAAATCCATTTATTCAACTGAAAGAAAGGGAAATAAGGAGAAGGGAACAATTCCAGCAAAGTAGAAATGTTCCGAAGAAGAGAAGAAGATGCTTGATTTTTGCCAGTCAACGGGGTACTTTACCAGTGAAGTAGGTGAGGGGGAAGAGGAGGAAGAAAAATGGTTGGGCCATGGCAGAGAAACGGGCAAGGACTGATCTTCCGAAACCAACGTTCCTTCTAGGTGGACCTCTTCTCCCCACGCTTAAGTTGAGCTGCAAGAAAGAGAGGCTGCAAAGGCATGCAAATTACCCTTCCTGTTTCTTGCTTTTAAGGCCTCTAGATCTATTTCTAGGACAAGGGCAAAAGGTAGCTGGCCGGAGATTCCATTCATGAGTCTACAATGGAAGAAGGAAAAAGGCAGAAACTCCAACTCCGCCTCTCTTCCCATAATATCCAGAATTGATCTATCATTAGGATGCCCAGATTTATGCATGTTGGAACCTAAGCAAAGGATCTCATGCACAAATGGACCATTGGAAAGAGGTGATCCCTGAAGCAAGCTGCCCCCATGCCATGAAGGCTTTAGAAAGAGCAATAGAACCTTCAATGGAACTCAGTTGGTGAAGCTCCTGATGCAACGTTGTTACCTGGATTAATAGTCACCTTTTAAACTAAAGTGGATGGCAGGAGATTTCACCGGTGAGTCTCCTCTTTGGGGAAGGGTAGAAGGTCCAACTCCATCTCTCTTCCCATATCATCCCGAATCGATCTGCCTTTTGCATTCTCACCTTTCGGTGTTGCTGGAATCTAAGCAAAGCATTGGATGGACAGATGGACCATTGGGAAGAGGTGGTCTCTCCAGTAAGCCACCCCCATGCCATGAAAGCTATAGAAGCACCACCAGAAGCATATTGGGAGCTAGGGCATCTCATGAAGCACAGGTGTAACTTTGGCTACTGAAGAATGTAGTGAAAGAGCAAACAAAGTAGCTGTTGCTTGTTAATTACCAGAACCAATAGACACAGGAACTAGCCAGATTTCTCAACTCTGCTTCTTTTCAGGAACAGAAGATTAACTTTTTTCCTTCCAAACAAAGCTGAATAGGGAAAATTATCCCATCAATAAACACAGGGTTAAACGTCACCAAGCACAGAATTAAACGTCACCAAAAACCAGTTTTAGACCAAAACTCAGAAACTCACGTCTGAATGTCAATCTTCCTAGCTAGCCAAGAAGCCATGCTGAATGTCACTCATCTTGGTTCCTTGTCATTAAAAGCCTCTTTCCGGCAGCTAATGAAAACGAATCAAGGAGAAAAGCATCCTGGAACTGAGGAGTAACTTCCTAACGGTGAGGACAATTAACCAGTGGAATCGCCTTCAGAAGTTGTGGGTGCTTTATCACTGGAGGCTTTTAAGAAGAGACTAAATAGCCACTTGTTTGAAATGGCATGTCAAGGTTCTGATGGATGCCCTAATTAAATCATGATCTTCAAACCAAACTTCAAAAGAAATCCAGTCATTTATTAGGAGCTTCATGTCGGCATGTTTCAAGTGAAGCCAACTCTGACCCCACGTAATTTACCACCCAATCTTGACCCTGTTTTCCCCCACCCCCGGGGTGTCTCATCAGTCACATTTGCCAACAGAGCAATTTCACAGGTTGTAGAGATCACTCCCCTCCGGCCGCTGTGGGTAACCCTGGGAGACAGCCTTGAGAGAGATATGTCTGGAATGCACTTTTGTTTTTGGTTGCCGTGCTGCTTTGCCATTTTCCCATCCCCCTTGCCTATGGCAACTCGAGAGCAGGCCAGGGATGCTTTGCAAGTTGACATGGTATAGGGTTTCCTGCTTGAGCAGGGGACTGGACTAGAAGAGCTCCAAGGTCCTTTCCAGCTCTAATTCTGATTGAGATTGAGACTCACAAGATTCTGTTGGTTTAGGTTTGCAGTAAAGAAGATTTAATTCATCTTGTCTGGTTTGCCAGATCCTCACTTCGTTTTTTCCCTAGCTGGTTTGACTCACTTTCTATTTCAAGACACTTGTTTTTTGTTTATTGTTTATTTTCTTTGGGGTTTTCTTTTTACTGAAAATTGTTCCGGGTGGTCACTCCTACGCTCAGCCACCTGCAACTAAGAGAGGCTTGTCTGAGCACCGATGAGGAAGGTTTTGTCCTAGTTCTCCCGTTAGGTAAGATCATTGTGCTCAGCTCTCTTGTCTTCATGAGATAAATTGTTATTATCAGCCTTGCTTGAACGTGGCAGATGGACCGAAGGGAAGAATTGGACAAAGAGTTAGCAGAACTGTAAAATCACTCAGGGATTCCCTGATGGACATGTAGGTAGTTCTCAACTTACAAACCATTCATTTATGCGTATGGTTTGCCTTTTGCACAGTGGCAGATAGGACAGCACTCATTGCCCAGAGGTTCATTAGTTGCCCCCTCCCCTCTTTGGAAGAGGTTTATAGCTCCCGCTGCCTTCAGAAAGTTCAAAACGTTCTTAAAGATCCATCTCATCCTGGGCACCCTTTTTTTTTAAACTATTACCATCTGGCAGCCGGTACAGGATAAAAAAAAAAAACAAGGACAAATAGGCTGAAAAACAGCTTTCCAGAGCAGTAACTATATTGAATTCTACTGTATAGCACAATATCAATGCAATGTCAGGGGTGTCAGGTTTCGTTGCTATCTTAAATAAACTTCATTCTCAAACGCAAGGTCTCTAATGAATCTTTTTTATTATTATTTAAGAATAGGAGAACTACATCCCTGAACTCTGTGTGCAGCCAAAACTGGCACCTCCTTCCAACCCCTCCCTTTCCGTTCCTCAACCCCAATGTCTCATTGGCCATCGTGCAGATCCATCTCTTCGTCCCAAGCACTTTCTTTTCACAGGAATTTCCCCCCTCCCTCTATCACCCAGGTAACGCTATCTACTGAAGAGCAGGGAACTAGGTAAAAGTTCATCTCAGCATTAAAGCAAAGCTTCTCCCTCTTTCATTCACTCATGTCAGCGCTGAAGGAGATCATAATTTGGAACACTGACAAGGGGTTTTCAATTCAATTGTATAGAATGTGAAGGAGGTGTGCTTGTGTTTTATTTTTATAGTTATAATGTACACGGAAGATGGCATTTAATTTTGTTGTACCATGTGCAATGACTTTAAAGTAAACTAACTAATTTAGCGACCATTTGAAGTTACAAAGGCACTGGAAAAATTGACTTATGAACAGACCTCACACCTGTGACCATTGCAGCATCCTCACGGTCATGTGATCCAAATTTGGGGCATGTATTTGTGACGGTTGCCCTGTCCCAAGGTCAGGTGATCCCCACTTGCAAACTTCCCGGCTTCCAACAAGCAAAGTCAATGGGATTCGCTTAACAACAGCAGGATTCACTCAACGTTTGCAGGGGTTCGCTTAACAAATGGGGCAAAAGTGGTATATAAAATCGGACGTATTTGCCAGTTCTCCAAACTACTCAAAATTTCCACTACCGGTTCTCCAGAACCTGTCAGAACCTGCTGGATTTCACCCAGGGGTGAAATGCTATGGGTTCGCTCTGGTTCTGGCGAACTGGTAGCAGCGGCGGCACATGGCTTGGCAAACTGGTAGCGGCAGCAGCGTGAGGCTCTGCCCACTCGCCTGGACATCATTACTTCCTGGTTTTAACCAGGAAGTAACCTGTTTTTGATCCTCTGCGCATGCACAGAAGGCTTTGCGCATGCACAGAGTGTCTAAAATCGGACGTAACAATGGCCCGCGCACGTCCGAACCGGTAGGGAAGGTAAGTAGATTTCACCCCGATTTCACCCCTGGTTCCGAGACAACCAACACAGTACAGTATGTGAAATTCAAAAGGATCAAAGCAGATGATGTCAAGTAAAAGGAGAAACGGGGGAGGGGGGGATAAAAGGGAAAAAAGTGAGATATCATAAAAACGTACGCAAATGATGTAATAAAATTAAATAATAAATTGAAATGAAATGAGAATAAAGATAATTAGAAAATCGGGGATGCTCGAATACCACTTTAGATTGAACTGAAAAAGGGGAAACAACAGGAGAGAGGGGAAGGAGTAGTGAGAGAGGAAAGGAGAAGAGAGGAGAGGAGAGAAGAGGAGAAAGAAGAAAGGGAAAAGGAGAGGAAGAAAAGGGAGGGGATAGAGGAGCAGAGGAGAAGGTTAGAAGGGGGGAAGATTTATTTATTTGTTTTATTTATTGGTTCGATTTATATGCCGCCCTTCTCCGGAGACTCAGGGTGGCTTACAATGTGTTAAGCAATAGCCTGCATACTTTTGTATATACCTGCTTAGTAGGGCTTTCGGCGGTATTCTTTTTTTATACAAAGTCAGCTTACTGCCCCCACAATCCGGGTCCTCATTTTACCTACCTCGGAAGGATGGAAGGCTGAGTCAACCTTAAGCCTGGTGAGATTTGAACTCGCAGTCATTGCAGGCAGCTGGCAGCTAAGTGCTACTTAACAGCACTTAGTCTGCTGCGCCACCAAGGCTCCTTGGTGAGAGGAGTGGGGGAAGAGAAAGGGAAGGAGGAAAGAGAAGGAGAGGAAGAAGGAAGGGAGTAGGAGGAGAAAGAGGAAGGAAGAGAAGGGGAGGAGGAGGAGAAGAAGAAAGGTTGGAGTAAAGGTAAAGGGTAAAAGAGCAGCCCCCGAAAAAGTAAAAATGAAAAATGAAAGTTAAAAGAAAAGACGAATGAAAAATGATGGAAATGACTGTACATGTGAATGTGTTTATGAGAAATAAAAATAAAAAAAACTTTTTCTAAAAAAAGCAAAATTGTGGGTCTGTTCCTTTCCACTTGGTTCCTCTAGGCAGTGAGTAGGGCTTAATGTTTCAGTTCTGCTTCTGAATGCAACAGCGTGTAACTGATCGCTATGCCACACGGCACAGTAATAAGCTCCTTCGTCGCCTTCCTCGACACGCGAAATGGTCAGCTTTGCAATGTTGCCGTAAGTCTCTGCAGAGAAACGGTCGGAAATCCCGTAGGCTCTTTCCCTGGATTTGTAGAAGAGCAACTTGGGAGGCTGTTCTGCTTTCTGTTGATACCAGGATGGGTTCGTGGGGCTGATAAACTCCACGCCTTGCAGAGTGCAGGTTACGACGGTTGTTCCTGCAAGGCCCACTGAAAGGGGGTCGCTTTGAATCACCTGAGCCTGGGAGAGGACGCCTGCAAAGAACGAGATTGTCAACCTCCTGTCTTGCTTGCAAGGCTGCAAAGGAACCTTGTGTGGCTGTAAATTGAGGAAGAGAAAGAGGAAGGGAGAAGGGAGGAGGAGGAGGAGGAGGAGGAGGAGGAGGAGGAGGAGGAGGAGGGGAGGAGGGAGGAGGAGGAGGAGGAGAGAGAAGAAGAAGAAGAAGAAGAAGAAGAAGAGAAGAAGAAGAAGAAGAAGAAGAAGAAGAAGAAGAAGAAGAAGAAGAAGGTTTTATACTAGAGAACAGAAAGGGGAAAGGAGAATTCTTCTCATATTGGAGGAGGAGGAGGAGGAGAAGAAGAGGAGGAGGAGGAAGAGGAAGGAGAAGAAGAAGAAGAAGGAGAAGGAGGAGGAGAAGAGAAAGAGGAAGGAGAAAGAGAAAGAGGAGAAGAAAGAGGAGGAGGAGAAGAAGGAGAAGGAGAAATAGAAGTAGGAGAAGGAGAGGGAGAAGGAGAAGGAGAAATAGAAGTAGGAGAAGGAGAAGGAGAAGGAGGAGAAGGGGAAGGAGAAATAGAAGTAGGAGAAGGAGAAGGAGAGGGAGAGGGAGAAGGAGAAGGAGAAGGAGAAGGAGAAATAGAAGTAGGAGAAGGAGAAGGAGAAGGAGAAGGAGAAGGAGAAGGAGAAGGAGAGGGAGAAGGAGAAGGAGAAGGAGAAGGAGAAGGAGAAGGAGAAGGAGAAGGAGAAGGAGACAACATAGCCATAGTTAAGGCTTCCTCCTTGTATTTTCCCAACCATGACCCTATGAAGTAGCTTGGGCTGAGAGGGAGTGACTGGTCCATTTAACTGGCTCCCATGCCTTGCATCAGAGTAGACTAAAAGATCTCCCAGTTTCTACTCCAGCACTTTCACCACCATGCCATTCTGGTTCTCCAACACAGCTTTTGGGAAACCAAGACAAAATCCTTGGCTTAAAACCATGACCCGAACAACTCAGATTCTTGTTAAATTGCCTCTACTCAGCTTCAACCCTTCTCATGCTCACCAAAGCAAGAAACTAGGACAATGACGACTCCATAGCAATTCGCCATGGTGATGACTGGAGACCAGAGCAGCTTAGCAAAGTTCTCCCATTCTTCTCAATTTAAAGTCTTGGGAGGGCTAGAAAAGATATCCTGTATGCAAATAGGCACTTCCTTCCTGGAGTGGAATGATTGTGGGTCAAATCGTTTTTGCTCAAAGTTTTTTTATATATATATATTTTGTAAAAGAAATAATTTTAGAAATGATATTCTGAGTACAGGTCTACCCTGAAGGACCCCGAGTTTACTTTCTCATAAGAAAGGGGTCTTCTCATTTCATGCCTGCTTTAAAAGGGACAACCTTTGGTCCTGAATGAATGCCCATTGTGGTTTTAGTCTTATTCCTCTCACACTGCTCCTTCCACAGGGGTGAGTAAAGTTACAATTTGACTCTTCAGCAAAAACACAATCCATTAAGTTAAGACCGTTGCTCCATCACTGGAGCATCACTCTTCAAAAAGAGTGACAGCTTTGGAAGCCATATTAGCCCCGGAAGCTTCCGCACTGCCACCTTCTCGTGTGTGGGAAAGTAGGAGAGGGGATTCGAGTTAATGTCAGCGTTCCAGAAAACCCCAACTCCATTAAGAGCCTTGGTGGCGCAGCAGACTAAAGTGCTGTTAAGTAACACCAGCTGCCTGCAATTACTGCAAGTTCAAATCTCACCAGGCTCAAGGTTGACTCAGCCTTCCATCCTTCCGAGGTAGGTAAAATGAGGACCCGGATTGTGGGGGCAATAAGCTGACTTTGTATAAAAAAAGAACACCGCTTAGGGGAGGCCCGAAAGCCCTACTAAGCAGGTATATACAAAAGTATGAAGGCTATTGCTTAACGCATTGTAAGCCACCCTGAGTCTCCGGGGAACGGGTGGCATATAAATCGAATTATTTTGTTATTATACAGATCTCTGGAGAAATATTTGGGAATCTCAGACAGGATTTTATTTTTAATTGTACACGAACAATTGAAAAGTCATTTCCAATCTCGTTAGCATTTAATAATCTCCCCACTGCACAAACTACAGGATATAAACCCCTTCCCCTATGGAAACGATATATTCCTGGATCTTTTCATGCTACTAAAAATGTAGATAAGTGTCTTTTGTCTAATCAAAGAAATGAGTTTCTCCGTCTCAGTGAGTTCTGTCAATTTTACCAACTATTCCTCCAAGGTAGTTAATGTCCATTTTTTCCATCTCTGTGCATATAAAAATCTCATTGCAGCAGTCATAGATTGATTGAAATAATCTCCCATGGATTTTTAAAAACATTATCAGTTCTAAAAGGGAAAATGTTGGCTTCAGTTGACTGTTGAAATTAATCCTGTTGAGGTTCTCCATGCTGCTAATATAACCAGGCAGCCAAAGGTCCACTTAGAGTGTCATATGTTATATTTTATATATGTTATTTATAGTTCCATGGTATTCAGTAGATACCACCTATCCCCACAGGAAGAGGACAATGGATCCATTTCTACCAGTTCATGTAGATCTTCTCAAAGCTTAGGAGCCAGAAGTTGTTTTTTGATCTTCGAGCTCCACCTGGTGGCAAGGCTTTTGAATCACTATCTTGGCTTGAGTTGGATGAGAAGGTTCTTCAGCTTGAATGAATCAAACAGACATTCAGATCAACAAAGGGTTTCCTCCCATGGGAGGTGGCAACAGATGCAGAAAAAATATCCGTGGTTTCCGGAATCCGAATGACCGTTAACCACAAATAAGAAGTATGGTGAGATAGACGCAACCTTCACACACAAATAGTTTCCTGTTGGCTGAAGTTGGTCAAGATACTTGCAGATATCTTTGTTTTGGCATGCGGTCATGCGGTCACCTTGAAAGTGACCGCATGACTTTCTCTTTTAGGCTCCTCTCTCTTTTTTTTTATTAAATATAAACAAAGATATAAAGACAATACAAAGACAAACAAAACTCCCACCACCTACCAAACCCACACAACATTCTACATATATACTTTTTGTCATCAACAGAATATATAGTATTTTACTTTACATATTAATAAAAAAATAGTATTAGATTCTTAATTCAAATACTTTAAACTAAAAATATACTTGCATCATCTCCTTATTCATCTCCTACTGTTAATCTTTCACCCTAATTTCTACTATCTACTGTTACACTAATTTTCCTTTCCAGCCATTGATACCATTGGTGCCACACAAGGTAATAATCACTTTCTTCCTTGTCCTGGAGTTCCAGCATCAATCTATCCATTTCGGCACATTCTGTTATATTTGAGATAATTTTATCTTTGGTTGGGAGTTGGTCTGATTTCCAATTTTGAGCGAACAGTAATCGTGCTGCTGTCAAAATGTGTATAATAAGATATTTCGTCTCTTTGGTGTATTGTGCTGCTGTCATGCCGAATAAAAAGAATTCAGGCTCCTCTCAGTGGACCAATTGATCAACTCAACTCAACCCTGTGCGTTTCAACAGGATCCGTGTCTAATTAACCTAGTTTGGATCCGGCCCGAGAATTCCATAGGCACAACATTAATGTTCCTTCACAGATGAAGGAGGAGGGTTCATAACGCAAATGTGTTGTCCAACCTCATATCTGAATCACAAGTTCTGCCAACTGGTTTCCCAAATTAATTCCGTTATTTATTTATTTATTTATTTATTTATTTATTTATTTATTTATTTATTTATTTATTAGATTTTTATACCGCCCCCTCTCCCTAAGGACTCGGGGCGGTGAACAGCCAAAATTAAAAACATACAATATAAACAATTAAAATACGTTTAAAACAGAATTAAATCTAAAATGGCTCCCCAATTTAAAACGTCTTACCCATACCCCTATAAATAAGACGAATTTAAAATTTAAAAATTTTAAATTTCCACATTTAAAAAGGGGGAAGATTTAGGCCAGGCCAGCTTGATAGAATAGAAAAGTCTTAAGCGCGCGGCGGAAGGTGCGCAGATCCGGGATCCTACGTTATGGAACAGAGCTGGAGAACCTCTTCAGACCTTAAGCTGAATCCATCAGTCAGTTGGCCGTCTCTTACCAGCTGTCATGAATGAATTCCCCAAGGGGTAGGAGTTTTGTTTACATTACTCCATAGTGTGTAGCACAGTGGTATTCTGACCCCGTGGAAGATAGGCAATAATAGGTGGCTTCGTCGCCTGCTTGGACCTCAGAGATGGTTAGATAACAGGCGTTAAGACCATCATCTTTGGAAGCAGCAAATCTATCTGAGACACCAGTTTTCCTCCTTTGATTGGATCCATCTTTATAATACAAAAGATATCTGGGAGGGTTTGGCAGTTGATGCTGAAACCAGCTTATGGTGTGAGTTGCCATGGTGCCACCGGAAAGGGTGCAAGAGATCTGAACGGCTTTTCCCAGGGATGCCGACACGGAGGGAGGCTGGACCAATGAGATTGCTGCATCTCCTGCAAGTTGGAAGACATAAACACAATGCATAGATCAGGATAGGAAGGATGTTCCTTTCTAGAGGTTCTTGAGATGGTGCTGTGATGCCAGGAGTCCTGGAATCCATCCTTTGTAACTCAGTTGGACAAGTAACAGAGACAGCAGGTTGTCCTTTGGTCTTCTTGAGATAAAAGCTATCCTGTTTCCTGGACCAGCTCCCTCAATTTTCTCTGATTGCTCATTACGCCAGGAATTGCCACTCCAAATTCTTCTGCGAAGTCTCCTACCCCTAGTCCTTCCTCAAAAACTCACTTTTTCTAGCTAATACTTGGGTCATTCAAGTATTTTACGATTACTGCTCAACCAAGACCAGTTGGTAGAAAGAATGGTGGTAGCTGCTCTCGTACAGAACCACAGAGATGATCTCGGAGAAGGTCTGCAAAAAACGCAACCATGCTTGAAGCCCTTGGAAATATGGACAACATTAAGAAGCTGGAAACTACTTCCCACTCGCTCCCAAGGAAGACCAAATGGTCAGCCTTTCAAGATTTTGTTAACCTGAATCAACAAAGTAGAGTTATCAAATTCATGGATTCTTTTTTTCTCATCTGGCCAACTTGAAGAACAGACAAGTCCCCTCTTCCACCCACTATGTTTCTATATTCTCTTTTTCGGCCTTTCCTTAGCATGTTTCTTCTTCTTTGTGCCCCTTACAAGGTCTGTTGTCCCCAAATCACCCTTTGCATGAAAGGGTTCTGTCTGTCCATCAATTCCTAATGGGACAAGCTGATCGTGGCTTAAACTCTGCCAGTTCCATAAGATCCAAGTGCAATTAATTTAACCTGCATTTCTCCCCCTCTCCCTCATAATATCATCCATCATTAATTTAACCTGCATTTCTCCCCCTCTCCCTCATAATATCATCCAATAATGAAGAAATTTGCAGCCAAAGCTTGCTGTTTGGGCATAAAATATTACCCCTAGTGCTTGCTATCAAGAGCGCCAGAAGCAAGAATGAAGATGCTAGCAGGTTCATATTAGAAATCAGTTTTGCAAACCTGACGATCTCTAATTAAAAAAAAACAAAAAAAACTTTGGCATCTATCTCTGATAAAAATGTTGATTTGATGGCGATGGTAGAGAAGCATTGAAAATACAACTAATTATAGACCAGACACCCATCCCCAAAAAAAGAATGCAAATGAACTCCTACCTTCTGGGGTATTTGCATATATCTTCCCCCAAACTGTAGGAAAGCATTAATAAGGATGGTATCAGGGGTGTGCTATAGCCAGCCTGTGCTGATTCATGGCAGTCCGTTGTTAATTTTTTGGGAAGTTTGCTAGCCAGCTGAAAGCAGAGTTGGCCCTCTGCAGCTGTAGCACCCATCAGCTGTTTGGCAGCTGGCAATGAAGCACAGTGGGTAGAGTCTCTTGTTATACGTTTACCAGCACATCACTGGTGGTACAGATATTGCTCAAGTTACAGCTATAATGGAACCTTCCTTCCTTCCTTCCTTCCTTCCTTCCTTCCTTCCTTCCTTCCTTCCTTCCTTCCTTCCTTCCTTTTTCTTTTCTTTCCATTTTTCCTTTTTCTTCTCTTTCCATTTTTCCTTTTTCTTCCTTCCTTCCTTTCTTTCTTTCTATTTTTTTCTTGTTTCTTTCCTCCTATTTTTCCTTTTTTCTTTCCTTCTATTTTTCCTTCTTCTTTCTTTCCTTCTATTTCTTCTCTCTCTCTCTCTCTCTCTCTCTCTCTCCCTCCCTCCCTCCCTCCCTCCCTCCCTCCCTCCATCCCTGAGGAAAGGATGAATTCACAGATACTGTAAACGGTTGCAGGAACTGGGTATGTCTAATTTAATGAAAAGAAGGAGTAGGGGAGACATGATAGCAGCATTCCAATATCTCAGGGGCTGCCCCAAAGAAGAGGGAGTCAAGCTGTTCTCCAAAGCACCTGAGGGCAGGACAAGAAGCAACAGATGGAAACTCATCAAGGAGAGAAGCAACCTGGAACTAAGGAGGAATTTCCTGACAGTGAGAACAATTAATCAGTGGAACAACTTGCCTCCAGAAGTTGTGAATGCTCCAACACTGGAAATTTTTAAGAAGGTGTTGGATAACCATTTGTCTGAAGTGGTGTAGGGTTTCCTGCCTAAGCAGGGGGTTGGACTAGAAGACCTCCAAGGTCCCTTCCATTATTCTATCTATTCTAAAGCTTGAAATTCAGAAGCAGCTATAAAGATGGAGAGCTGGCCAGTCCCCGTAAAAAATGTTTTAAAACCCAAAAGCGTATAATTCGGAAAATGAAAGCCTTCAAAATGTTTGCAGATAGAAGAGGGAGGCATCAAGGAATAGGAAGATATTTCTGGTTCTTTGCATTAGCCAAATGACCCCCTCACAAACCAGGTTTTGGACAAACCCCCATTTGGAGAATGAAGGGACACACCTTGTGTTGAATTAGGACCGTGATGGCGAATCTCTGGCACACGTGCCAAAGGTGGCACGCAAAATACTCTCTGTGGACACGTGCGCCGTCGGCAGCTGTTTTTCTGGTTTCCAGCACGCACATGCACACTGCCAGCTGGTCTTCGTGGGCATCAGAGCACCAGAAAACAGCCTGAAAACAGCCCAAAAAATGGCCAAAAATGCCCAAAAAACGGGCTGTTTTCTGGGCCATTTCTGGGCCTTTTGGGGGCTGTTTTCCGGGCCATTTTTAGGCCAGGCTGGAAAATGGCCTGAAAAACAGCCTAAAAACAGGCCA
The DNA here is from genome assembly GCF_029531705.1 of Pantherophis guttatus. The sequence continues at coordinate 5,155,127 of NW_026844101.1, forward strand.
TTTTCTTTTTATTTATTTATTTATTTTTTAAAAGTTTTTTATTAATAATACAAAATTTTAAAAGACATTGGACGTAGATATGACATCACTGGTTCCAAACATCTTCCGTCACTTTACAATAGTATTAGTACTCACATAAACATATAGTTCTTAAAACATACATTTATCTATACTAACATCTATCTTTTTGTTCTAACACTATACATTTGTCTTGGCTGCCCTCTTGTTATCTATCCAAGCATAAAATTGTTCCCAGATTTTGTAGTACTTAGTTTCAGCTTTTATCCTCGAGTTCCAAAGTGAGTCTGTCCATTTCTGCGCTGTTAAGAGATTTTCAGTAATATTTCTTCTTCCGTTGGAATATCTTTCCCTTTCCATTTTTGAGCGAAGGCTATTCGTGCCGCTGTGAGTGTATGCAGTCGTAAATAATTTGTATCTTTCTTATATTTTCTTTCTATAATTCCCAGTAAGAAAAATTCTGAAACAGGCCATTTTCCAGGATGTTTCTGGGCTGTTTTTCAGGCCAAAAATGGTCCAAAAAACGGCCAGAAAAACAGTTGGAAAACGGCCAAAAAACAGGCACGCGCCTGCCAGCTCGTCTTAGGGTTTCCGGCGCACGCACATACACAGTCAGGGTTCCAAGTAACCCAGTCGATCGGGTCCCCACAAGAACACACGCACATGCATATACGTTGTGGTTTGGGCACTCAGTGCCGAAAAGGTTCGTCATCATTGAATTATAATATCTTTTTTTCCCCCAAGGTTATCTCATCCTTGGCAGGCTGTGAGCGCTAATCTCCGAGGCCCAGATCAGCATTGGCAGACTTAACCTGACACCTCTGCCCTTGCATGCTTTATGCAATAAGCTAAGATCTAAATTAAGACCAGAAAAGGGTCATAGAGTTAAGCTTGAACATCTCTCCACCTCCCTTCCCTCCCTTCCATCCACGCACTGTTATCTCCTACATCTGAAGTCGTCCAGCATTTACCAACCGAAAAATAACAATGCAGGACTCTTTCGAGGCTGGAATGAGTCCAACCGGTCGGTTCCTATTGGTCCTACCAACAACGACATTCTCTTCCGCAATAGTAAATACCGTATTTTACGGAGTATAAGACGCTCCAGACTATAAGATGCACCTATCTTTTTCAGGGAGGAAAAAAATCTGCTTCTGCCTCCCAGCAATTTGTCTCCTTGCAGCAAATGGGGCGTGCGGCAATAGGCAGTGGCAATCCCTCCAGCCTGAAACAGCTGAGGGTCAGGAGGCTGATCCAACTGACAATCAGCTGCTTGTGCTAATCAGGTTGTGTTGTAGCTGAAATGGGCTGTTTGCTGTAAGGAGGTAAATTCCTGGGAGGCAGAGGCCAAAGGGTGGGGGCCGGTGTGTGGCTGGGGCTACATTCGGTGTATAAGACGCGCCCAAATTTTCACCCTCTTTTGGGGGGGGAAGTGCGTCTTATACTCCGAAAAATACGATACGTACTTGAGAAGCTGAGAACTTCCAACCCATGGATCAAAGTGCATCGCTCTTCTCTTAAGTTCCGTTACTGCCACATTCTTAATTATGGAGTTGGTCAATATCCCACTTCTTCAATTCCCGCATCTTGCAAACTTGGAAAAGGAGGATGGCAGGAAGTGCTCTCCGCTGGATTGTGCTAGACCAAGGGTGTCAAAACTCAAGGCCCGCAGGATGTTTAGATCTGACCCATGGGGTCACCCTGGAAACAGCGAAGGACCGGCCCGCAGCGCCTTTGCCAGCGAAAACAGAGCTTGGGATGGCCGCATGTGTCCAGAATAAATCTACCATGTTCCAAGGACGGTTTCTGTATTGCATATGTGTATTATATATGTAGAGGGACGAAATGGCTCAGTGGCTAAGACACTGAGATTGTCGATCGGAAGGTCGGCAGTTCAGCGGTTTGAATCCCTAGCGCCGCGTAACGGGGTGAGCTCCCATGACTTGTCCCAGCTTCTGCCAACCTAGCAGTTCGAAAGCACGTAAAAAAAATGCAAGTAGAAAAATAGGGACCACCTTTGATGGGAAGGGAACAGCGTTCCATGCGCCTTTGGCGTTGAGTCATGCCGGCCACATGACCAGGGAGACGTCTTCGGACAGCGCTGGCTCTTCGGCTTTGAAATAGAGATGAGCACCGCCCCCTAGAGTCGGGAACGACTAGCACGTATGTGCGAGGGGAACCTTTACCTTTATCTTAGGGAAGTGAATACCATCCCTGGGCAGAGTGCTCGGGCCACCACAGGCACCCCTGACACGAGTGACATCAAGAAACCCACCACTGACATGGACTTGAACAAACAGAAACAGAGACTCAGGTGCTAGTTTTAAATAAACCATCTGCTTTTATTTGACTTTCCTCTGTACAAAAATCAATTTGTCCTTTGCATTTAAATCCTTCCTTTGCTTATAATTCTACAACTGAGAAAACCAGATTGAGCCGGCCAGGTTCTCTGCTAATTCTCTTGTCCCCTTTGTGGCTCGGTGTTGACCTTCCTTCATTTCTTCACAAAAGGGAAGCCACGCCTGCGAAAGGAAAGATGTGACCAGTTGACGTCAACCTGCAAGATGTTTTCACAAAAGCGATGGAGACGCACTGGCTGAACAGGGCCCTGAATTGCACCCAAGGACGGACAGGGAATGAGGATGGAACGTCTGCTCTGTCAAGCAGAGTTCTAACGTTTCAGATGTTTATTTGGGAAAGGGAAAGGGAAAAGGAAAGGAGGGAGGGAGGGAGGGAGGGAGGGAGGGAGGAAGGAAGGAGAAGGGGAAGGAAGGAAAGAAAGATGGAAAAGAAGGGGAGGGAAGGAAGGAAGGGAAGGGAAGGGAAGGGAAGGGAAGGGAAGGGAGGAAGGAAGGAAGGAAGGAAGGAAGGAAGGAAGGAAGGAAGGAAGGAAGGATGGAAGGAAGGAAGGAAGGAAGGAGAAGGGGAAGGAAGGGTTAGGGTTAGGGAGGGAGGGAGGGAGGGAGGGAGGGAGGAAGGAAGGAAGGAAGGAAGGAAGGAAGGAAGGAAGGAAGGAAGGAAGGAAGGAAAGAAAAAAGGAAAAGAAGGGGAAGGAAGGGTTAAGGTTAAGATTAGGGGAAGGAGGGGAGGAAGGAAGGAAGGATGGATGGATGGATGGATGGATGGATGGAAGGAAGGAAGGAAAGAAAAGAAAGGAAAGGAAGGGTTAAGGTTAGGGGAAGGAAGGAAGGAAGGAAGGAAGGAAGGAAGGAAGGAAGGAAGGAAGGAAAGAAGGAAGGAAGGAAGGAAGGAAGGAAGGAAGGAAGGAAGGAAGGAAGGAAGGAAGGAAGGAAGGAAGGGACAGCCTGATTAGCACAAGAAAAAAAATCTGCCTCTGCCTCCCAGCAATGTGCCTCCTTGCAGCAAACAGCAGAGGCCGAAAATGGAGGCGGCAATAGGCAATGGCAATCCCTGCAGCCTGAAACAGCTGATGGTCGGGAGGCCAATCCAACCAACAATCAGCTGCTTGTGCTAATCAGGTTGTGCTGAAGCTGAAACAGGCTGTTTGCTGCAAGGAGGCAAATTGCTGGGAGGCAGAGGCCAAAGGGTAGGGGCCGGCGGGTGGGGCTACATTCGGCGTATAAGGCACACCCAAATTTTCACCCTCTTTTATGGGGAGGGGGGATTGTGTCTTATACTCCGGAAAATACGGTAATTGAAATCCTCCATCCATCTAACAGCTTCGGGCCTCTGACAAAGTGAGATGCAGCTCCCCAAAGCTAACCCCTTTTTCATAAGTCGTGGGGTAACCAGACTCCTTCCGACCTTCGCCGTGGTTAATACGCACCGCTAGCTTGCTTGCACTGCTTCAAGGCTTCGTTGAAGCCCTCGCACAAGGTCAGGTCACTCTGGTTAGTCGCACAATCCAGGAACTGCCTCATCTCGTAGAGGCAAGGTCCATACTGAGATGGCTGGTGGGTTGGTATCTGCCTGGTCTCCTAGAGGCAGCCAAGGAAGAGACAGAAGAAAAGGCCATTAAAAAAAAAAATACTAGACGGTGCAGAAATGGATAGGTTGACATTAAAGATAGAAAATTAAAGAAGATACGGAATATTTTTTTTAACATGGGGTTTGTTTTATCAATGGTTGGATAACGGAGGTAGAAATTAGAAACTGGAAAACATCATTATGTATATGCAAATTGACCCGGAGAATACATTTAGCACTTGTGTATGTTAAAGAGCCTTGGTAGTACAGTGGTCTAAGGCACCCTGTTATTAAGCTGGTTATTAAGACCAGCTGCCTGCAATTACTGCAGGGTTCGAATCTCGCCAAGGCTCAAGGTTGACTCAGCCTTCCATCCTTTCTAAGGTAGGTGAAATGAGGACCCAGTTTGTGGGGGCAATAAGCTGACTTTGTATAAATATACAAAAGGATGAAGGCTATTGCTGAGCACATTGTAAGCCGCCCTGAGTCTCCGGAGAAGGGCGGCATATAAATCAAATTAAAAAAAAATAAATAAAAAAAAAGAAAAGAAAAATGTATAAATAGAAGAATAGAATAGAATAACAGAGTTGGAAGGGACCTTGGAGGTCTTCTAGTCCAACCCCCTGCTTAGGTAGGATACCCTACAACACTTCAGACAAATGGTTGTCCAATCTCTTTTTAAAAACTTCCAGTGTTGGAGCATCCACAACTTCTGGTGGCAAGTTGTTCCACTGATTAATTGTTCTAACTGTCAGGAAATTTCTCCTTAGTTCTAAGTTGCTTCTCTCCTTGATGAGTTTCCACCCATTGCTTCTTGTCCTGCCTTCAGGTGCTTTGGAGAATAGTTTGACTCCCTCTTCTTTGGGGCAACCACTGAGATATTGGAAGACTGCTATCATGTCTCCTCCTAAGCCTTCTCTTCATTAAACTAAAGGTAAAGGTAAAGGTTCCCCTCGCACATACGTGCTAGTTGTTCCTGACTCTAGGGGGCGGTGCTCATCTCCGTTTCAAAGCCGAAGAGCCAGCGCTGTCCAAAGACGTCTCCGTGGTCATGTGGCCGGCATGACTCAACGCCAAAGGCGCACAGAACGCTGTTTCCTTCCCACCAAAGGCGGTCCCTATTTTTCTACTTGCATTTTTTACCTGCTTTCAAACTGCTAGGTTGGCAGAAGCTGAGACAAGTCACGGGAGCTCACCCTGTCACGCGGCAATCGGGGTTCGAACCACTGAACTGCCGACCTTTCAATCGACAAGCTCAGCGTCTTAGTCATGCCGGCCACATGACCACGGAGACGTCTTCGGACAGCGCTGGCTCTTCGGCTTTGAAATGGCGATGGGCACCGCCCCCTAGAGCCGGGAACGACTAGCACATATATGCCAGGGGAACCTTTACCTGTTCTTTGAGGAGACCTCGTGCCTCGGAGTTCTTTCGTTTGGGGTTGTGTTACTTGGGGGGACCCCGACAGCTGGCTCTTCCGCTGAACTAACTCAAGGTCCCCCAAGGACTTTCTCTGAGACTCCCCAGTTCAGGTCCAGCATCTCCACCACGGGAACCACCTTCCCAATGTCCCCCTTCCTCCTTTCCTACAATTCCCACTTGGACGATCCCCCGAAGCCGATTTCCCCCAACGCTACTCAATGACTTCATGTTGCGGGAAGATCACTGGCAGACCTGACTCCGTTAACGCGTGTTGTGGGAACGGGGCCCCAGGGTTTCTCCAATTTGAGACTCACCTGGACAGGACTGCTAGCCGCTTTGGCGGGCTGGGAGGAGCTGCTGTCGCCACTGAACGCCCCCGTGAGAGCGCCTCCGACCACGTGGCCCACGGCGGAGCCCACGGCCACCCCTGCTGCTGTGGTAGCCATCTGGGCCATCAAGCCAGGTTGTTGAGGCTGAGTCGGGGCGGCCATGGCGGAAGGAGGAGGATGAGCAGGAGGGGGAGCATGAGAAGCTACTGCATTGCTGGGATGGAGAGAGAGAGAGAAAAAGGGAGGAGGTGAGTTTTTGTAGCCTTTATTTTATTTTATTATTATTTTATTTTATTTTATTTTATTTTATTTTATTTTATTTATTTTATTTTATTTTATTTATTTTATTTTATTTATTTTATTTTATTTTATTTTATTTTATTTTATTTTACTTTACTTTATTTTATTTTATGTAATGTAATGTAATGTAATGTAATGTAATGTAATAAACAACTGCTTTGGATTGTTTTGACAAATAATTCAAGGGGGCAAACATATCCGACAGATGTTCCTCCTCCTATTTTCCCCCACAACAACAACAACCCTGTGAGGTGGATTCGGCTGAAAGAGAGAGACTGGTCCAAAGTCGCCCAGCTGGCTTTGATGGCTAAGATGGAACTAGAATTCACAGTCTCCTGCTGATTAGCCCAAGGTCACCCAATCAGCTTTCATGGCTAAGGAAGGACTAAAAATTCACCATCTCCCTGCTGATTGAATCAGAATCAGAATAGATCTGGAAGGGACCTTAGAGGTCTTCTACTCCAGCCCCCTGTTCAAGCAGGAGACCTTATAGTATACTATAGTATAGTATAGGGCCTATACTATTTCAGACAAACGGATGTCCAGTCTCTTCTTAAAAACCTCCAGTGATGGAGCATCCCCAACTTCTGGTGGCAAGCTGTTCCACTGGTTAATTGTCCTCACTAAAAGTCTGTAGGGATTCTCAATCATCCAGGTCATGGAAAAAGCACTTTGGGGACAATTGTCTTCACTGTTTTTCCTTAATTCCAAGTTTTTTTCTCTCCTTGAGTAGTTTCGACCCATTGTTTCTTGTCCTGCCTTCTGGTGGAAAAATAGGTTTGACCCACTCTTTTTTTTGTGGCAGCCCCTCAAATACTGGAATATTGCTATTTATTTATTTATTTATTGAATTTCTATACCGCCCTTCTCCCGAAGGACTCAGGGCGGTGAACAGATTAAGATTTCATATACATATAATAATTATCACGTCACCCCTAGTCCTTTCTCTTCATTAAACTAGCCAGACTCAATCTCTACATGTGTTTTTAATCATCTTAATTAAGCTGTGGCAAATCTAGACAGCGTACTGAAAAGCAGAGACATCACCCTGCCAATAAAAGTGTGTATAGTCAAGGTGATGGTTTTCCCAGTTGCAATGGATGGCTGGGAAAGTTGGACCATACGGAAGGCCGAGCGCCAAAGAATGGAGGCCTTTGAACTCCGGTGCTGGAGAAGACTCCTGCGAGTCCCTTGGACTGCAAGGCCATCCAACCGGTCAGTCCTAGAGGAGATCAACCCCGACTGCTCTTTAGAAGGCCAGATCCTGAAGAGGAAACTCAAATGGCCACCTAATGAGAAGGAAGGACTCCCTGGAGAAGAGCCTAATGCTGGGAAGGATGGAGGGCAAAAGAAGAAGAAGGGGACAGCAGAGAAGGAGGTGGCTGGATGGAGTCACTGAAGCAGTCAGCCTGAGCTTCAATGGACTCCAGAGGATGGTAGAGGACAGGAAGGCCTGGAGGAACGTTGTCCATGGGGTTGCGATGGGTCGGACACGACTTCGCAACTAACAACAACAATAGATAGATAGATAGATAGATAGATAGATAGATAGATAGATAGATAGATAGATAGATGATAGATAGGTAGGTAGGTAGGTAGATCCAAGCGAGTCCTGCAAATCCCTTGGACAGCAAGACGATCCAACCGGTCAGTCCTAGAGGAGATCAACCCTGACTGCTCTTTAGAATGCCAGATCCTGAAGATGAAACTCAAATACTTTGGCCACCTAATGAGAAGGAAGGACTCACCGGAGAAGAGCCTAATGCTGGGAACAATGGAGGACAAAAGAAGAAGGGGACGATAGAAAAGGAGGTGGCTGGATGGAGTCCCTGAAGCAGTCGGCGTGAGCTTCAATGGACTCCAGAGGATGGTAGAGGACAGGAAGGCCTGGAGGAACATTGTCCATGGGGTCGCGATGGGTCGGACACGACTTCGCCACTAACAACAACAATTGCTCTTCTCTGCACTTTTTCCAAAGTTTCAACGTATTTTTTTTTCGTAATGTGACGACCAAAACTGGACGCAGTATTCCAGGTGTGGCCTTACTACGGATTTATAAATGAGCTACTAAGCGCTACTAATAAAGCGCTACTAAGATTTCGTGTGGTTTTGATTCGATGCCTCCGTTTATACAACCAAGGATTGTATTCGCTTTTTTTGGCTGCTCCCAGGAAGTCTCCGTGGCTGAGCAAGGCACTAAAACCTCCGTCTCTCTGGTGCCTCTTCCCCGATGTGGCTTTTGGCTTGACAGCTTATATTCGGCGTCTCACCTGACCTCTCCTCTCGATTCCCTTTTTAGCTGAATCATCCAGACGGCAGCAAGTCTGGACGAGCAAATCTCCTTTTCTATTCACTCGTAATCCACCCAGGTCATCTGTTTTTCCAAACGCCTCAAAAGTAATTTTTCCAAAAGGCAACTGGACTTTCTTGTTTTTCCCCACTGAAAACATTCCGCTTTTTTAAAACATATTATTATACATTTTCCTTTATTATACATCACATTTCCAGTTTTGCAACAACAGTGTCCTGGCTCTATCAAGTCCTTTTTAAGTATAGATAGTATTATTATTATTATTATTATTATTATTATTATTATTATTATTATTGATTGATTGATTGATTGATTGATTGAATTTGTATACCGCCCTACTCCCGAAGGACTCAGGGCGGTGAACAGCCAGATAAAATACATATAATACAAATGTTAAAAAAACATTAAAATACAATTAAATAATTTGGCCCGGGAAACGAAATTTAAAACACCCCAAATTCATAAGACCAATTTTAAATTTAAAAATTTTAAGAGTTTTAAAAAACAGTTTAAAAGAGAGGTTGTTATACATTATAGTATTATACACCTGAGTATAACCATTATTCTCGTCGTCATACAATATGGTCTCTTTTAAATACATAATGTTGTACGTCATAGCAGGGGTGAAATCCAAAATTTTTCCCTACCGGTTCTGTGGGCGTGGCTTGGTGGGCATGGCAGGGGAAGGGCATTGCAAAATCTCCATTTCCACCTCACTCCAGGGGAAGGATACTGCAAAATCCCCATTCCCTCCCCACTCCTGGGGGAAGGATATTGCAAAACCTCCATTCCCACCCCACTCTGGGGCCAGCCAGAGGTGGTATTTGCCGGTTCTCCAAACTACTCAAAATTTCCGCTACCGGTTCTCCGAACTGCTCAAAATTTCCGCTACCGGTTCTCCAGAACCTGTCAGAACCTGCTGGATTTCACCCGTGTCAGAGTTATAACCATTATTTTCATAGTTGTACCATAACACTCTATACATTTATCATTCTATATGTTTTAATCTATAATCACATACAGTCCAATATTACTATTGCTTACGGTATATATTCTTATATGTGTCTATATAACTGTATCTATTTCTATTTTGTTGATCTTATTTCGTTATTCGGTTACTAATCTCTGCATTCCGCTTCTGTTCTCCAGAACTGAAGAAGCTTCTTGGATGAGAAGAGAAATGTTTTCGAGAGAGGAAAAAAAAAACCCAAAACCCAAGTTCAGTTGCCTTTGGGAAAAGCATCTTTGCGACCTGGATGCGAATCTCCAAGATCTTTGGCTGCCCACATGGTAAGGCTTGGCCTTTTCTTCCCACAATGTGTGTGTGTCTCTCTCTCTCACTCACACACACACACAAACACAAAGGATTTAAATAAGACTGAACAGCTCTAAGCTGATCCGTCTGCTTGGAAGCTTCTTTGGGGAGCTTTAAGTAGACTTTGCCACCTTATTTTTGTCACTATGAGCAAGGAGAAATATGTTCCATGCCCCTTCTCACACATACACACACACACACGGCCACAGATGCTCTCACCCTGAGCCCAGCCTACCTCGCAAGGATGTTGTTGTAGAGGAAAAGGGAAAGGAGATCATACTGTGTGTGCCAAGGGAAAAATACTATGTATTTTTGTAAAAATATGTACAAAATAAATGTAAAAATAAAATGTAATAATATCAAATAGATTAAGACCTGGAGATGCCATTTATTCAGAGTAGGAATGAGCAAAAGAGGGATTTCCAGGAGGCCAAAAAAATGAGATTTATTTGGAGGTGGGGCAAAAAGAAGAGAACTTGATACTACGTAGTTTGAATCCCGAAGAGATCTAATTAAGCGAGATCTAATTGAAGCATCAAAGCGCTCTTGAACATGCCTAAGTTGCTTTTTTTTTTTTTTAACCTTTCTTTGGAAAACAAAAATCACGAGGGCCTTTTTCCCAAAGGAAAATCAACCTCATTGTTTTATCCCACTTTTTAAAAGCTATTTGATCTACTCAAGGCAGAGGATGTCCTCAATAACGTCCTACCTTCTATTTTCACCAGGTGTTTTTCGTCTGTAGCCGTAACGGAGTTGGAAGGGGACCTTAGAGGTCATCTAGTCCAACCCCCCTGCTCACGCAGGAGACCACTACTAGGGATTCGAACCGCCGAACTGCCGACTTTTCTGATCAGCAAGCTCAGCGTCTTAGCTATTGAGCCACCTAGTCAGGCTAAAGTTGTCTGTCCAACTTTCATTTTTTTTTTTTACAATGCTTAATTCTGTACGACCTCTACCTTTCTAATAAAGCAAGCTAAAAACCCCAAAAAGATACTCCTGAGCATGCACAGAGTGCTCCCCCTATCCCGCTCCTCGGAGGGAAGAGTCCAAGAGAGAGGGAGGACTCCAAATGCTTTTGAAGTCGGCTGAGACCCACGCGTGGCCTTTTTTATATAAACGCAACCCCCGTCCTCCGAAAGACAGGGCTCCTGAGCATACACAGAGTGCTCCCTGTCTCCCTCCCTTGGAGGGAAGAATCCCTGAGGCTCCCTTCTAAAGAGAGGGAGAAGCCCAAAAGCTTTTGAAATCAGCCGAGACCCACCCGCGGCCTTTTAAATACAAGCAACCTCCATCCTCCCAAAGAAAGGGCTCCTGAGCATGCACAGAGGGCTCCCAGGCTCCCTTCCTCGGAGGGAAGAGTCCAAGAGAGAGAGAGAGAAAACCCCAAAAGCTTTTGAAGTCGGCTGAGACCCTGCCCGCGACCCCCTTGCCCTCCCCAAGACGGGGCTCTCCTGAGCACGCACAGAGCGCTCTCCGTCTCCCTTCCTCGGAGGGAGGGAGGGAGGGAGAGAGAGAGAGAACCCCAAAAGCTTTTGAAATTGGCTGAGACCCCAGCAGTGGCCTTTTAAACATAAAGCCCCCCCCTCCTCCCCAAGACGGGGCTCCTGAGCATGCACAGAGCGCTCTCCGTCTCCCTTCCTCGGAGGGAAGAGAGAGAGAGGGGGGGAGAGGGAGAGAGGGAGAACCCCAAAAGCTGAGACCCTACCCGCGACCCCCTTGCCCTCCCCAAGACGGGGCTCCTGAGCATGCACAGAGGGCTCCCCGTCTCCCTTCCTCGGAGGGAAAAATCCAAGAGAGAGAGAGAGAGAGGGAGAGAGAGAGAGAACCCCAAAAGCTTTGGAAGCTGGCTGAGACCCTACCCGCGACCCCCTTTTCCTCCCCAAGACGGGGCTCTCCTGAGCATGCACAGAGCGCTGCCCGTCTCCCTTCCTCAGAGGGAAGAGTCCGAGAGAGAGAGAGAGAGAGAGAGAGAGAGAGACCCAAAAGTTTTTGAAATCGGCTGAGACCCCCACCCGTGGCCTTTTAAACATGCCCCCCCCGTCCTCCCCAAGATGGGGTTCCTGAGCATGCACAGAGCGCTCTCCGTCTCCCTTCCTCGGAGGGAAGAGAGAGAGAGGGGGGGAGAGGGAGAGAGGGAGAACCCCAAAAGCTGAGACCCTACCCGCGACCCCCTTGCCCTCCCCAAGACGGGGCTCCTGAGCATGCACAGAGCGCTCTCCGTCTCCCTTCCTCGGAGGGAGGGAGGGAGGGAGAGACCCAAAAGCTTTTGCAGTCGGCCGAGACCCTACCCGCGACCCCCCTTGCCCTCCCCCAAGACGGGCCTCTCCTGAGCATGCACAGAGCGCTTCTCCTGCCTTCTGACCTTGGAGAGGAGTCGTTGGGCTCCTACCGGGTGGGGAGGGGGAGAAAGAGTGGCAGGGGGCAAAGCTCGTGTCCTTTTTGGGGAGGGGAGCTGGAAAGGTGGGCAGGTGGGCTACCCTCCCCTACGCCCCTACCTGGCCGGGCGAGGCGCCGCGCTCCGGCTGCCCCTGGGCATGGTTGAGGTCGGTGGCTGCGGTTGCACCGGCTTCTCCGCTCCGAAAGAGACGCCCGGAATCTCCTTGAAACTCCCTGTGACGCAATCGCGTTCTGGAACACCCCCCCCCCCCCCCACGTGGTTCAAAGAGGTTCGGAGAGGTTCTTTTGCGCAGGCGCAAGCCAGGAGCTCCTGCCCCCCCACCTCCTCTCCGCTCGCCGACCCGCCCGTCTCGGCCGCAGAGAGCTAGGAAAAGTACTAGAGCGACCAAACGACGATCTCTCGCGGGACTCTTTTAGTGAGAGACTATCATTCCAGCCGTTTTCTTTCTTTGATTTTTTTTTTTAAAAAAAAACACCTCTCCACTCAAATTTTGCAATACAATAAAAAGAGAAGAGGGAAGCGAAGAGGATGGAAGGAAGGGAAATGGGAGGGAGGATGAAAGAATTAGAAGGAAAATGGGAGGGTGTGGAGGAAGGAAAGAAGGAAAACGAGAAGATGGAAGGAAAAAAAAGGAAATGGGAGAAGGGAGGGAAATGGGAGGATGGAAGGGGAAAGGGGGAAATGGGAGGGAGGGAAAGGAAAGAAAAAAGAAAATGGGAGGATGGAAGGAAAGTGGGGGGAAAATGGAGGAAGGAAAGAAGGAAAAGAGAAAATGGAAGGAAAAAAGGAAATGTGAGGGAGAAGGAAAACGGGAAGAGGGAAAGGAAAAAGGAAAACGGGAGGGAAAAGGAAAGAGCGAATGAAAAAAGGAAATTTATTTATTTAAATTTATTTATTTAATTGACCAAACTAAGTGGCAATTTTAATTAGCAATTTTGTGGTGTTTGTATGTCTATGTTTTTCTTGACTGTACACCGCCTTGAGTCCTACGGGAGAAAGGCGGTATAGAAATATAATAAATAAATAAATAAATAAATAAATAAATAAATAAATAAATAAATAAATGGGAGAGAAGTAAGGAAAATGAGGGGAAAATGGAGGAAGGAAGGAAAGGAAAAGAGAAAATGGGAGGAAAAAAAGGAAATGTGAGGGAGAAGGAAAATGGGAAGATGAAAAGGAAAAAGGAAAACGGGAGGGAGGGAGAGAAGGAAAGAGCGAAGGAAATGGGAGAGAAGTAAGGAAAATGAGGGGAAAATGGAGGAAGGAAGGAAAGGAAGAGAGAAAATGGGAGGAAAAAAAGGAAATGTGAGGGAGAAGGAAAATGGGAGGGAGAAGAGTGAAGGAAAAAAAGAAATGGGAGAGAAGTAAGGAAAATGGGAGGAAGAAAACAAGGAAAACGGGAGGAAGGAAAATGGGAAGGAAAGAAGGAAAAAAGGGAAGGAAATGGAAGGAAAATGGGAGAAGGAAAGAATTTAAAAAGGGGGAGACAGAATTTTGGCTACTTCTGAGGCACTGTGAAGTGTCCACTCTTCACCATTTGTGTATCTATGGCTCCTTTTGCACTTTCTGGTCTTAAGCCTAACACAAAATTATCATTTAATGGAGACTTTTTTTTTTTCCTAACTGGACACCACAGCCCTGGTTTCACTGAGAAACAGAAGGCCTGAAAGCAACTGAGGCCCCTTCCAACTATGTCATTCTGTGGAAACTAATTAAGAGAAGCAACTTAGAACTGAGGAGAAATTTCCCGACCGTTGGAACAATTCATCAGTGGAACAACTTGCCACCAGAAGTTGTGAATGCTCCAATACTGGGAGTTTTTAAGAAGAGATTGAGTAACCATTTGTCTGAAGTGCTGTAGGGTTTCCTGCCTAAGCAGGGGGTTGGACTAGAAGACCTCCAAGGCCCGTGTGTGATCAAAATTCAGATCCTTGGCAAGACTCATATTTATGACGGTTGCAATGTCCTGGGGTCATGTGATCTCCTTTGGTGACTTAACCACCATGGTACGAAACAACTGCAGTGGTTCATTCAACCAGTGGCAAGAAAGGTCTAATATAGGGCAAAATTCACTTAACAGATGTTTCACTTAACAACAGAAATTTGGGGGCTCCATTGTGAGCATAAGTCAAGGATTACCTGTGTACACACACTAAGCTAATCAAAAGAACCGGGTTATAAGGGAATGATTAAGCCATCAAAAGCCTAACTCGGGTTAATGAGACAAGCTTTAGAATGGAACAATTCAGAGCTAATCCAGTTTCTATGGATTAAGGAACAGCATAAAAAGTGAAGGCAACCCTCATTTTTAATGGAAAACTTCTCAACAAGAGCAAAGCAAATCCATAAAGGCAGACACTTTCGCTTCTCAATGGGCAGCTACGATATCAGTGAATTAAGTATAACTAAATATGGTGGCTATGTACTCTATTTAACAGCAATTTAGAGGGGAGGGGAAAAACAACAACGATATCCAGAAATGTTATCGGTAAAACGAGAGAAATCCAACTGGAACCATCCCGGCCTTCTAAAACAAACATGAGAATATCCAGTTAACAGCAGAGTTCATCGAGATAACCAAAATCTCTAAACAAACTGTTGAGTTGGGTGGGATCCGTAGCCAAATTCCTCTTTGATGGAAAATCACTGGAAGGAAGAGATTTTACAGGATGCTTTGGTTGCAAACCTCGGTGAACCTGCTCCGTCTCAAACTTACGGTAAGAGATGTTTATTATATTCCAAATTTATGATATTCATAAATTTATGAAGTGCGTAAGATCTCCGACCTCCAGGTATTTCATTGTGCACTCAAGACCCTGTTGTTCCGCCAGGCTGGGCTATCAATGTAACAATTTTAAATTGGGTTTTAAATTTCTGGAGTTTTAAAATTTAGCCGAATTTATTTAATAATTTTAAACTATTTTAACTGATGTTGTCTTGTGTTTTTAATAGGCTGTACACCATCCTGAGTCCTTCCGGAGAAGGGCGGTATAGAAATAAAATTATTCTATTCTATTCTATTCTCTATTTCTCTGGGACCTTCCAGATGCATTGAGCTGCACAATCCCATTGCTCGCTAGAAATACTGCAGTTATCATTCCACTGACTCTATAGGAACGCAGATTGGCGTGTCCTACACCAAATCTTTGGCACTTGTGCCCCCCTTTTTTTAGGCAAGGAAGGAGAAATTCCCCTTCACAACCAGCTAAATTGCTCAGATAATATCAAGATGTTATAGGAAATGGGTGTTTTCTATACTCAGGATCAAAACTTCTCAAAAGTAGCAATGCAACGTATAATCCAGTTGCATAAGCCATAAAGGCTGCTATATAATGAATTAACGTAGATTAATGCATGTTACCGATTCAATGGGAATGCGTTTTCAGTAATGCATCCGGAGTAAAGCAGGCCATTTATTCTAAGGGGAGAATTTCCAAGGAAGAGGAACTAGGGCACGAAACCAGAGGCGATTTTATTTCCCAGACAGCTGCTCGTAGAGTTTGGGCACGTAATCGTCCCACTCGGCTTGGTAGCAGGTGCCCGCAATGGGGGAACCCAGCTTGTATTTCTTGCGGAAGGTCGCTATTTTGAAGTTGCCACGTTTGTCCCCCGAACGGTTGCTCAGGATGGGCTCGTTGCAACTCAGCTGCTGGGGCTGCTCGTAAACCAGCCAGACGTAGCGATGAAGGCCTGAAAATGCACGGGAGAAAAAAATAAGCAGCAGAAACCTCTTTTAAAGAGGGTTCAATCCAGACCTCTGCCCGCTTCCTTAGAGCTGCTGGGGAGTCAAGCATGCATGCCAATTTGAGGATGAATTGGATGGAGGGAAGGGGCAATGGAGGGAAGGAGGGAGGGATGGGAGGATGGATAGATAGGAGGAAGGATAAGAGGATGGATGATGGAAGGAGGGATGGAAGATTGCATGGAGAGATGGATGGATGGATGGATGGATAGATGGGAGGAAGGATAAGAGGATGATGATAGATGGAGGGATGCATTAGAATTGGATGGAAGGAGAGGGGATGTGGATGGCTGGGAGGGAGGATGGATGGAATTAATAGATGGAGGAAAGGAATAAGAGGATGATGGATGGGAGGGATGGAGGGATGGCAAGTTTGCCTGGGGATGGATTGGAATTGGGATGGGCGAGTGGATGGATGGATGGATGGCAGGAATGGGAGGTTGGATGAATGGATGGGAGGATGGATAGATAAGAGGATGAATGGAACATTGCTTGGAGAGATGGATAGATGGATGACGAGTGGATGGAAGGTGGGTGGTTGGATGAAAGGATGGACAGATTGATGGGAGGAAGGATAAAAGGAGGATGGATGGGAGGATGGAAGATTGCATGGGATGGATTGGAATTGGATGGATGGGTGGGTGGGTGGATGGATGGATGAATGGGAGGTTGGATGGATGAATGGATGGATGGATTGATAGATGGGAGGAAGGATAAAAGGATGATGATGGGTGGGAGGATGGAAGATTGTATGGAGGGATGGATGGGAATTGGATGGATGGATGGGAGGAGAGGATGGACGAGAGGAAGAATGGATGAATCTATCATCCATCTCCTATCATGCAACCATCTCCTATCTATCTATCTATCTATCTATCTATCTATCTAGTTATAAGTTGAGATACTTGTTCAGTAGCCACTTTTTGAAAGGTAATGCATATAGCAACTTTGCCTTGAAAGGGAATCGCTGGCCACATACCTGTTCCTTTGGGAGGCCCAGATCCAACATAGTCAGACAAAACCTGCCCACTTGTGATATCATTTCCTCTCATGTTGGTCACCAAAAAGTGGTGCCACTCCCTAAAAAGAGAGAGAGAGAGAGAGAGAGAGAGAGAAGAGAAAAGAATTGGGTCTCTGCATCTGCAAGTCCCAGCTTGCAACATGCGAAGAAATGCTCCTCTTCACAGGGGTCTCCCTGCACTTTCCAAGCACCCCCCTCCCAAACTCACTTACCTGAATTTGGGGGTTTTCCTGCTGGGTGCATCAGGATCTGTAAGAGCCAAAGTGTAGAATTTATCCGGGCTGCAATTCTCCCACTCGATCAGGGTCGGCCGATTCTTAACCTGCCCAAATAAACAAGAAATTTTAAAAAAAATTGCTCCTCTTTTAAAACAGGGGGGAAAAAAAACAAAAGAAAGACAGGGCAGAAGAAATGACTTAAGTCAGCTCTATAGTTTAAGAGTTACCAATGTTTTCTCCCACTGTAGACAGCCTGCATTTTCAGCAAATGACGGACAGGCATAATAATAATAATAATAATAATAATAATAATAATAATAATAATAATAATAGCAGCAATACCCAAAGGGCTACCCCGCTATTTAGAAATTCTAAATTTGCCGGACTTGAACATTTTGACTCTACAAAAAACCACCTTGCTCGGAACAGCTTACATCCTCCGACGCTACCTTAACAGTTCCTAGGTCCTTGGTTAGGACTCGAGCTGCTGAGCTATTAACCAGCCTCAAAGGCTGTGAATCTCACTAAAGATTAACCAATAATAATAGTGGGCATTTTTTGTTCCTGTAAGTGGAAATTGATGCTTAAAAGCACTGTTTCTCAATCTCAGCCACTTTTTTATTTTATTTTTAATTTTTAATTTGCTTTATATTATACTTTTAAGATATTTGGACTTCTGTTCCCAGAATTCCCCAATTGATAAGAATATTTTTAGCTCAGGGTTGAACTGTGGGGTCCTTGGTGCTCTCTGCTTTCTTGCAGACATTTCATTACCCAACTAGGTAACATTATCAGTGCTAGAAGGGAGTCAGGTGTGCGATGAGGAGGAGGAGGAGGAAGAGTTGAAGGAGAAAGGATAGACTGTGGGCTCCTTGGTGCCCTCTGAGCATCAAGGTTGTTTCTTATAGACATTTCATTACCAAGCTAGGCCACATCATCAGTTCACTGGTGTTACCTATAATGAAACATCTGCAAGAAAACAACCAAGCTCAGAGAGCACCAAGCCCTCCTCCACCTCTTCCATGCAACCCCCTCTCCCTCCTAACACTGATGATGTTACCTAATTGGGTCAGGAAAGGTCTGGAAGAAAAAAAAAACCAAGTTCAGAGAGCACTGAGGATGCCACAGTCCTTCCACCACCACCTCCTCCTCCTCCTCTCCACAAACGCAACTCCCTTCTAGCATTGATGATGTTACCTAGTTGGGTAATAAAAGGTCTGGAAAAAAACAACCGAGCTCAGAAAGCACCAAGGATGCCACAATTCTCCAACAGAATTAACTTGAATAGTAATAGAGATTGGAAAACCTTATTTTGTGAAGGGGGTGGACTGTGTTATTATTTATTTATTTATTGGTTCGATTTATATGCCGCCCTTCTCCGGAGACTCAGGGTGGCTTACAATGCGTTAAGCAATAGCCTTCATACTTTTGTATATACCTGCTTAGTAGGGCTTTCGGGGCCCCCCTTAAGCGGTGTTCTTTTTTATACAAAGTCAGCTTATTGCCCCCACAATCCTGGTCCTCATTTTACCTACCTCGAAAGGATGGAAGGCTGAGTCAACCTTGAGCCTGGTGAGATTCGAACTCGCAGTAATTGCAGGCAGCTGGAAGCTAAGTGCTAACTTTAACAGCACTTTAGTCCGCTGCACCACCAAGGCTCTTGATGTGTTCAGTGGGATATAAGGAAATTAAGATTTTAAACCGTCCCTTGTCTCCACGTTTTAGTATCATAAATTAGCTGACGTGCCTCCGGATAAATCATTATTATATCGAAAGGCAGTCGATTTGACAACACATGGGAAGCTGGAAATCTGCAAACGTGGAAGCTGGTTGAATTTAAAAAAAAAAAAAATAAGCCACCATTTGGGTTTAGAAATTAAACCGTGGGGTCCCTCTAACCCAGATACGCCCCCCTCCCCAGGCTAAAACTGTTGTAGAAAGGGAAGACTGAACAACATTCCTTGGTCAGCCAGAGACAGTTTTATTGCGCAGTTTCAGAATCAGATTTGTATCTGCAATTCTGAACAAAGGAAGAGTTCCGATACAACTGCTTTTATACATATCCAAGACAAAAGGATTTTGCTGGCACAGCAGTTTTCCATATATGGTTAACATACATTTGTTACATGATAATGGACACTTTTTAATTACTAATTCCTACATTAATTTATAGTACATGAGATAATCTTAGCTAAACATCCTCCTCTTCTGTAATCACTGATGCATAGATTCATGGCTGGCCTTGGATTAATAAGTAACTTTTTGTTTCAGATGGATGTCTCTGCATCCTTGACAGATAGGCCCCTCAGAAGATTTATGTTGCCAAGAGTGGAATTTAGCTGACAGTGTAATCTCTGAACAAGCACATTTCTTTCTTATAATAATGTGAATAAAGAGGGTCCCTCCAGTGTTCATATAGCTGACCCTATACCATTCACATTATTCACATTTTTTTTTTTTAAATTTGATTTATATGCCGCCCTTCTCCGGAGACTCAGGGCGGCTTACAAGGCGTTAAGCAATAGCCTTCATCCTTTTGTATATTTTATACGAAGTCAGCTTATTGCCCCCACAAACTGGGTCCTCATTTAACCTACCTTAGAAAGGATGGAAGGCTGAGTCAACCTTGAGCCTGGGGAGATTCGAACCTGCAGAAATTGCAGGCAGCTGTTCTTAATAACAGGGTGCTTTAGACCACTGTACTACCAAGGCTCCTTAAGCAATAGCCTTCATCCTTTTGTATATTTATACAAAGTCAGCTTATTGCCCCCACAATCTGGGTCCTCAATTTACCTACCTTAGAAAGGATGGAAGGCTGAGTCAACCTTGAGCCTGGTGAGATTCGAACCTGCAGTAATTGCAGGCAGCTGTGTTAATTACAGGGTGCATTAAACCACTGTACTACCAAGGCTCCTTTATTTTATTATTATTATTATTATTCTATTATTCATCTTATTCACTTTAAAACGGCTGTCAAACGCAAAACGATTTTGCATTGCAAATTCAATATTTTGCAATATTCCCTTTAGCGTCCAATTTAGCTCAAGGCTCGGTGTTGCAACGCGCGTAACCTTCACCCCGAGCTGTGCACGCGCTTCCCGGGCCTTGCAACGGAGTGGGGACGGGAAGGGAGAACCGAGCCCCCCATCCACCCACCCACCCAGCCGCTTCAAGCTGCTGGTCTCCGCCTCTCTTTTGGGAAGATGCCATCTTGGCAATGGGCGCCTTTTTTATTTTTAGGGTGAGCTTTTTTTTTAAAAAAAAAAAATTTGCAACCTTGCTCGTCTCTCTTCTATTTTAAGGCCAGGCTAAAAAAACAAAAAGCAAAAAAAAAAACGATTTTGCAAACAAACCGTTTGCATTAAAAACGATCGCGTGCCTTTTTTTATTTTATTTTTTTCCAAAAAAGCCACGCAGGATTCTCGGGCCTCCTAAGGATCGTGCCAAGCTAGCGAGGCCATAATGCACGTTGAGATGCATGCATTTTTTTTTTTTTAAATACACATTTCTTTGCAAGTTGCAAATAGCCGAGTCGCCCGAGAAGGGCGTCCAAATTGCCTCCCGGCTGCAAATTTGTGGCATGTTGGCCGTTTGCAACCAAGGGAAGACTGCGGGATCCTATATAACGGGATTGCAAATTGGGGGGGGGGGGGGTTCGGAGAAAATCTGAAATGATCCAGATGCAGGTCAAATAATGCATCGACTCCTGCAAAGCGGAGCTCCTTTATGGGGGGGAGCGGGGTGTCCCCTAATTTTAACCGTTGCAAGCGTGGCAACGCTTTTGCAGACTGGATTTTGGAAGCCCCGCGCCGGTGCATAAGGGGGGAAAAAAAAACGTGCGTGGAAATTCGAGGGCGTGGAGGGAAGGAAGGGATTGTGCAAAAGCCCCCAGCTCAATTCCAGGCCGAAGGACGAGAAAAGGGCGTCCCTTTTTGCAAAGGGCGAGGGGGAAAAGCGATGCAACTTTGCAACCCCTTGCAGGCGGCCCCTTACTACCCCTTTACTACCTGGGTGGGTGTAAGCACTTGACCGAGCTCCTCGATTTCCACCGTCCCGTAGCGGACCCGCAGAGGTTGCATCGGCTTGTCTTCCACCTCGGGGAGGTTTAATGAGCCTCCCCAGCCGCTCAAATCTACCGGCATAGTTGCACCAAAGGGACGAACTCCCAAGACCTTCTTCCCAGCTCGCTGCACCAAGCAAACGCAGCGCGCGAGACTCATCCAGCTCAGTGCGGGGAGCCTTCGGAGTGGCAGGTTGCTCCTCCAATCCCAGGCAGAGGGACCTCTCCTTCTTGGCTCCTATTGGCCGAGGTGGGGAGCAGGGGCTCGGCCCTGTCGGAAGAAGGGACCTCTGGGAGTTGAAGTCCCGGAATGCTTGCATGGGGCATTCTGGAGATTTGTAACCTAGCCATTATTTTTTTTTTAATTTGATTTATATGCCGCCCTTCTCCGGAGACTCAGGGCGGCTTACAATGCATTAAGCAATAGCCTTCATCCTTTTTGTATATTTATACAAAGTCAGCTTATTGCCCCCACAAACTGGGTCCCCATTTAACCTACCTTAGAAAGGATGGAAGGCTGAGTCAACCTTGAGCCTTGGCGAGATTCGAACCTGCAGTAATTGCAGGCAGTTGGTCTTAATAACCAGCTTAACAACAGGGTGCCTTAGACCACTGTACTACCAAGGCTCTTCAATTTTCAAGTTGAGAAGCTGTTTTTAGAGCGATTAAAAGCATACGGGCCAGGGGTGAAATCCAGCAGGTTCTGCAGAACCGGTAGTGGAAATTTTGAGTAGTTGGGAGAACTGGCAAATACTACCTCTGGCTGGCCCAAGAGTGGGGTGGGAATGGAGATTTTGCAATATCCTTCCCCCAGGAGTGGGGAGGGAATGGGAATTTTGCAATATCCTTCCCACCGGAGTGGGGAGGGAATGGGGATTTTGCATTATCCTTCCCCCAGGAGTGGGGAGGAAATGGGGATTTTGCAGTATCTTTCCCCTGGAGTGGGGTGGGAATGGAGATTTTGCAATATCTTCCCCAGGAGTGGGGAGGGAATGGGGATTTTGCAGTATCCTTCCCCCAGGAGTGGGGCGGGAATGGAGATTTTGCAGTATCCTTCCCGTGCAGTGGGGCGGGAATGGAGATTTTACAGTAACCTTCCCCTGCCACGCCCACCAAGCCACATCCACAGAACAGGTAGTAAAAATTGTTTGAAACCCACTACTGCCTTGGGGGTCTCTGAGCTTGGTTGTTTTCTTGTAGATGTTTTATTACCCAACTAGGTAACATCATCAGTGTTAGAAGGGAGTGGGGTTTGTGGAGAGGAGGAGAAGGAGAAGGGAGTATAGGGCCCCTGATGCTCTCTAAGGTTGGT
This sequence comes from Pantherophis guttatus, assembly GCF_029531705.1. The sequence continues at coordinate 5,177,498 of NW_026844101.1, forward strand.
TTTTTTCTTCAAGATGTTTCGCTGCCAAGTTAACATCATCAGATTCATTCAGCCGGCTCTGCCCACCTACCCAACATTATCGTATCCCATTTATCCATGTTGTTGACACTCTGTGCATGCTCAGAGGTGGAGCGTGTGAAACGGTAGCAAAGATAAGTGAATACCAACCCTGGTGGGGACCCAAGGCTGTGGGGTCCCTCCAGACCCCAGACAGCACCCCCTGGTGTCTCTCTTCACACCATTAGCAGCCATGCCTGCAGAGATAACAGAATTTTCTAGCTTGGTGGCACACTGCACCAAAGGCGAATGACTCAGGAGGGATGACTCCAGAATAAGCAAGGAGAAGTCGGTTCTGATGGATTCGGAGCCTGGCCCTGCCCTGTCATGGATTCAGCAGGCTCAGGACCCACAAAATCATAGGGGCTGGAAAGAATAGAATGGAATGGAATGGAATGGAATGGAATAGAAATGAAGGGAAGGGAAGGGAAGGGAAGGGAAGAAGGAAGGGGAATAGAATAGAATAGAATAGGAAGAGGAGAAGAGAAGAGAAGAGAAGAGAAGAGAAGAGAAGAGAAGAGAAGGAGGAAGAGGGAAGGAGAATAGAATAGAATAGAATAGAATAGAATAGAATAGAATAGAAATAGAAATAGAAATAGAAATAGGCAGGTGGCAAGGTTGGAGTGGGGTGGGGGTGGGGGTGGGGGTCCATTTGGAAAGGAGACCACGAGGAGATTTCCCGGGGAAGAGGGACTACTAGACTATGGGGGGGGGGAATCCAGTGAAAGGCATTTAAAAAAAATGCCTTTTTTTAAAAAGAAAAAAAGCACTGCCCATCAAGCAGCTCAGCTGGGATGTCAGAGCCTTTTGAAAGCATTTTTTTTTTTTTTACAAAAAATGGTTTTAAAAATAATAAAAAAAAAATTGGCCACGTCTACCCAGTCACATTACCCCACCGCCACCAAACCACTCCCACAGAACGGGTAGTAACCAATTTTAGATTTCACCACTGGTCCAAAGTTAACAACAGCACTGGAAAATAGTGACTTACGACCCTTTTTCACAATGACGACCGTTCGCTGCATGTCCGTCTCGCTTCCCCCGTGGTCACGTGATCAAAATTAAGCCTCTTGGCAACGGCTTCATATTTACGACGGTTGCAATGTCCCCGGAGGTGTGAGTTTTCCCCTTTTGCCACTTTCTGACAAGCAAAGTTCAACGGAGAAGCCAGATTCGCTTAACAACCGGGTTACTCACTTAACAACGGCAATGGGTTCCCTTAGCGACGGCAGCCAGAAAAGTCCTAACTTGCATTGAAAGAAATGTCTCCCTTAGCCACATCAGTGGGGGGTGGGGGTTGTTGCTCCATTGTGGCCGTAAGTCGAGGACCACCTGTCCCCGGTGGCTGGGAAGTTCCCACTCACCTGCGGGCGGCAGGTAAATCCAGAAGGAGCCCGCCCGCAGCCGCTCCGCCTCCGAAACGGGGGAAGTTTCCCCGCCTCTCTCCATCCACACTGCCCGCCCTCCCCAGCCGTAAATCCGCGGAGCTGAGCCGGCTGGCTCTTCGGTTCCCCCAGTCCGAGCTGCCATGGCGAGCGGGGTGGCCGCCTGCGTCCTCTCGGTCCTGGCCCTTGCCTGGCGCGGCGGCGCTGCAGGTACCCCTCGGCCGGCGCGATCGGCGGGGCAGGAGAGGGCAGGGGCAGGTGGCAAGGTTGGAGAGGTGGCAGCTGAGCCGGGAAGAGCCCGGGTGGGATGGTGGGTGGGTGGGCTTCCATATGGAAAGGGGACCACGAGGAGATTTCCCCGGGAAGAGGGACTCCTAGACTACACGGGGGGGGGGGGATCCAGTTAAAGCATCTTTCTTACGCCTCCGCCTGGATCCTTCTCCACTAAGGACGAAGGAGACGTCGCCTTTACTTTGGGTTTTTCTGCCCGAACAAGGATTGTTAACTCTCGCCTCCCTTCCGAAGTTTCTGCGGGATGGGATCGCCGCCCCGGGATCCCCTTTCGCCTTAAATCCGATGGATTGGTTTGTTTGCAACGATCGGGGAACGCTTGGCGTAAATAGATCACCGATCCGCCGACTTTTAAACCGGTCGGGATTTAGAGGGATTGATAACCTCGTTCGTCTCTCTTCCCCCCCCCCCCCCCCTCTCCCGACCCACCCACAACGACAAAATTTTCAGGAATACTGCAGACTTCGGGGTTTTTGTTTTATTTTATTTTATTTTTCTTTCCCCAAGCTTCAAAAGAGCTTCCGGTCACAATTGCCTGTTCTATTTTTTCCGAAGTCTAAAGTTGGAGAGGAGGAGGGGGGGGGGAGTCGGATGCCTAATTTTTCTACGGTTATTTTATAGTCGTATTGCTAATTGTTGGGTGAGGGTGAGGGTGAGGAAGGGGCAATTGATAAGTTTGCCCCTGTTTCTGTTAGGAAAGAGGACAAGAAGTAAAACGCTTTTGTGAAAAAGGAAAAGAGGAGAGAGAGAGAGAGAGAGAGAGAGAAAGAGAGAGAGAGAGAGAAGAAATGCAAAAAAAGGAAAGAAAAAGGGAGAGAAAGAAATAAAGACAGGAGAGAGAGAAAACAAGAGAAAGAAGAAAGAAAGAAAGAGAAAGAAAGAAAAAGAAAGGTAGATAGGTAGTAGGAAGGAAGGAGAAAGAAAGAAAGAGAAAGAAAGAAAGAGAAAGAGAGAAAGAGAGAGAGAAAAAATAAGAAAAGGAAGGAAGGAAGGAAGAGAAAAAGGACGGAAGGAAGGTAGTAGGAAGGAGAAAGAGAGAGAGAGAAAAAAAAACAAGGGAAGGAAGGAAGGAAGGAAGGAAGGAGAAAGAAAGAGAGAAAACAAGAAAAGGAAGGAAGGAAGAGAA